>VXAL01010845.1:836466-911740 GCA_013399475.1 Chauna torquata
GTATTACTGTTATTAATTGGTCCTTACTGGTGAATAATGGCATTCTTAAAGTGGAAACAGATTACAAAGTCAAATCTAAGAGCATTCAGGCCAAATTCTGCTTTCATTGACACCAATATAAATCCAGATGCACTCAAATGGATTACAGATTTACACTGGTGTAACTGAAAGCAGAATTTTGCCCTTAGTCTTTAACAACTCATTAGGGATAAATAGCCTTTTAGCTAATGAAAATGTAGCATTTTTGTTAACCGCTTCATAATGATATACACCAAGTGCTGCATTGCCTTGATAATTGGAAAATTTACTCGCCTTTTTCCTTTGGTAAAACATTGACACTATTGTAGTTGTTCCTTAGTAAAATAATTGAGCCATAAAACCCAGACACCCAAAACATGCTCATAGCATTTGAGGATAAGCAAAATGCAAATACAAGCGACTAAGCCCTGCTTAAAACTGGCTGAAAACAAAAGTACGAAAAATGATAGTGTTAGTTCCCCAATGATGACATTCACTTCCATAATTTTTTAAAAACCCTTCCTCTGTCCCCAAGTGGAAAGTTTTGTTTTGGGTCAGAAAAATATGTAGTGGACCTTGAAAAGTGAACCACCAAGTAAGAGTGTGAATGCTGAGTTGGATGCAGGCTGGAATTTTTTGTTTTGTTTTTATCAAATGATTAATTTATTCTCGAGGCCTGCCAACTCTTTCCAAATGGTGGGATTTGAGCTGGAACCATCCCTAGAAAATTCCAGTCTTGCTCCTGGGACAGTTGTGCAATCAGTGGTTGTCCTGCTCCCTGGGATATGGCAGCTCTTCAGATATGCCCAGAAGCATCCATCCTTCCAAACTCTACCACAGAGGCAGAGGAAAAAACACACAACTGCTCCTGACAAATCCATTCCTCCCGTTCCTCAGCTCATTACCCAGCAACAAAGGTAAATGATTTAAGAGCTATTGGGGCCACCTTTAGCCTAGAAGTTTGACCAAGTTTCAGTTACCTCCCTGCCTGAGCATAAGAGATGTGAAGCCCCCTGGGGAGAGGTGATGGAATGGGTGTGAGCTAAGTCTTGAAATCAGTACTGAAGAGGGCACAGAGTGTTTGTGGACAGACAAAATGAGGAAAGGCAGAACAGATGCTTTGGCTGGGGAATAAAACCAGCTCTGAAAGTAGTAGAGTTGACGAGAAGGGATGAGGACCAATGTGAGAGCTATCAAAATAATGACATTATTCCCTAGCTAAATTTTGCAACATTAACCATCTTAAGCACAGGCAAAAGCTGCAGATTTGCCAGTTTAACTAATTTACAGTATTTCTGAGCTGAGTTCCAAGATCTTCTGGACTGCCTGGATTCTTTTGCCTGTAGACAATGACTTTTTCCTGAATCCTGACTTTTTTTTTGGCTCCTGATCAGTTTTCTTCAGCCTTACTAGGTTCTTTAGAGAAACAACATTCTTTCCCTTCCCACATACAGTAGAAAACTCAGGTGTTGCCTCTAACACCTATCTGACTCAGCAGCTCTGAGTACCTTAGCTATAAGGTTTCTAACTGGTAATGCAAATATTGGAGGGAACATGTGTTGTCCAAATGGCTCTGGGGCTGAAGTTCTCCATTTTCCAAACTCTTCTTGACTGTGGGGATGTTGACAAAAGCCACTTATCATAGTTACAACCAATCTGTTTTCAGAAGATATTTCCACTTAAACTTATTTCATTAATAGCTCACAGCATTTTTACCTGCTATATCAGGGAACAACAAGAGTCAACAGCTCCTTAAGGGGTCAAGAGCAGAGCAGGGGCTTCACCAGCTGAGGGTCATCCCACAGTACCTGAGCAAGGCAAACAGCACAGAAACAGAGGTGGTGGCCAGGTCCTACTAGCATGAATTATCACAGTGACAACACAGGTCTGAAGTCAAGCCAGGAGGTCAATCCACAGGCAAGGATCAGCACTCATCTACAGTGATGAGACAGCACTAGGGTCAAACCAGGAGTCAGTCTGCAGGTTGATTTCTGGATCAAGGAGCAGCAAGGCCAGATACAGGCATGGCTGTGGTTGCACTATAACCCAGTGCTCCTGCAACACAGCTCAGGAAGGAGTTAGAGGGGGGCCAGGGCCTGAGCTTAAATAGAGTTCCTGGTCTCATGGGTGTGGGTGGAGATCCCAGGTGAGGCTGGACGGGGCCATTAAGGCTTATTAGTGTTCTCAGAGGCCTGACGCTCTAGGAGCTATGTGGAATGGTCTTTGCTAGTTAAAGGTAAATTCCACTAGGAAATAGTAGATCAGTGCATTGTGGCATACCATGGTTCAATAAATTTGTAACAGTTTTAAACTGTCAAGTGCAATTCAGAAGTTGTACTTTGATTCCCCAAGTTGTCACAAAGCGCACAAAACTGGTGTGTGGGTTTCTTCCTGGCTAGAGCAAATCACATCACCTGTATGATGCTTTGATTCCCCACTGTCATCTTCTTTGCTTCAAAGTTCGTTGCTCTAGGGATTAGTTTGTGCTGTGTATTTGGAACATTTAGTCAAAGATCTTACCTGAAAATACTGTGTGCATCTGTACTACAAATCATAAGTTGATAGTACTTTGGAGAAAATTTGACTAATATGTTTCTGTAGGGAAGAGGAGTTTCTGCTGCTTTGATTTACTGGCTATTCCAATTAACAACTTCTGTATGTTTGTTCAGGTCTGAGTAACTGAGCTACAGTATTTACAGTGGAGTCAAAACCTGTGTGTTTGGCCTTTAGACCAAGTACAATTCGTGCCGTTGTGGAAACGCCTCTTCCAAGTATTTAAGGAACATAGCAGTTAAATGAAGTATGTACATCTGTCTGTATGTTCACAGGACTAGATGAGTGTGTATTACATTACCTGCCTTAAAAGCAGTTTCTAACCAATCACTTAATACTCACCAATAGCGGCAGAACTGGCGTTAAAACACTGAGGATGCTTTGCACATGTTTCCGTGGGTTTTCAGTCTTTGTGAATTTTGCTTTCCCTTTGTTGCTGTATTATTAGGTACGGAGACAGATAAATCAAAAAGCAGAAAAGTGGTCTTGTTGTCCATTTCTCAAAATCTGCTTATTAGTTTAAAGTCAAACATTTCTGCTTTCTCTTATATTTACAAAAGCAAAAGTAATAAATGTTGACAATGCTAAACAGCCTCTGGGAAGGAGCAGCCTAGAATTGCTATGCAAACCTGCTTTAGAAATTACCTACAGACAATACTGCTGTATTAATATAATAATCCAAATGCTTGAATACTACTTGTTTTGCTTCCCTTTACATTGAGGAATAATGACAGATCTTGTGCTAGTTTGAATGAAAATATCAATTGGGGAGTGGATTTACGTAATAAAAATAGAGCACGGAAAGCTTTCTCATTTTCATCTGTGTGTCACAGAAGTTATATTTAAAAAGACAGATGACTGCAAGTTTGTTTAGGAAAACAAATCCACTAGGCTGGCATGTATGAGATCTTTACATATGACAGCTAGTCCAACTCACAAAACACTGGTTCCTGCTTTTCTGTTCCTGTAGAGAAAACCTGTAATTGTGGAGAGTGCCACATATGGGTCAAAATATCATAATTTGCCCACTTATTAACACACTAGCCTAGTTCTGTCCATGTAGAGGTGCCCTTCTTAGTTATGCTCTCTGGAGTGCACCCACCAAAGAGGAGATGGAATCAGACGTCTGTTTTCAGTCCAACACAAAATTTAATTTCTTTGCGCTCACAAAGGGAAGATTTTGCAAATAGATAATTTACCATCACACAGGTTAATCATTACAGCAGATTAAACCTAGCAGTGTCTTTTTCCAGCTGTGCAAACCAAGAGATCTTCTTCCAGAGTCTGATGGGAAAGGGACTAATGTTAGAGTTGAAGGAACTAGGTCTGGAAATCCTGCTCTCTCATGGATCATTAGGGGTATATCACAAGTCCAGATTCATTACTTCCTCTCAGAGCTGCAACCATCTGTCTTTACAGTGAGCAGTAATGTTTGTTTTTTTTTCACTACCTTTGAATATCTTCATATCCAGATGTCTGTGGCTCTCCATAAAATGGAAAGGAGGTCTGTTTTGCTGAGCCAACCGGCTGAACAATGAACTGCCTAAGCCTCAGCACAGAAAGGCCAAGGGAGGGGTGGGAAGAAGAGTGGTTTCAACATCCACACAGCTGGATTGTTACACACAGACCCCTTCATTTATTCTCCCCTGCATCACAATCTTTCTGGAAAAAGATGTAAAAGTATTGTCTAGTCCAATAGCCAAAATGTGTCTTAAATTCATGCCTGATACCTGTTTTACACTCTTCTTTCATTAACCTGTAATGCTGCTGTTTTTGGATTGGTGTTGAGTTGCTGTCTGTGGCCTGCTTCTGGCTCTCCAGCTGAGCTTTTTGCACTCCTCTGAGGCTGAGCCCCTATAGTTGGCAGTCAGTTTACTGTCTGCTTTATGAACCCTGTTTTAAGGCTTCTGAGAATTCAGTTGGAGCTAAGACTGAATGATGAGCAATTTACTAATTTTGAGGCAGGGACAAGTTTGCAAATAGATCCTAATAGAAACTTTATGGTGCCCTGAGGGTGATGAATCAAGGAAGGTTTAAGTTAAAAAAAAAATTGTCTTGGGGTCTGTGATAGAGTGAAGAAGTGGTTTCCTAGATCCCACTCTTTCATGATAAACCAGACAAGCAATTTCTGGTGGGCTCGCATTACTTCCAGTCACATCAGTAAGGACCTACTTAATACTCAAATCTAACTGTTTTGTTATTCTTACATATAAATTCCATATCATAACAACAATATTACTTTCCAGGCAGCTCATTTGAGGATGATTACTCTGCTTCATAGGTAGTAAAACTCACTTGGTCTCATTATACAATTCAAGGTGTGTGAAGCAGACAATTGCCTATAAACACGCCGCCTGATGGGTGTTAATGCTTCATTATATTTACTGTTTTCTTTTCATTGCTTCAGGTAACGTGACAAACTTTTTCCCCAGGAATAAGATGTGGAGAATCTTTCACTTCTTGGCAGAGCATTCTTCTTCTTAGTCTGGCAATTAATGTGCCTCAGATATTTTCTAAAAATTGAAGAGAATATCCTCATCTTCACACTTTGGGTAGAGGTTTTGTAGTGTAAAAAAAAAAATTCTGATTGTTGTTTATGTGAGAGGGTGTCTTTACAAAAATGCATAATTTATGCTGAAGTGTTTTAACTTGTACACTTAAATTAGGCACCTAACTCTCCAGTTTCACAACAAATGTTCCAGTTTACATCAGCACTTAGGCATGTGCTGAAGTATTTTCTTGAAAAGACAAGCAATTTTACAGTTGTTCATAAATGAGATGTTTATCAAAGTCCTTGAGTAGACCAGACCCTTAGGAGCCAGAGATGCTCGGCTAAAAAGGAGTCCCTTGCTCAACTGGCTAGATTTGAATTTAGATGCCTGGATTAAGACATCCATGGCTGAATATTTTGGCCGTCATGTTTTCAGTGCTTGTCAGTGACAGTTCTAATTATTATAATTGTTAATACAAAAACTGAATACATGACTGCTTCTTCCCCACTCCACAGTCATTATCAAGAGGTTCAGTGCATCTGTGCTTATTTAAAAATGGAAAGATTACCCTAGCAGATGAAAATCAAAAACATCATAGGTTTTATTCCTGTTTAGGGGCTCTACCTGATCTTGTCTGGCTATTGCAAAAATATAAGTAAGTAGTAAGAATAAACATGTAGCTGGCCAGCTGTGCTGACCTTCTGCAACAGAGAGCATTTACAATGAGAACCTGACTAACTGAAGCAGACTGTTATGTGAGAGGTTCATATGATAGAAACTCAGTGGTTTTGACATTTTGTGGTCAGGGCCTGCTGTCTCGCAAATTCCATCCAGGATGCAGGTACTGTCGCACAGAACATTGTGTAACTGAGATATCCTCTGTTAATTTCTACTAATAGTAGTCTTAGGCTTTTATGTCACTTTTATCTTATACTTTTATATCTTACACTTTTGTAGTAGGAATATGATGTTGAGTTTTCCTGGAGTGCTGTAGTACTTTGGAAAACAGGGCTAGGAGAGATTTCCTGAGTCACTGAGTCCTGCCCATTGCTAGCTTTGGCAAGCATGCGCTATAATCCCATTCATAAATAGTTGTTAGGCTTTTTTTTTTTTTTGCCTTCACTGGAAGTATTCCAGAACCTTGGTCCCCTCATGATTAGAAAACTTCTAACTAGCTTCCTTTTGCTGGTGGCTGATTTATACCAAGAGTTTTGGGGCTGCTTGTGCCCTTTCATTTCATGCTTGCTGCTAATGCCCTTTTGCTTCATGGTAGCTCCTTGAGGTATTTTGTCTTCCAGAGGTATTTAGAAAAAGCATTTGTATCATACTGACTGTTTTATAAAGCACTTTTGGATCTATCCCACTAGTGAATCTATCCAACTTGCCTACCTCTTCTCTTCAGCTATGATCTGTAGTCACTTGAGCCACCCCTCACCCCTTCTTCTCATTTGCTCCCTTCTGGCAGAACTTTTTCGTGAGAAGGATCATATAATCTAAACCTCATCTGGTCGTTTTCTACCAAAGCTTAAATAATTGAAATGTCAATAACACACCATTTAAAATCTATTCTACTTAATCTCCCAGAGTGGTGTGTTGGCAGATGGTGAATGTCACACTACTGATGAGCAAAGGACTTGGATAACTGTGAGCTTCTAATCAAGAAATTCATCTAAAATTATATATCTGCATAGGAAAAGCTGGCACAGAAGGGTGAAGTATTCACTAAAAGCTGTTGGGGCTAAAATGATTACTAAAGCAATTCAGGGCATCAGGGACTTTACAGAACACAGGTCTCTGCAATGACTCAGCTCTCGTAAGTCTGTCTTTGCTGCTGCAGTGCTCCTTAAGAGAGGCAGTATTGCAGCATTGTCCTCAAGTTTCGTGCTCACTGAATGGACTTCAGGAGCAGCAGAGAGACTCAGAACTCACTCCCCTAGCTGTAATTTGTCCATGCAGGTTGGGCTTGCTGCACTGTGTCATGGTGCTCTCCCATGGGTGTGCGCTAGTCCTCTTGATGAATCTTTAAAGTAACGAGTCTTGAAGCCGTAGATATTCACGTCTTTCAGAATTATTGTCTCAAGGTATCTGCAAATGCAGATGGACACCACCTTATCAGTTGCATTTAGAGTATATTTTCAAGATTTTATTTTCAGTTGTAAAAGATAATGAGATTCCAGCCAGACACTCAGTAATGCTGTTTTAGAATTTTGCAGTTTATTCCAGTGGTTTGAATAATGACTAGAATAACAGTTTCTTCTAACCATTTGAACTGCACATCAGCACGGTAACTGAGAATTTATTAATAATGCTTACAGCTTCCACATTGCATTTCAAAGAGACTCATAGACAGTAGATAATTAATAGCCTGATGCCACTGGTCTGTCTATAAACTTCAGTTATTTATTGCAAAGTACAGTTACAATGGCTGAGATCTAAAGCACAACTTCACAGAAGATCTCAGATGTTTCTGTAGGTAAACAGAATACTGACCGTGGCCTTATGACTGTGGCCTTATGGGAGCTGAGGAAGAGTGCCCAACCTTCATTCAAGTCATTAGCCTCTGATCATCAAGCAAACGGAATGCTTCTTAGTAGTTTTTCTGTCCTTAAGTGTTACTTGTCATAAGCAGTTTATTCCCTGCTGCTTGGAGAGAGGCAGCCACCTCCCACAGGCAGCTACAAAACCCAGCACAGGACTGCGACATTGCTACTTGGCAGCTGAGTGTTCAAAGGCCCGAATACGGATGATAACCCTTCCTTCTGTGCAAGTGGTTTTCAGCAAAGTCCCTTCAGCACCCTGAAGAGTGTCCTAAAATTAAGCTGCTGCCTTTTCTGTAGCAGGACTTGCTTAGGGCAAAGGTGTACCTGCCATAGAGCAGATAAAGTCCTGAGCATCCCTGTATCCCTGCTCTAGGGCTGGACTCAGCGTCACAGTCAGACAGCCCTGCTGAGAGGTGGGCGTGGGTGATGCTAGGGGAGGTTCCACCATGTGGTACAGGTTTAGTACAGTCTAGTACAGACGAATTTTGGAGTCCAGAGTATGGAGGGGCACTGCCAGTGCCAGCAGGCAGAGTGACACAAGTGGGTTGTGGTAGAAGGGTGTCTTATTCCCAGAGTCAGAATCTTTCCAGGATTTATCAGTGAAGTGAGACTAGGCGCAGCCAGTATGTGGATGAGAGATCTCTCCTGACACATATGAATTACTGCCATCAGTAGTGTGCTGTCAAAGGCTCAGAGATTCAGGCCTAATATTTTACTGCAGTTTATTTTCCCAATTGTTTCACGAGCTACCTATCGGAGGTAGTACCTTGTCAGTAGAGTAAATTCTGTCAGTGTAGTTCATATGAAGTTCTGATGACTTCGACATCTGAATGTGGGTTATCCTTTCCCTGCTTAGAAACTTACTTTGGTGGTCTGGCCATTCCACTTAGTGAATTCCCTGTATGGTTACTCAGTATAAATATTCATGTTTAAAGATATGGTAAATGATCTATGAAAGATCGCACAGGAAAACTAGAAGAGTCAGGAATGGTAACTTGGAGTTCTGTATTCCTGTATTGGGTTTATGTGGTAAAGGTTTGGTAGCAGGGGGGCCACAGGGGTGGCTTCTGTGAGAAGATTCCAGAAGCTGCCCCATGTCAGATCAGAGCCAGCTCCAGCCGGCTCCAAAAGGGACGCACCGCTGGCCAGACCTGAACCAATGAGCGATGTTGTTTGCGCCTCTGTGAGAGCAGATTTAAGAAGGGAAAAAAACTGCTGCGCAACAGCAGCTGGGAGTGAGAGGAGTGAGGAACAGCCCTGCAGACACCAAGGTCAGTGCAGAAGGAGGGGGAGGAGGTGCTCCAGGCGCCGGAGCAGAAGTTCCCCTGCGGCCCGTGGTGAGGACCATGGTGGAGCAGGCTGTCCCCCTGCAGCCCATGGGGTACCACGGCAGAGCAGATCTCCACGCTGCAGCCCGTGGAGGAGCCCACGGTGGAGCAGGTGGATCTGGCCTGAAGGAGGCTGCAGCCCATGGAGAGCCCCCGCAGGAGCAGGCTCCGGGCCGGACCTGTAGCCCGTGGAGAGGAGCCCACGCAGGAGCAGGTGATCCGGTGGGAGCTGCCACCCGTGGGGGACCCATGCTGGAGCAGTTTGCTCCTGAAGGATGGACCCCGTGGTACGGACCCATATTGGAGCAGCTCTTGAAGAGCTGCAGCCTGTGGGAAGCCCACGCAGGACCCGTTCAGGAAGGACGGCATCCCGTGGGAGGGACCCCATGTTGGAGCAGGGGAACAGAGAGCGACCATGAAGGAGCGGCAGAGACGCAGCGATATGGACTGACCGCAGCCCCCATTCCCCGTTCCCCTGCGCCGCTCGGGGGGAGGAGGTAGAAGAGGGTGGATGGGGGGAAGGTGTTTTTAGTTTGCTTTTAGTTTCTCACTGCTCTAGTTTGCTAGTTATAGTAATAAATTATACTAATCTCCCTATGTTGAGTCTGTTTTGCCCGTGACAATAATCAGTAACTTGCTCGTCCTTATCTCAACCCTTAAGCCCTGGTCCATCATATTTTCTCCCCCTGTTTCTTTGAGGAGGGGGAGTGAGCGAGCGGTTGTGGTGGAGGTCGCCTGTTTAGCTGGGTGAAACCACCACAATTCCTAATGCTTTGCTTAGCAGCAAGATTGACTTTATCCTCTTCCCTAAATTATTATAAATAAGTAAATAAAGTCAACTTGGTGGCTGTTAAAGAAAAAACATTCTAAACCACAGGTTAAATTTATAGTTTGCAGATACCTTTGATTATCATAAGTGGGATAAAAAATCTTTTTAAAAAATGGTGGGAAATACCTTTGCACACTTGATTCTGGAAGTGCAGAAGGAAATGATGTGCTTTTTCATCTGATTTTTGCTAATGCAAATTTTCAGTAGGGAATGTATAAATCTGCACTGAAATTCTTGAATTTGGGGCAAACAGCAATTTTTCTTTATTCTTTTTTTTTTTTTGGCAGACGTATCTATCCACTTCAGTCCTGTAATGCAAAATGCTACTTTCTTACAGAAGGACTTGGTAGACCTTGTTGACTTGGTAGGACTGTCACAGATGGAAGATCAGAGTGTTATTTCTTAACATTTTTTGCAACCATTTTTCATTTTGCTAGGTTTGAGTGTCCTACACATTTGAGTGTGTAGGACAACAGAATTTGACTTCTGTATGTGGTCTGGGAAGATGGCAGTTGGACTTGGGGGGAAAGTTTCACTCCTGATCAGAGAGGGTAAAGACAAGCACTCAGCAAAATCATTTAATAAAGGATCGTTTTACTCTGCTCCTGTAGCAGGAGACAACTAGAGGAGAACATAATGTGGGGGAAAGGAAACAGAACAACACTATGGAATTATTGAGCTGAACAACAATATCCTCTCTTGCATTTCAGAGGGAGGATTGGAGAGAAGTTGACGTTTTAATATTTTCTAAATTACTCTGCAACATGTTTTCTGATGAATCTAATCTGGCGCCTCTTCCAAATTGATATTTCATCCAAGAATGTTTGGGCAAATACGTTATTAAGCTGGTAATTTAGATTTAGCAAGTTTTATATTTCAGTACATTTTAAAAAAGACAGCCTAATTTCCAGAGTTAAAGGAATAGGGCTTATTATTTCCCATGCATAAAGTTAAATTGTTTTACTAGCAAAGCTCTGTATTGATTTTCATCCTACATCTCAATATTGAATGTTGTTTACACTGAAAATGCAAGAGGAAGAGTTCAGAAGTTGCAAGTTCAGAAGGCAGACAAAGTATGAAAAGAGCTTTTAGATTGTGGGAATAAATTTCCTACCCTGCTGAATCACTGATAGTGGCTCACAATTCCTGCGGTCGCTATATGAAAGCCAATAACAAAGTAAGTAAAATAGTTTGTCTCAAGTGGTCTTGGTAATTCTCAGTAATTAATGAAACCACCAGGTTTTCAGATTTCATCTGGAGCCTCTTACGTTTTGGCTTGCAAGTCTTGTTTTCCGAGCCACTTTGAGAAAACTCCTGATTGAACAAAAGTGAATTGCATAAATCCTTCTTGTCTCTAAACTTCAAATGACTTATGAAGAGATCTCTCCTCAAAAGTAACTTAACTGTCAGTATTCATCCTCTCATTTGTTGCAATAAGCTATCAGATGACCTTCAGCAAATCATTCATCTTGTGGTCTATTGGCCAGTATTTCTGGTAGCAGCAACACATTTAGTAATCTTGAGGAGGCTATTCAAACCTGTGAGCAATCTGTATGGCTGCTGGAAAGTGTAAGGAAATGGGTGATTACTACTGTTCTTCTTGGTAATTTAGAAGTGTTGATGAATAACACTTCAAGTCATACTGAGTGTTGGACTCTGTTGCTTTTGATTGAAATTTAAAATAAGCTCTGCCTGCTGGAATATGTGCTGCCCTACTTTTTTATAAGTTGCAAGTTTAATATTTGTTTATAAACATCTCTTTGCATTTGCTGAGAAAATTTACTTCTAAACAACAGATATAATTTGTCACCCTTACAATCTCACCAGCTTTATTTGAAATTATGTTTTGAAGCTAGGTTTAAACCCATTCAGACAATTTCTCTGCAGAAACCATCTTGGCCTCCACTACTTACGGTTAGCACCACTGCCTTTCCAGTGTTGATGCTGATGCAAGAAGCAGAAACAGTACATCTTCTTTTCATTGTGTTTGAACATGTTAAGTTACTTGGCACTTGACAAACTATTGTGATTTGATTCTTCAGGACAGCTGCTGAAATGGTCAGGTCAGAAGGGAAGTGGGAATTGTGTTTTGGCTGCACAGGATTTTTTATAGACCTTATCTCAGTGTTTTTCATGTATTAGTGGCTGGTAGCTGAATCTAGGGCTGTAAAAATGATAGGTTGTATAATATCTGATCTAGAGTTATCAACATGCTGGCTCTGTAAAGCCTTTTATGACATTTGTTCGTCAAAGGGAATTTGAAACCCACCAGCTAACAAGGGGGGAAATATATTTAAAGAATTGCTGAAAGACTTCTAATGAATCTGCTTTGCATCAACTTAACTTGTCGTTAGTAAAGCTGTCCTAGTTTAGTTATGGAGTAAGCTAAATTTTTCAAAGGCCTGCCCATTGACTTGTCTACATCTGATGGAAGAGAACTAGGAGTTGATAAGGCACTGACAAACGGAGTGGACTGAGGAAATTTCTTTATAAGTGGACTTACTTTGGCACCCTATAACATCAGTTATGTTGTATCCAGAGTCAAACACATTTACTGTTACAAAGCAATCAGTCATTTAATTACTGAAGAAATGAAACAGAAAGCTCTTAAATATATCCATAGCATATTAATCTTTTCTTCTGTCTCTTTACTCTTTTGTCTTTGAGCCAGACACATTGTATGTCTCCTTTGTCTAGTGCATACCCTTTATTTATATTGTAGTCCTAATGCTGTTAATCTGTTCAATAATTTATAAGACAGCTGACCTCAACATTAGGTGAGCTATTGAACAAACATCAGGGAGTGTTAAATTCAGTTTAGGCACTGTAGTCTGAAAAACCCCTCAGAGTCCACAGGCTCCACAAAGTGCACAAAAGGCATGGAGCAAATAGGCATACCTGTGCTTCTGCACATCATTGTCTTCAGTTATTACCCAGCTGATAAATATTTAAATCACAGACTTAGGTGGGTGGACCACTTTTTGTTCTATTGTCTCCTCTTTCACTTCTGTGGCTAAAGGTATAATCTTTGCACACAGACCCTGTTTAAGTACTCTGTTACTAAGGAAACAAACTTGTCAAGCATGGACCGTGTGGGAATAATGGTGATTTATTTAGAAAAGGGAAGGTTTGTCATTTTAAGCTCACTACTACAAAATTGCTTTTTGATTACCTTCAGGCTTATTGCATTGTCTTGTCACAATAAACTATGGGAAAAAGTGGAAAGGTTAACAATTGTGGGCTTTGTTCTTGTCAGTTATTCTGCAAAAGATCATACGGGAGACCTGTACCCGTAGCTCAAAAGGAACAAATTTCAGTAGAACTGGAGCAGGATCCTGGACTCCATTTTTTGTTGTTGTTATTTTCTATTTATTTCCTAGCTGCCTCCAAAAGCAACATGGCTGAGATACACAGATTTGCAGACTGGCTCCAGGAATGGACTCTACGATACAATGCTAAGGGTAGGCAAGGTTGTTTACACATATTTTTCAGAGTGGGAGAAGGAGGAGGATCTCAGCAGAATAGGCAAAGGACCAGGAGATTTGAGAGTGCTCCATAAGGTCTAAACTATAATACATTTCCTGAGCCCCATCACTGAAGGTTCCTTGTTTGTGGGAAATCAGCAGTTGGCTTTTATTTTATTTATTAATTTATTAGATAGTCCATTTAGATTCTGATAATCAGATCTAAAAAAAATTCTAAATAATATCAGTGTGCTTTGAGCGAGGTCTGAGTAATATGCTTTTTTTTCAGGGTAAATTATTATTAAGTGAAGAACTTTCTCCTGTAGGCACTTTGTTGCCTGGGGTTATATTCACCAGGAATTCCTGTTCTGCTGTGAGCTGCCTAAAGCTTAAAGTGTTAAAATATTTGAGGAAGAACAGAGTGAATACATTCAAATTTTTGCTCTGTTTGTGAGAAATTTAAGGAACGATTGGCATTAACAAATTACCCTAAAGACTTCTGTATTTTCAGAATACAACAAACATTTAGGATGATGGAAAGTTTTTGAAGTGGAAGTTTATTAGAGCACAATTGCTTTTATGAAAAACTTTACAGTAGAAAACTAAAACTGTTGATATAGAATACTTTTGAAAATGAAAAGGGTTTTTGTTGGCTTTTTTTTTTTTTTACTGAGAAATGATGACTCCTTTTGAAATTTTTATTGAAGTAATTTTAAGAATATTTGAAATCTAAATGAAATTATTCACAGGGCTGAAGGGAAACTTATTTTCATATGTAATTCACATTTTGACTTTTTATTCTTATCTGGAATGACAAAACTAAAAAAATCTTGAAGTACTTCCCAATAGAGGAAAAATATTTCCTACATAATTCTTGGAGATCTTGCCACTGTCTCTCAGTAACAGCAGGCTTTCCTGCTTTCCAGAAACCCCTGAGGGCTGATTGGAAGAAAAAAAAAAAAACAAAAACCAAGGACACAAAAAAAATCCCACCTTGTTAATATCCATCCACAGTCTTTTCCCATGTGAGACTACTTGCCTCACATTTTGCTAGAAAATTAATAATACAGTAGTAAAGGATGCAGCATAAAGTATTTATGGCAAATTAAAACTTATCTCCAGGATGATTTAGATAATAGGAGCATGGACCACACCTGTTCTGTTCTTCACAGGAGTGGACCTTTGAGGAATTATTTGTCAGTGTAAGTTATTTTTATTAGCTACAAATATGAATAAAAAATAAATTAATCATGACATAACAAGAGCTTAATGTTGTAGTTATGACCAATTTGGTATTATTTGCTGTATTAAAGTCAGGTTGGATAGTGCTTATAGTTAATGAGTAAGTTCATGCCATTGTACTACGGAATCTATATTGAGACATTATGTTGAAGCTGTGTAATTGAATGCACTGAGATTTGGTCAGTAGTTTTTATGCAATGGTGATGTCAGACACTAGCATATCTTTATTTGTAATTTGGGAACGAGTAAAAGTATTGTAGGATGTTCTGTAGTATATCAGCTGCCCTGTTCTCCAGCCCTTCTTTTCCTATTGTTCTGGACCCAGATTTCCGAAAAAGGACTTCAAAAGTATGATAATTTGACTCAAGCTTTTGAACTTCTGTATGTCTCTGTTCTGACAACAGACTCCAGATTAAAGCCCATGAGTGATGGGCTTTTTTGCTACTTGGTGGGAACTACTGTTCTGAAAGCAGAACGAGATGAATAATTGAATTTTCATCTTTTCCCTTGTGAGAAGAAATGAAAAATGAGTTAAAAACAATTGCCAAGTTAGCCAAATGATTTACATTTTTTAACTTAATTATAGATAAATTTGTTCTTGAAAAAGCAGTTTTAAAATGAAAACCAGAAAAAGTCATTTTGAGGAAGATGATTAGTATAATCTAAGATTTAATCCTGGACCCAGATGTTTGCGATGTCCCTGCATTATGAGAAGAACAGAAACAGAAGGGATATGAGGGATTTGTGGAGTGAGCCTATGTCTCCTTCTTGTCTCACACTGTAGCTGAATACTGATAATATTTTAATTTCCATGTTTTGTAAGGTGTGGTTGACAGCTGATCACGACAGCAAGAGACTGTTATAGTATCAAAGCTCTTCCAAGTGCTGCAGCCTTTATCTCTGGTAGTACTGGTAGTACACTTCCATTGCTAGCAAGAATCAGCTTCTTAGCTCTAGCATATGCACTTTTCCAAAGGCCTCTTTTCTAGACATACAGAGAGAAAACATGTTATCTTCCCTCAAGAAGTGGCTAAAATTATCCTCTTGGAATGGGAAGCTGTCTTCAGAAATGTTGCTGCTACAAGAAGGTTTTTCTGTGGTGTTTCTCCTTCACTTCTGGAGATAATACCTCCTTTCCATTTTTTTCCTGTCTCCAAGGATGCGCATCTGACTCTTCTTCATAGCCATGGGCAAGCAATGAAATCACTTTTTCAGACTTCTGGTCGGGCCTGGGTGTTTGAATTTGTGAGCATTCAGTTCTAAACAAAGAGCTTCAAGTGGAAGCCTTAGAAAAAAAGAGTCCTTTGCTCTCAAAAAAAAAAAAAAAAAGGAACAATAGCTTTTGTGTGTCAGTCCCATATTCCACCTAGAGGTGACAGCATCTTCCAGAGAGGAGTCTTTTCAACCTTTGGCCATCCTCCCACAGACTGGGAAGAACTACTCAGGTGTGAAGTGGGCTTCCACTTCAGATGAATTCTAAGCAAAAGGTAGTGTAGTTTTGTTAAATGGATACCAATGAGTGGTTAAGTAACTTGAGATTTTGTTTGTGGTTTTGTTCAGTCTAAACGTTTTGCATATATTTTGATTATGGCAAATAGAGGTTAAATGCAGTTGTGGCAATCATGTTGCAGCCTTGTAACTTTGCTTTAAAATGCACTGACAGAGATGGTAAGGAATTAAAAAAAAAAGAAAAGAATTCACTGATATACTTACGAACCATACTATAAAAGCAGTCAACTATCAGTTTGCCTGCCCTTCAGTTTGCTCAATCAATACTTGTATAAATATCTCTTCCCAAGAGACAAACACAAGACACTGCCTTGCTCATTGCTGGAAGTAAAGCCAGAGAGTCACAACAGCAGGGTGAGGATGGTGGCCTTCAGAAAAAAGGCACCAAAGCAGAGATTCTTGAATTGTTTATACATCTTCACTAAAAATTACCACTTTGTGCCTTGTAACAAGTGTAGCATCTACCAGTATTAAAAAGCAGAGCGCATTTCAATAAAAGAACACCTTAAAAAGGATTAATGTTACTCAATTTAGTGGAGGAAGAAACCCCTATTTCCAATCTTTATTTTGTGACATTGCGATTGATTTCTTCACTCTGTGGTGTGGGACTGGCATTGCTCCTGAATTCGCCTCTATTGCCTACAGCTCCCACTGCTCTAATCTCTTCAGGTTACTTTGCAGCTTGATTAGGTCCTGCTGCGTGTGTGTTATACCTCCTCCATGGAGCTGTCACCCGTACGTTTGATCACAGTTGAATTCCAACTGTAAGAAACACCCAACAAAGCCACGTCATGTAGGGAACACAGTTGTTTGGGTTCCTGTTGCTATAGCGACAATGTCTAAAAAGCCTTGGGAAACCCTGCCTGGAGTTTAGTAGGATGTGACGTTGCTTAAAAGCTACTTCATTGTAAAGATGAAAGTAGACCTGTGAACCCCAAGTGATCCCATCAGACTTAGTCCAAGAGCAGCTGCAGAAAGGGACAAGTGTCCATCTCTGAGAGTCCTATGTGTTTCATATATTTCATTTAAATTTTTTATTGAATTCATTACGCAGTAAAGAGTAGAAGGGCAACATTTTCTACTGATATTTTCCTGCCTTATCTTCAATAGAATCTCTTTAATGTGGGACCGAGGAAATGCTGTTTTCAAACTTGTCATTAAGGTCTTCATTCACCTTTCTGAATTCCCTCTAAAGTCAGTGGAAAGAAATAGATAGCTATGTAGAATGACTCATCCCACTCATGTTAAGACTGTGAAGTGTTTTAGGGGGAAGCCTATCCTCTCTTCACTGAGTACAGTGAGAACCTTGACAACTCATTTAGACTTGATGCCTTGCTGGAATTAGACTAAAAGTATTAGGTGAGATAAATCCCACTCAAGTGTCCATGCCATGCTAGCCTGCCCTGTCAGCAGTTTCATCTGCAGGGCCAAATCCTGCCCCATGCTGTTCATGGCATGACTTGCTCAGAGGGCGGTGTGTGGCTTTAGCAGCCTACTTTTTATTTTCCTCTGACAGCAATAATGCCATTTGCACTCAACCAGTTTAGCTTCAAGAGACAGGGATTAATTTTTTTTCCGTAATTGGAAATTTGAGTTCCGTGCTCATGCATTACAGCTCCATGCTTAAACCTTGTACATTTTTAGAAGCTGATGCAACATTACACTGCAAATAAAATCGCAGGAAATATACAATCATAGAAGAATATAGTTGGAAGGAACCATGAAAGCCATTTTTCCTGCTCCAAGAAAAGACCAACTATACCTAGAATTATGCAGATGCTATCAGCCAAGTCAGAAGTTAGAATACTGTCACTACTCAAGGTCTCAAATACTGAAAAGCATTGTGCCTGAATGCCCATGGGAGACTGCCTGGTAGCTCAGACATATTGGCTCCATAGGACTATAGCTCACCTTCTTTAAAAACATATGTTCTTTTCAAGTTTCTCTGATTTCCAGACCCATAAATTACTTTTCAGGCCTTTCTGACATTATAATTGTTACCTGAAGACTAGAAATGATTTATTGAAGAATAAAAAAGTCCATCTTTATGAAGTGAGCCTCTGTAAATATCTTAGATGTAATTTCATAAAGGTAGATGGCATCATTTCAATTTTTCTCTGCTCAGGTGGCAGTAGGCCCAGCAGAGTGCATAAAAGGAAGGAGACAGGATGTCTTACAAATAAATCCAATTAAATTTCTATATGTGAATTGATTGTATTTTATTTACCCAGCCATAAACCAGATTCTAGATAATCAAAGCTTTGGCTTGCTGCTTTGTATTCAGTTATTCTCAGCAAGTTGTGTGGGAGGCACACTGTACACAAGCTTATTCTGTAACCTGTTTTGTTTTCCTCCCAAGCCAAGGTAGAGTAAATAGCAAAAGTTTGCTGTTGCTGAAAGGTACTCTGCTAGGATTGCTTGTCCTACAACACCCCATTGTGATTGCCATTCAGGGGATACCGGGGTACTTCGGAAACACAAACTGTAAGGTTCATGTTAGGAAGCCACTGTTAGGTTGAATGCTCAGTAGCTTAGATATCTAATGTTAAATGTGGTAATTAGGTGTAACAAAAGTTCTTTCGGACAGGCGGAAAGACTGTGCTTTCTGAAGTTTTGGGCTTTGCTGTTGCTTTTTCTTACTAGTTAAATGCTTTGCATAAAGAGACTGTTTTTAAGAACCGTATTTATGCCTTCTCCCTTAAGGTGCAAAATTAAATCTACTTTAGGCAAGAGGGTGACTGAGGAGTTGAAATCAGCAACTTTTTTGGCTCTAAAATAATGTATGCAGTGGAAGGAGGGGAGGAGGGCAGGGGCTAGGAGGATTGGCAAGGCTGGAAATGGAGCAGTTGTGGCATTTAGTTCTAAATCATATGTGATGGTCTGAATGGACAGATCATAAAGATCTTAATTTCCAGATGGGTTTATATGATGTCTTTTGTGATGACTCAGCTGATTAACAGGATCAAATAGATTGATACCAAATTGACTGCCATTTCATGAACAATTTTCCTGAGATTTTAACCCTCTTGCTGCGGAAGGTCAGTCTTGATTTTAATGCAACTTTTAGTTTGCAAGAAGACTTGAAATGGCTTTTATCTACTTCATAAGCCTCACATTTTTTCCCTCTGTCTCTCGTTGCCTACAATATTAGCTTATTTTAAGTGGTAGCATTTTGCTTTGACAATGCACAGAGCATTCTCATTTTGGAAATCAACCCTTCTTATGTTATTTTAATGTCTTCCCATTGTTTCTCCTCCTTAAGCACCAAGAAGAAGTCCTTCACTGTTTTGTGACAAAGCAATGAGCATTTCCTGTATTGTAAGTGGAGTCAGCACATAAATAAACAGAGCAGTCTCATTAGTGTGTATTCTCAACTGTCAGTAATGGCTGACAGTTGCAGCTCTGTATATTATAACCTACTTTATTCAGCAAGGGTAAGTTAGGATGCAAGGGCTATTCCCTGTGCTGCTTGAAAAGTGCCAGAACACCTTTAGCTTTCAGCTGGAAGAACCACCAGAGAATAGCAGGAGGAATGTTAGTTTAAACACCTCATTTGAAGGTCAGAACCTCTAACAGTGTAGCAAAAGTACATTGCAGTGTCAGCATTGGTTATGAGCCCGGAGCCTGATGCAGGGCTCAAAACCATGACCTTCTACACCAGAGGCAAGAATGTTACCAACTGAGCCAACCTGACGTTAATTAAACCCTCATTAAAAATGAGGGTTTTTTTCTTGGTTAGAAATGTGATTTCCTCTGCAAGGTTTTATCATGCATATTTTATTACAAATTTTAGCATGTGGACTATAGACCCTGTTCTGATCTTTTGGAATCACAGCATGTGGCATACGTTTCATGCAGATGGGAAACAGAAAAGAGATAAAAATATACATATTCATCCATTCTAGTTTGTAAGATAGGTGGCTATGTTATGACATTCAGGAGCAGCTTAAAGGATGAAGTTTATTGTCTATTACCACATACTGATATGGGGAGATATCCCGTATAGTGCTAATGGAGCATGAACACACGAACTCGGCAAGATTTAAGTTACTCTACTTGTGGGTCCTTAGTATTATCCAGTGTTTGAATATCACCTGGCAATAGGATCTGGGAAAAGTCACAAGCCCTTTCTGCTTATTCTCATGAGTGCCTCTGGGAAGTCTATTTACTCACAAGCCTGTTTTACATTTTCCTTAAACCAACCAAGGCTTAAAAATAAGTTAAGGAAAGCAGCAAAGTAGAGTTCAATATTAACAGCATCTTCGTTTCTAGCAATATCGAAGTGATTTATCAGTATTACTGAAACTCTTTCCAATCTGGTGCTACAGGGATGGGCAATGTCTGGCTGTTTGTGTAGTGTCTAGGAGCATGCATGCCTGGGCTAGTCTTAGTTTTGCTGTTTATTGTGTTTAAACTCAAAACTTCAGTTTCTCCATCAGGAAGAAAGAGGGGAAGGTCTTGAAACAACTTTATAGCTACATACTGCTTCACATCTTCTAGAGGAAATACACAGTAGTTCAGTATTGAACTGCTGCCCAATGGAGCACCATTCCCTCCTGCTTTGGCACTAAGTTACATGTCCCTAAGTTACAATACTTTCTCTTTAAACATGAAGTCAGGGACTCTGACACAGCTGAGCCATGTGAATTACTTCCAGCAGAGGACAGCACTTCTTCCAGCTGTGCTCATTGGTTTACTGTCAGCTGGGCATGGGGTGTGAAGAAAGCTTGTATGCCTGTGATGTTTTGGTGTCCTCAGGAAGCACCTACTTTAACTAACAATGCCCTAAATAAATACAAAAATCATTTTGACCATACCAAATAATACTCTTTTTTAACAACACTGGCCTCATCAATCTGTCTTTCCTTTGCTCGGATATTTTTACATTTTCTTCCCTCTTAATCATGGCTTGTCAGTTTCAAATATTTTTACATTTTCCTCCCTTTCAAGGACACACTTTCAGTTCTTCCTTTCTAGGAGGCAGCTTAGAACCAAACCTCTGCTCCTGTATCTTTTTCTGAGAAGACAAGATTCATCACCCAGGATTTGTTGACCTGCTGAGGAAAGAAGCAGATCTTTCTTCTCAGCTCTGTGGGAATCCCTAACGCCAAGACACACTTCACTGGGAAATCAATATAAATAAAAAGCAGTGAAATGTCTTTGTTGTGAAGCAACCTCTTTGCATTGCTTGTGTGCTCATGCAGAGGGCACATCCCAATCGCCAGCCTAACTGAGCAAGTAGCAGCACCATCGATTCAGAGTCCATCTTACTCGACGTCCTCTCCTGCGCATTGATTCCGCCTTATTCCCCTTCTCAGCTTGTCCTGTTTGGTCAATTGATTAATCATCGATATTATTCACCAAAGGCAGCTACAATTAAACAGACATTAGATGACTTCCCCCTCACATTTAATAACACTGAGCTCAATCAGATACCTAACACTTTGCCTTCCTCACAAAATTTTAACCAATATCCTGTTGAAACCAAATTCTGTAAATTTGGTAGAGCAATTGATCACTGAGAGGGAGAAATGCACAAAGATTCAGGCTACAGAATTTCTAGAATATGAGTCTGTAGGTTAGGTTTCTGTCCAGAGCAGCATTTTAGTTCTTGGAACCTCTTTTTTTTAATATTGTACTGTTATGTAGTTTAGCTCTATATAATATAATCATGATATAAATATATAATCACATTACCCACAGCCTCTGTATTTCATGTTGTTTCTGTATATCATGCTGTCAGCACACAGGACAGTAAATATTTTACTATCAAAAGCCTATGCAACAGTGACTTCAGCTCATAAAGATGTGCTTGAGGTAGCTCTAAACTAACTAGCCCTCTCCAATTAGCAAAACGCACTAGTGGGAAGGGCAGCACCTGCTACAAAACCCTGCCGAGAAGCTGGATGCTTGGGCATTTTGTTAAGCACTGGCTTTGATCATCTTGCACCTTCATGCTATTGACAGCTCATCTGTGAGCTGCCATAGCTGAGATGTGTATGTACCTGGGATCAGTTCAAAAGAAGTGTCTTATAATGCGAAGGAATTAGTTCATACAGGGACAGAAATGTGTTGTGTGGAACAGAGAGAGGAGAATATCCACGTGAAGGCTTAAAATCTGTCAGAAGAGTGGCCGTAAACTGGCAGCATCACCCCACAGCTGCTTTATCCTGATCAGGGCAGCATTAACTGGAATAGGCTTCCTGAACAACCTTGTTTCATTTTGTGAGCTTCCGCTGGACCTGTCTCATGGTACTCCTCAAATCTGATCAAGGTTTAGATGGCTATCTTTCTTCCCCCGGGGGATACCAACCACATGAGTTTCTCCAGTGGGTGGCATGGACCAGTTCAGCCTCAGGCTGACAGTACTCTGTGGAGGGAGGCCCCTATCTTACATTTGCATAGAAATAAGTACAATATCTCAGACTTGGACTTTGCATTAATTCATGTGTAGGTTATAAAATGCCACTGAACTTCTGCCCTCTGGTCTCTGTCAAATGGAGGTATTTCATGTTGCTTTGGCTAGGTGCAAATGGATACGTAAGGCGAAGGCCGTGCAAGACGAGAGCCGTTTTGTTCTCAGAGTATTTTGAACCCTCTGACACTTCCACAGACTGTTGCAGCTACATGGCTCAATGTAAAGCAGTAAAACCACTAATTTGCTGTAGATGCTGAAATTGTGCCTGTTTTACCGATGGGGCGGTAGGCTTTATTTGATGAAGTTTGTAGTCAGTTGATACTAAAATTGATACTTGAAAAAACTCAGAGAAAGAGAGAGAAAAAAGTATTTATGGATGTGAAGCGATAGAGAGACTTGTCATTATCATAGCCTGGTGAAAGATTCTTTTCTTGTATGCATTCATCATCTAAAGACTCACTGTTTTTATAAATTTCGTGCCTGGCAAGTTTTCCATCCGCAGATTTCTGAGAGGGTTGAAGCCCTAGAACATATATTTAGCGCCTGCCGACAGGTCCCTAATTATGGCTTGATTAATCACAGCAGTGCCTGCACCTGTCTGTGCAAAACATCTTCATTTTTGCTTTGTGACCCGTGCAGGATCTGGGAACACATCTAACAACGGCTGTGGAAACACCCAGCTTTGTTTTCTTCCCTGCTGTTAGATCTGCTTCTGCTTAGACCAGAACAAATGATTTCTGTTTGGGGGATGGGGGCTTCTTCCTTTGCTGATGTTTCTGGAGAGGCTGGAGTACACTTGGAAGCTTTTCCCAGGAATTGAAAAGGACTAAATCCTGGTTGCATTGAGTTAATTTTTATATACCCTTCCCTCCATAGAAGTGGGTTCCCATCAACCCCAGTGACATTGATGGGAAAGTTCACAGTTTCCCCTTGATATGGACAAAATGTCTTTGTTTTTTGAAAGCCACTAAGTACACCAGGAAACCTCATAGGTCTTGAGTTGCTGCAGGCTTATAGGGATATGCAGAACTCTGCCTTTGATTGGTTTTCCTTTTTGAGCAAATACAATAGATTTTTTTTTCTTTTTGCTTTATTTTGAAAAAGTCTTAAGGACTTGTTAAGGGCAAAGGAGGACCTTTTCCAGGGTGTAGGACTGGGTAGTTTGCACAGGGCTCAGCTCAATGCCTTGAATAAGGGGAAGAATTCATAGGGCACTTGAGGGAAACATGAGACTCCAAGCCATTTCTACTGGGAAATATAAAGAACACAGAGAATCCAGTGAACTGACTATGTTGGGAAGGGACTCAAAGAGGAGGTTAGAGAATAGTTTTCTGCAGAGGGTCCTTTTTATTTTTCAGAGAAAGACTGAAAAATGAGAGACTCTTGGAAGGGATCCAGAAAAAACTGAGAAAAAAGGTCTTTTTACCGTTGAGATGAAAAGACCCAGCTGAAACTACTCTTAGTGAGGAATGGGAGCAAAACACATAAGATTTCACCTAAAGGGCTGAGCAATTGCTTTTCAATTTGTCAACCAAAGAGTAAACCTGCAGGAAAGAAATTTGGTGTGGATCAAACCAAAGTAGATCTAATGTTTTGCATCCTGAAATGAAAACCAGGAAGTCAATTAGTATAATACAAAACATTCCTTTTGACCTTGGAATGAAATGTTTTCTTTTCAGAATCTTGTAAAAATAGCTGAAGAAATAAAAGGTTTAATTGACCAAACTAGAGGAACTTTGGCATATGTCTTTTATCCTACGTTTTTAAGACCCAATATTTTGTCTGCCTGCTCCAAGAAAGAAAGGGATGTAATTCTGTATACCTTGCCTCATGTTAGCAGTCTGGTCTTGGAAGGGAGGCTTAAGTGTGTCTTTTGTCGGTGCTGACATTCCCAGGGATGGTGCTGGAGCCCTCCTTCTGACTCAGATGCACTATAAATGTTTATCCTCCCCTTTCCCCACAAAAATGCTGTGACAGAACACTCATGTTTAAACACAAATTCAGATATACAAGGAATTATGCTGAACACCTGCAGCTCTACAGCTAGAAAAATCTTGATGTATTGTTACCTTCATTTTCGTAGGAGAGAAGAACAATTTTTGCAAAAAAACCTACCTGCTAGCATTACATTTGCTTCCAAACAATATAGGCTGTTGTACTCCAGGAAGGGCCTTCTGGAGGTAGTAGACAGCTCCACCCATCACAATACACACTTCAAACATAATACAAAATTTCTTTGTGGTGGCTTTTCTATTTCAGACAGACAAAGACACTTGTTACTTGGCATGTGTGAAGCACAGAGAATTTGCTCTGTATAGGATGAAACATGGATGCCAGGATTGTTCCAGTTGGCAAACTGAAGGAGCAAAAAGGAATATAAAAGAAGAGAGGCTCTCTTTGTAGACTGGGACAGAGTTGTAGACACACCACTAGACAGCTGTTAAAGAGAAAGGCAATGAAGCAATACACAGAAAGAGCACCACGTTCTGACCGATGGGCGAAGGGGGACTGGAGAGCAGATATCCTGGATCTCAAACAGCCTGTAGGGAAGGAAGAGGCTGTAGTTGTAGAAGAGTAAAGTTCTGAAGTTGTGAAGATGGAAAGGTCATAGGCAAAGTTTGAGTTGATGTGACTGAATGAAAGGGTCAAATATTATGGAGAAAAGAATTCACTAAATCTTGTCAGCCTACATGTGAGAAGGAGGTGGCAGAAGAATAAAAGGTAGTGCTGACATTGCTAGCCTGGGAGAAGGGGAGGGAAGCTGGGAGGGAGGAGAAATTAAGAAAATAATGGAGAAAGGCAGGAAGGGGGAGGGTGGAGGATATAAGAAATAAGGTGCTCAATTTTGTCCACGTTGCCCTTGAGCCGGCAGGGGGGTTATCCTGGATGATGTGCTGAAGAGATTTATGTATACGGGGTAGGGTTGGAGAGGCAGATTTGTGAGTTGTCAGCTCTGAGGTGACAGCAGAACAGCAAGAGAGAACCATGGGACCGAGCACAGAAGGGGAAGAGAAATGAGCCCAGGCCAGACCCTGGGGGAGACTTCCAAAGAGGAGAAAGGAACAACACCAGAAAAGTCACCGGAGTGCAGGATGTACACCAGGAAGCAAATAGCAGAGGGACTCAGAGCCTAGATAAGAAATGGCTGGAGAGTTTGGTGTATGGAGGGAGCATGAGCATTTAGAACTGGAGCGTTCCAGCCTTC
Source organism: Chauna torquata (assembly GCA_013399475.1). Taxonomy (NCBI): domain Eukaryota; kingdom Metazoa; phylum Chordata; class Aves; order Anseriformes; family Anhimidae; genus Chauna; species Chauna torquata. Next base: position 862,065 of record VXAL01010845.1, read on the forward strand.
ACAGGTTCCACCAGGAAGCGTATGCCCAGGTTTTTGTGGAAAGTGAATGCTGGGGAAAGGAACTTTTGGGGAACCTGATTCATAAGTCTTTGTTTTAAGAGGTGCTGAGTGATGCAAATACCCTGCAAACAGTCAGAGCAGTGTGTGGAAATCACTTGAGTGGGAACTAGATGTCTAGAAAGAGTGAAAAAGTCCCAGACTCTCCACATCTTTAGGTACCTAAATACCTTTACCCATCTGGCCCTAGGCAGTAAGGTCTAATAAAATGTCAGGCAGATGTTGTAGTTAGATAATTTGATCTTGGCTAATATACAGGCAATGTGGTTTGAGATCATGTATTTTTAAGCTATTTTCAATAGATCTTTTTTTATTTGACTTTTATTTTGAAGCTTCTGATTTCAGGCTGTTATTTGAAACCTCTCTCAGCTGGTGACTCTGATTGCTTTTCAAACCTTCTATTTTTTAACCTTTGTGCTCTTATGCATGAATCTAGGCCAAGTTACCGCCTTCTGTTTGCTTTCCAGTGTCTTTGAGCTTTAAAGTGAGCAAAATGCAATTTCCGTCTGCTGGGGCTGGGAACCTTAGGAGACACCATTGTTGTTGTTTTTTTTAACTGGCTGGTACACATTTGGATGAGTCACCATCCGTGTGAATTGTTCCCTACACTATGGCTTGTTTAGTCAAGCCCAATTAAAATAAAATTTGCATACTTTTTTGCCTCCTTTGGAGCAGGGCTTGTTCTTGAATACCAATGGAAAGCAAAGGTGGATGCTGTCACATAGCAAGAAGAAATTAAGAAGGGAGCAAATTTTACAGCTCTCCTGTGATCACTGTTCAAGGGAGAAGTCAGGGAGAATTCTCACGAAATGAGAATGAAAATCTAATTGATGGCCTGATTCTCCATGGCTGTGCAGCCATCCTTTCCTTCTCTGCTTCTAATAAATGTTCTCTGAGTTCACCCCCACATAGGCAAGAAATATCCATGTGACCAGATAGGGAGACCTTTAAGAAAAGACCAATATTTGCATATCTATTATGGTTATACTCAGTGTTATACTTGTTTCATTAAAATTTCTATTTGGATAATATGTAAGGTCAATACTGTCACTGTTCTGGAAAATTCATTTATTTTAAAATTAAAGTTAAATGCAGCAAGTATGATTCTCCCCCTGCCTCCACTTGTATAAATCCACTGAGCTTGACAGTAAGCAAGTGAAAGCAGAATTTGGCCCCATGTATTTGGAGATGAGGGTCTGCTGTATGGGAAAAAAGCATGCTAATGACATGAATCCTGATTTTCAAGGTAAATCACTTGTTATAGATGCTCTGAGATCCTGCTTTTTTATATTCAAGGGATGGTTATTATTTCAGCTGGGTGCCTACTGAGGTCCATTAGCTTTTACACACCAGTTAAGGTTGTCAATTGCTGGGATTAAAAATACGTGAAGAAATACTTAGGACCACTTAAAAGTCCCATGCTTCCCTAAGGTTACCAGCTTTCAAGCCTCAAGCAACCATTTTCAAACAAATTTGCCTGGTGGGAAGGCTGAAGATGGGAGTTCTTTTCCCAAAAGGGAGCAAAGATATAGCTGCTTTCAAAGTCAGGAGTCAGGGGTTTTCTGGTCTCTTTTTGGCTCACGAACATTTTTTAGGGCCTGTGCCTGGTCTAAGTCTTCCCAGAGTTTGTGGTCCTTTGTGTAATCAGTTGGTTTTTTGAGTGTTGCTTAACAATCCTTAAAACGGCATCTGCGTCGATTCTCAGGAATCAGGAAAGGGGAAGAAATGATCTAGGACAGCTACTATGGAAGTCACCTTTAATGTCTTACAAAAAATATTTTAAAAGCTATAGCTATTTTCAACATGCATCAAGGGAAAATGTCTATTAAGATGGATCTGTTTTAACTTTAGCATTTGTGGTGTAAAATCACAGTGTTTTAAAGATTTCATTTTGCATTCAGGAAACTTCTATGTGTCTGTTCAGTCCTGCTGCAATTACAAATCTGTTAAATGACCAAGTTTGTCAAATCACCACAAGCCGGTTACACTAACTTTCACCCTTAAGGCAGCTGGCTCAAAAGTAATCAGATGGTGACTATTACCATTTTCCAAGGTGGCAGTGGTCTCTTATATGTCAAATGAGCTCAGTGACTTTAATCCCTGTCCCAGATGTCCACAGCACAAAGGGCAGGATCTCAAGTAATAATCTTTTTGTCAGTCTCAACAGACAGAACCAGGACTACATTCACCCAGGGGAGCAAGTGACTTCATTGTCAGCAAACGTTTTTCTCCAGCAGAATAGAAGGAAAATTTAAATTGGTGCTTACAGTGTTTAGTCTTTTCTCCAGTGCTATTTCTGAACATTACTTCCATTTGTAGATGAGGAACTCGATGAAGTGGAAGTCCACAGCAAAGAAATATCTAAAACCACCTTTTTCATTAAACTTCAGATCAGTGCGCAGTGTGCTGGTAGTAAGACAACACTGCTGTTTTATAGGACGAGACTGGTGTGCAAAGCTGGGATTCATCTCACTGGATCTAAGCATCTAGAAGCTAACTGTTGAAGTCTACATGAGACGTGTAGGTGCCCTTTATAGTTAATGAGAAGGAATTGGTTTCTCCAGAGGGGGAATTGGTGGCAGATGAATTTCCTTTCAGAGACTGCAGCAGCTAACTTTTAGATACCTAAAGGTAGGTCAGGTGAATGTCACCCTGCCTGACTTTGTCAAGGCCAGACAGAAATCTTTAGCAGGGCACTTTAAAAGTGCTGTTAAATGGTGGTTGAATGTAACTGGTAAAAAGGTTTAAAGAAAACCAAACATAAACACTTGCTACTGAGCTGAAATCAGGCAATGTTTATTTTAGGGATGTGGAAATTTTCCCTTTCCCTTTAAGCATTTTAAATTATTTCTATCAGCAAAAAGGTTAAATTTGACAACATTTCAACAAAGTGTTTATTAATGTCACGCAAAGAAATGGATTTTTCATCCACCTGTGTATATATTTATTTATCATCTAGTTAGAACTGATCAAAGTGGTTTTTGTTAAGCTTGGTAAGTGCCAAGCTGTAAGAGAGACCCGAATGATGGTAAAATGATATCATCGCTTTAACATCAGTGAGCAGTAGTTGTTAAAACAGTCATTTCTTTTCAGTGCTTCACCCATGAATTGAGAAATCCAATCGTATCCTTGTAGTAACCAGTATTAGCCCAGGGGAATAGAAAGGACCATCTGGAGGCAGAAAATCCATGGCATTGACCTGGCCAGGACTGGGGGAGAGGGGGTGACTGAGGTTAAAGGCCAGATTTGAATCCTGATAGATTAAATGAAGCTCAGAGAGGGACTCAGAGAGTAATAAAGGATTCCTAACACTGCAAGCCAAGGGTTTCTGTAAGCCCGTGGCTTGATCATTCTTCTGGGCTGGGAGACAAGACTTTACTGATTAGCATGCAAATGCAGCAGCAGTGTAAAAAGTTCCAGATGAATTTATGAGTAAGCCTTGCTGCAGGGAAAAACATGTTTGACAATATGCATTAGAAAAGGAGAGGTGCATGAAATTAGGTGTCAGCATACAATCAGTGTGGCTGGGAAGGTACATAGCAAGAGGTGCAAAGACATGGGACGTGAGAAAAAGAACCCTGCAAGCAGAAGCACAGACTGAAAAGGGGAAGCCCCCACTTTTTAAAAAAAAAAAAAACAAAAGAATACTAGCCTAATGAATGCAACTTTCTGGTTGGCACTAACGAAGCAGATTAATAAGGCTATTGGAGCCCATATGGCCACAGAGATTTCCTTAGACTAAACACTGCTAATGAATGTTTTCAGAAAGTAGTGTTCACTTTCAGACGTATTTTACCCTTGGAGTGGCCTGGTACATGAGGTAACTCCAGTGTTTATCTTCATGCATCAGATGCGTCATCTTTCTGCGAAAGAAGTATTATTCCTATTTTGCAGATGGGAAAAGTGAACTGGGAGAGCAAAGACCAACATTTGCAAAAGCCACCTCTTACGTCAGACCTTGATTTTCCAGAGGCTGAAATGGAAGCACCACTATCATCAGTACTGGTGGTATGAGGCTGTTAGCAAGAGCAATTGTTAGTACCAAACACAACCCAATGTTTATAGTGGGATAAGCACAGTTGGATAGTTAGAAGTTTTCAAGAACCAGTATCAGAGATTGTTAAAAAAAAACCTAAACTAGTAGAATGAGGCCATAAAGAAGGTGAACAGAAGAGCAAGGGTTAGAGCGCAAGGGTCCTGGTGTCAGTTCTGTGCGCGACTGGGGGGTGGTAGGAGAGGTGGTTTTGGCTACTGCGTGTAAGAAGCAGCCCTGCTGCAGACGTCTGACCGTCTGGTGGCAGTCCCCACAGCAGCAGAGGCCTTCCCTGTAAACAGGCATCCCTCTTCCCCTAAAAATAAATAACTCATAACCTTACCAAAGATGGTTCCGTGACAGGACTCCAGCACAGGTTGTCTAAGTCACGTATCTGTTTAACTCCGTGAGCTTTATAGGTTTGGCCTCCTGATGCACTGGCTGTCTTTCTTGCCCAGCACTTCTGAAATCCTGAAGGCAGGCCAGTCGCATTTAGGTTCAAAATTACGGCCTGGCTGCTTGGGTTCAGGCAATCAATGTGAAAACATGCTGATTTCATTCTTAAATGGAGATTCACTTGGCTGCTTATTTGCTGAACACGCAAACCTGCGAAGATGACAGGAACAGCAGCTTCAGTCAGCATGCAAGCTCCCTGTTCCACTTTTTCCTCTCGGAGGTCTCTTGGCTTTCTGTCTCCACATGCTTCCTTGTTGTTTTGATCTCTACATCCCTACGTAGTCCTGACCAGTCAGGGTAAATGGCTTTTCTTTTGCTCTCTCTAGAAGCAGGAATCCCTAAGCCCTAAATCTTCCTGAAGATAACTCAGTTGTAATCTTTCCTTAAAGATTTCTAAAAGTTCTTGGTCCTGGCTATGCAAGTTAGATTGTGTGATGCATATCCAGACTCTGTTTTCTTTTAGCTGACTTCATGTGATCTGCTTTGTTAGATTTTCCATGTCCTGAAATATTGACTGAACTCAATTCCCTGCCACAGCATTAGTGGCTAAGTCTTGTGAAGTGGCTGTAGACATGAACACTAGTATTTTGTGTTTAACTGTGAAGACAAATCTTTAAAGACAAGTTGAAAGTCAGACTCAAAGTATGCATTTACCTGAATAATTTGAGAGAATTTAGGTCAACAGCAGCACGTGTGTTTATGTTTGTATGTGTGTGTGCATGCATGTGTATGCGTGCACCCTTTCCAGAGATAACTCGGCAATACACCCAAAATTGTACACCATCGATGTGAAGGACAAGGTGAGAGAAAAATAGGTGCATCGGCTGTCTCCAAGGCAGTTACTCTGTGGAAGGAGGCAGACCAACACAGCAGGTATCAAATGTCTTTTTCCAAAGCTTGGAAGTGACTGGTGTGTAGGCAGGCATGAAAAAAACCCTGCATTACTTTTATTATCAATCTACCTGTCAAAGTACCTTGTTAGGCAGGGACAGTGGGATGGAAAATAGACTGATATTTGGCTTCTTTTGTGTATGTGTGTGTGTGTGTGAAGGCAACAATTCTGAGAAGGGGTTTATTACAAAAACATACGTGGTACTGTGAGGAATCGAATGCAAGGGTTAAGATAGACAGCCATACACATGGCAATACAAAGAGGAAAGAGGTAGTTGGACCTTCTTCTTAACCCGGATAGGAAAGGGGAATCCTCCAGCTGTACCAGGGACAGGGATCACTTGCTTTTCCCTGCTGCTTGCGAATGTCACTTCTCTTTTGTGTCAGGCTGGTATTCCTCCTGAGCAGGGTGACAAGGAAAACAACACCCAAATCATAGGATGATTGTCTGATAAGCACAGACTCTGGGATGGGAAATGATACTGTAGTGCCATTGCTGATGTGTGTGGCCCTCAGCACATTCAGGATTGTCAGAGTCTCGCTGTGCTCTGTGGAGAGACTGAAAAATGTTTTATCATTAAATTACATATGACCAAGATTGGCTGAATTAACATATCCCAGTGCACGAGAGCCGTATGATAGGAATTTGATTACTCCTGAGCTGCTCATTATTGCAAAGGTTCCTTCCAGTGTCTGTTACACAACTGAGGCATTAGTAGTTCCAGTTGCTGGCGGTGTTTGCACAGCAGCTTTAATTCTTCAAATATTTCACACTTATGGCAGTTGTTGGACCTTCTGTGCTTTTAGTTTGATATGGTGAATACATCTTTTTAAGAAGCTTTTCTCTTAAAGATTAACAGTAATGCAAAAAAGCCTTTTGCATCACTTATACATAGTGGATAAAACATTTCTGCAAATTTTGAAAAAGATTTATGTTTTTCCACTTTTTGACATTTGAAACAGTAAGTCTTGATTTTGTTTTTCATGCTGAAAAAGTAAGTGGTTGAGGCCATCACTGCATAGCAGAAGGTTGCAATGAAAGGAAAGACAGGTTAAAAAAAAAGTCATGTTTGGTGAGATTGTTCTAAATTCTATTAGCATTTAATACCCACTTGCCTACCTAAGCATTTCAATACTGTTGATCACCGTGATGCCCCAGTTCATCTCAGACATCTAGTAAGTGTATCCTTGTCTATTATTCTGAGATAGCATATTGCTGTTCTAGTAGGGTGAGGTTTTTGTCACAGAGAGATCAAAGAGCAGATTCTTCAAAAGTATCAAGGTTGGAAGACTGGTAATTTCAGACTTCTGAAATTAAGTCCATAGTTGTACATCTAGAGCCACATGAGATTATCATGTCTCTGTATCCTGCAAGTCCTCTTTCAGCTCCCAAACCGTGTGGTCAACCTCTTTTCTTCGTGCTGAAGCATTAGGGGGAGCATTCTCTTTGGGAAACATTCAGCATCCTCTTCCCTGACATCGATCTAGCAGAGTTTCTATTCCAGTTCTGCCTGTGTGCAGTCAGTAAATATGTGACTGAAGTGAAAATATGTCTGGGACAAACTTAAGAGATCTCTTTTATCAATTTCCCCTGTATCTCAGGAAGAATTAGTATCAGTCTGTCTCTTTGAGGTGGGATTGCAGGAACAGTAGGCTTATTTGCATTTAGCATTTTACTATTGGCAAGAAGTATTTTTGCACTAAGCATTTGACCATTTGACCAGCAGATTTTGCTAGCATCATTTAAAAGGAGGTAAATGTCATTAAAAAACCCTCCTAGGTTAAAATGGACGATAAATATAGGTAAGAGTTTGCACAGAGGAAATAGGCTGCCCAGTGCGCATGTACTCAGCTGGGTGCCCTTGTCACAGGTACTGGTTTTGTGTCTGGTTCCCCAGTGTGCTGTGGAATTTGAATTCTTTTCTTCACACAGCATGGACAAGCTCTCACATCCATTTTACTTCAGGCTCTTTTGCAAAGGCAAATGGCACTGCTGGAAACTAATCAACATAATTTTTTACTCTTCATAGAGGTCTTTTAGCAATCATTGCTGCAATCTTGGGCTGTAAATGGGGACAGCGTATTCCTAAATTCAAAACCAGAAATGTTTTGCATTTTCTATAAAACTTTATTGCCTTGTCCTGTCTCTGGACAGACTCTTTTGGGGCTTTTTGTGTATTCCTCTTTTCCCTAGATGCTGTAGCAGGCTGTCAGACAGGGAGATGCTGCTGAGGATATTGGAAAAGCTCAGTTTGTAATGAATAGGAAAAAACTAGCTGTTATTGTAGAAGCCTTGCACAACCTCTTTCTATATACATGTACTGGAAGAAAGTACAAATATTAGTTTTATTAAATGAGACACAGGCACTTAGTTTTTATCTTGTCTGACAAAGGGGAAGAAAAGACAGACACAGCTTTCATGGTGTAAAATCCCAACAGAGATAAAGTGCTGCAGAATTATCACAGCTGAGCTAAGCAAAGCTGTCTTTAGGGTAGACTTCATCTAGTTGTATTTCTGCAGAAATTTTGTTGGCCCAAATTTTACATCTTTAACTTAGTGTTAAAGACAAAGAAACAACTTATTCATGGTATGAGAATGCTACTTAGGTTAATTTGCCAAATCCCATGAAGGTGACTACAGTAACCACTGAGTCAAATTTCCTTTTCCTATTTAGTATTTATATTGAGAGCAGTTAACTTAATTGATAAACACAGGTTTGATTAAAAGTTTCTGTGGGACTCAAAAGGTAGCCATTTGATTTCCATCCCTTTCCCTGGCTTATCTGAGAGCCTGGGGATGAAGGCTGTGGTTCTTTTATATATGCAGCCAAACTGCTTCTTTGTGCCCATTTGGGATGAATTTAAGCCTAAAATGAGTGTGAAAACTGAAGTTCTCATGTATTACAAGAGCTTGTCCATTTATCAGAATAAAAATTATAAGGATCATTAATTTGTGCATATGTAAATTAGGAACTGTAGAGGATTTCCTGATAACCAGCGGTAGCATGTGATGTACTCCATCTCAGTCACGCCAAGGATGAAATGTGTTGATTGCCTCCAGGGTTAACCCTGCAGCTTTCATGCAGCGCAAAAGCAGCTTGTTCTGCTCACCATGTGGCACTGGAGCACAGGCAAGAAAGGTCACACAAGCAATCAAGATCAGCATATCCCTACTCAGGTAGGGACCCCCTGTGGCTGTAGGATTAGCTGCAGAGCCTGAGCTGACTTTGAATACATATTTACTTCTAGCTGTGCTGACTCTGTTACAGACATTTTTGATTCATTAATCTATGTCCATATTTGCCATGAACTTGGACATGCATTGGAACACTGCTTGCCATTTCTTGCTGTTCGTCTGGTTTTCTTCTTTCCTGGGTTTTTGAAGCATGAGAACAGGAGGAATTAAAAGGTTAGATTATTTTCTTAATGTGTCTCCCTGCAGGAGTGAGCTGTAATCTGACAGGCTGCTTTGAGACCTTTGCTGATGGTGTCACTTTAACAATGATTCTACAGGAAAACTAATAGTAAGCATCAGCAATTAGCAGATAATATTTTTTAAAATATGACTGAAAATTTCTAAGATAGGTGGGGTCTTAGAGTCATGAATTTGGTTGGGGTGCAGAGGAGTTGTACATCTAACCCCCTTGCATCATATGTAGAATCTTGGTACATGAATTTCAAGCTGAGACTTAAAGGCAAGACAGAATTTATTCTCCCCTTTTCTCTTTACCATTCCCACAATATTTGGGAAAGCTGTAAAAGCACATTTGCTTCACCACTCCCCCCATCTTCTCAGCAGCTACACTGCCAGAGAGCAGCACTGGAACAAGGGGCAGCAGTGCATACACGTAGGGCTGTCTCCAAGGCAGATATTTGTCAGGGAGAAGTCACTGACCTCCTTGTTTCCTTAGCCCTGGAGATCCTTGCACTCTCATTGCTGAATCTCCCCAGGGAGATGGGGGTGCTGATGCCTACCCTGGGAGGAGGATAACATTTAATCTTATCATCTGTCTCGGCCGACATCCCTGCTGATGCTGTAGAAGAGCTCTGGGGGCAACCCCCAGACAGCAGCACAAGAGATGTCCGTTCCAGAGGATCCTCTAAATGAATCCTCAACATTTTCATTAAAAAGAGATGCTCCTGCTGGACAATTATGGATTGTGACTCTCCCATTTTTTCCACGGGCAGAGAGCTTATGTAAAAACTGACTGACATTTAAAAATGCCAGCAATCTTATTAATTCTTCAAGAAGGGTTTCTTGGGGCTTACTCTGTGGAGTGCCAGTCAGAGGACAGAAGGGTGGGGCAGCCACACTGACAGTACCAAGCACTTTACACAAATACTGGACTCTTTTAAGTCTTCTTTAAAATTGTGTTTACCATGGAACTTCTGACTAACTGGGAAACGCACCTGTGAAGGTTAAAGCACCCAGTGCTCTGGAAAGTCACAGCTGTGTGATTACAAGCTCTTTTGTGCTGCATCCCACCACTGACCTCTTTCTGACTTGGGAAGAGCCCCTTCTGCAGAAATGAAAGGCAGCTGTTCTGTCTTCCTGCTAGCTCAGAGATGTGCTGCTGCTCTTCCTCGTAAGCAGTGCACTAATGTGGATTACTGTCCACCGGTAATTTGAACAGCATTGCTAATGTATTGCCCTTATTCCAGGATCACAAGTTAAATTCAAACCGGAGGACAGTAGGTGTCAGGGCTTTTCTCTACTGGCCCCTGAAGGATTGAAAGGCCAAGCACATTAATATGTCTGCTTCTCCTTCTCACTTTCCGCTGTGCGGTAACTGGCACCGGTAACTGGCACTCCAGAAAAGCTGTAGCACTTGTCTGAGGAGACCTGGGTTCAGTTAAGCATCTGCCAGAAAAAAATGCAACTTTTCCCCCATCCCACTTTTATTATTAGCTATGTGCTGAGTTGCTGTTATTTTCTCTGCAGTGGGGGCAAAAGGAGCTAATTTCCAGTGAATGAATTATTCTGTGAACTGCCTTTGTACAGCTCCCACTGCTTTCATGGAGAGCTGAATTCTGCTGAGCAGAATTTGGTCCTAGGCTGGACAGACAATGCAGTTCAGAGAATACAGCATGTTCCCCTTCTAATGGCTGCTTCATAGATAACATACTGCTGCCAGCTTGTTCTTACTCCTTTATCTTTTGAGAAGAGAGCTCTCTTTTCTTTGAGAAGAGAGCTTAGTGCTGGGTGTGGTGGTTCACAGACTGCCGTTTTTCCACACCAGTTAAAGTGACTGGGATCATGCATGTCTGCTCTATGCCAGATGTATGTATATTTTGATGTCAGATTTGTTATTCTGTATTGGAAATCATTCTCACTGGTTGATAAGTAAAGTATATTGTTTAGTTAGATGTAAATCTAGCCACGTGCTGCACATATAGAATCAGAGCCAAGGTTACTTCACTTCTAAATCTCCAGTGACCATCCAGTAAATAACAGCTCTTGCAGTCCTGACTGAGTCTCTTGGCAGAAAATACAACTGTAGATCACTCTCAGAGGAAAGACTCACTGCAGCAAGGTTAGGGAGAAGAGAGTGAAGAGGTTTCTCTAGTTATTTGGTTGGGTTTATTAATGCAATAGCTACTACTGCATTAGCAATTATATTTAGTGTGTGTTGAATGACAAAATCAGATGCCTAGTTCCTGCCATTGGTATGGAGCTGCTTTTTGTTGAAAATGGTAGGGATATGTGAAATCATCTCAGGGAAAGAGGTTGTGTGTGCATTAAGCCATGGGTGCTGGCCACAAATTGTGAAGATACTGACGGTGGGTCAGCACAAGGTCTTACATCCTGCTTTTGAGAGCTTTTATTATTTGACCTGATTCGCTGCAGGGGAGTGAGTTTCAATTTTGAATAAATTTAAACCCAAATAATTGGAAGTTAATCTCACTTTATTTTACATAATGCTTTATGATAATGCAATTGTAACATGTTTAGTATGGGGCATAAAGGCCAACAATCTAGAGAAGCTGACATTTTGCATTAAAGGAACAAAAAAGAGGTCCTGAGTTTATCTATTCAAACTGATAGGAGCATTTGAGAAAGTTAACCTTTTTAATAATGACTTCCTCTCCTTTATTTTCTTTTTCGGGGTGTCTCTTGTAGATATTCATTTGTGACAATCAACAATTACATTATTTGCAGTATGGTATAAGTGAACTGAATGGTTTACTAGGTCACACAAATGCAGAAGAGATCAAACCAAACAGGGTGAAAAAACTGAACTATAACAGAATAAGGTGTTGCAGGTCAAGTGCTGCTTGAATGAAGCAATGTATTGGTGTAAGTTGCTAGATACAAAATACTGTCCTTCTTGGGGAGTTATCAGAAAAAATGCACTCAGTGAACTGGAAAACTGTGAAATTGTTTAATAAAATTAATCCTCAACTGTGATTAGCAAAAATGTCAGGCTTATTTTTCATCCAGATTTCCATCCCAGCAAATATAAATTTATCCCTGAATTCTGTCGTCCTGATCTGAACGTTTGCTCTGTTGTACTGAATATAATTTTATACCCACTCCATGTTTTCTTAATAAGTGTCAAATTTGAATAAAGAAATAAGAAAGGATGTTTTCAAACAGGATTTAAACCCACAACATTTGTGTTTAGATATATAGTCAAGTGGAAGTCAAATCATTTCATTACATATCCTTGTAAGTCTGATATTTGCTTTCTTTTAGTTGTCTGCACAAGATTGTGTTTCCCACTGGGCTACTTGCATTGTGGAGGGAGCACTTACGTGAATAAGAAACAGAGGAAGGGATGCAGCTTGCTGGTCAGCAGATGATACGTGTCTTCTGCGCCCAGGCTACAGAGTGGGTGAGTCTTCTCAAGCCATGAAGACTAAAACCTTTCAGGCATAAGACTTTGGGGTAGACCATAGTTATTAGAAAGCCTTCTACTGATCCCCAGGGGTCTGTGGGTCTTCTCTGTAGTGCTGAGAAGGGAGGGCAGTGTGTCTTCACTGCCACGTACTGAGTATATTGCTTACCCTGTGGCTCATTCATCTCAGACACAGACCTGTTCTAGCCCCCTGTTCCCTGGGGCTTGTCAAAACTTCTCTCTCCAGGCTGTTCTGGTTACTGTTGTAGCTTTGGAGCTGGACCTGAATATTAAGGGATAGGCTTATAGGTGTTAATGCTTCTAAGCTGCAGAAAACAAGATAATGCAAATACCAACACAAGCCTGCAGAGAAAATGATAAGGAGCTCTTGGAATCTTAGAAACTGATAATGAGTTATATTCATTTGCTCCTCTACAGCTATGCCCATTCTTTGATCCAGAAGATAAACACATTAGCTTCTCACTCCCCTGCCAAGGTAACCTAAAGGAGTATTTTATCTAAATCCAGTTGTATTGGAAGTTGGAACTTTTCAAACAAGTTGATGCTGCTTTGCCCAGCTCTGTCTTTCACAGTCAGTCTCCATCTTCTGCTTTCCCGTTAGCCGTGGCATCCTCCGCTCCTGCCACAGACTGGCAAAGCAGCCTATCCTTCACCAGAGTGAACAATTCAATTGACCGGTCTGTTTTCACTTTTATCCCCACATTCCCTTGTCTTGGCCTCCTCTGGCCATCACCTTTAAGAAAGCAATTTCTTCACAATGTTTCATCACTGGGACCCTGAACTAATGCTAGCCACACATTCAGCTGCAGTGCCCAGTTTGCGATACAGAGCAAATAAGGTTGTCAGTGACACCTCCCTTTGTGCTCCACCATCTTTACAAGACTCAGGAATTTCTGTCATGTGCTCCCTTTGGCAGCATAGGCAAGTCCAAAGTATAAGGGAGTTTCTCCTTGACTGCGGCTTGTTTTTCTCCTGAAATACTTTCCTTGTAAGTAGCCAGAGCAATTGCAGTAACCAGCACATGAAGGGACCTTGCTTCCCCACTGACAGAAAGTGGCACTGCTGATATCTTGCCCCTTTCGGGATCAGAGCGCGTTCTTCTTGTTAAACAGTGGTCACCCACTTAATGAACTGCACACAGGCTGCTTGACTTCTCTTTCAGTGCTTGAGCGCACTGGATCCAAAGGGGCACTCTTGCATTTGGTGCTAGCAGGACTGAAGGACTGGCAGCTGCCAGCCCCATTAACTCCTCTCACAGCCCCTTTCTGAGTTGAGGTGACCTGTGTGCATGGCTGGATTCAGAACTCCGACAGCAGAAGCTGAAATTGTCAGCACTTCCTCTGTTCAGATGCTGGAGCAGCCAGTATTAATGCTTATATTCTCTGTCCCAGCTTGAGCAGCTCCCTTTAAAAAATCTCCTTTGAACTCCCCTCCACCTCATTTTCCCAGGGTGAAACCATCGCTGTTTTTCAGTCAATGTCATAACACCCCTTGAATGAACAGAATTAGGGCAGAATGGGAAGGGAATTATTTCCCTGCCTTCATGGGAGTGGTTTGGGACTGAAATCATCAGTGCTCTTTGAAAGCTGAGTTATTTCTGTACAGATGCCTTAGGAGTTCAAAATGTTATTAGAATATGCATTATTATTTTGATTTTCACCTGTCAGTACTGACATCAGTGACAGAAAAGGGCACAATACTGGAAATACAATCCACTCACTTTTTCCCAACATGATGCAGCACAAAGACAGGTGATTGTTAGACGCTGCTTTTACTTGGTAGCTCAGTCCCAAAGGGTATTGTATTGCTGAATGACATTGTGCTGGAGTCTCTGTGCTTGATTTTATTTTGAGTAAGTCATACCTCTTTATACATAGATAATGAACCCCCTGTGCACCTGGTACAGGCTGCACAGTGTTATTTAAAACGAGTGTCTGAGCATGCCTGAAAATGAAGTTCCCTCCTAAGTATAAGCTGCAAACCCTTATTCAACAGTAAATCAAATCAACGTTAATTTGTGAACTAATTAGCATTTCAGGCATTTTTTTTCAGCAGTGTGGTGATTTTGTATATAATGCTATGTGATTGTACCGAAGTACATAATTATGGAGCTGAATACATTGTCTCCTGCTGACACGTTGCAAGAAGAGTTTCTTTCAGCAAAGGATGCTCGCTACATCTGAATTAAAGACACCCATCTAAGTCCCATACATCTAACCTATAGCTGCAATAAATTGATGTAATGAAAGTCTGTAGGGGCCTTGCTGAATGAATGGTCTGACTATATATTAACCGAATTTACTCATTCTCATTTCTACTTTATTTTAATGAGGAACTCAGACGATATCATTTGGTGTGAGACAGATGATGTGAAAGGTATTCTGAGTTGGGAATATGCATCAAGGAAAACCAAGTGGCTTTAAAGAGATTTTTTTTTTTAAAGTCAGAAGTCTGAGTGCTGAAGTACGGGAACTGTCAGTACTTGCTCAGCTTAGTGTTCATTCTCACCCAGAATCCTCTCCCTGGCAGAAACCAGCACCAGGCAGCTGTAAATGGTGCGAGAAATACCATCAGTTGTGCAATAGCCACCTCTGTTGCAGCAGAACTGATACGTCTCCTCTTCATATTTACCTAGCAACAACTGTTTTCATTTAAATACCACTACCCACACTCTAGTTTTCTTTAAAAAATAGCTTTAATAATATTTGTGTCCTTCATTATCTGTCTCTCATCTTTGAAGACACTGATTTTTATAAGTAACATGGTTAAGATAAAAGCCTCTTTTGTACCATAATGCAGAATGCACAGTCTGCACTGACAGGCTGAACACTGTACCTATCTAATACAAACATATGAAATAATAGTGCAGCCTCACTTATGTGTACAGTCAACCTTGTTTAAAAACAAAAACAAACAAACAACAAAACATATAAACTGTAAAAGATTTCTGCAAAATTGAAGGTGAGCGTTTGCATATAGTTCCTTATAAGATCCTGAGTCACTCAGGAAAATGTTGTGTCCCCACATAACCCTTGCTCAAGTGAGCTACTGCTCAGCTGCTCACAGGAGTCAAAATATGATTGATTGTTGTGCTGGAGACTCACTGATTTCCTCCTGCTGACTTTGCCTTGATGGAGGTGAGTGTGGGACTGTTGGAAACTGTTTTGGGTGTCGATCCTTTTGGACTGACAGGTTATTTTTGCACCAGACTGATTCAGACTGAATTATACACAACCATGATTCAGACCTTTCTTTGTTATTTGAAGAATTAAACACTTAAAAGTGTTGGAATTTAAATGATCAGCTCTGACTGTCCGGGTTAGACTCTGACTGAATTGATTGAGAAGTCATATTTCTGAGCTGTTGTTTTGGATCTTTTTGTAGACTATTTTTCTGGGTTCTACTTTCTTCCTAGGTCTGGGATGACTGTGAGTGGAAAAGCTGAGACTTTAATTTTTAGTGTAGTGTTCTAAGAAAATGAGGCATGTTGGGTCTGTCTACTTCTATGCAAGATCTATTGGTCTTTCTTTGAAAACTTTTGAAGCCCTGAGCTAATTTCAGCCAAATTTGACAGGCCATTAAGTTCTCTCAGATGTCATAAAAATAGATTGCCCCTGGGGAAAGCACAGCAGTATGGGCTCATTGCTTTGGTCGATGTCCAAGATCTGTAGGTAACCAGGCTACATTGATTCTCCAGCCCTTAGAAATGCAGTTATAGACCAAGAATCCACAGGTCTTGACTGACTCATCTGAGAGGTGCTGGAAGTCACACTTCAGGGTAATAGCTATCTTCAAGTCTTCCTTGTGAAAGTCAGTTCCCTACAGAATCAAACAAAGCAGTCATGACAGTACAGCCACCTTGTTTGCTTATGTGCTTCAGTCCAGCAAGTCATGTAGCTTCGCGTGATTCATCTTTATTCATCAGCTATAGTAACATTGGCCCTATCGAGACCAAAACCTTTTTATTTATTAAACCTCCCCTAAATCAGTCAAAGAATAATCTCTGTTAAGAGTTAATGAAATTAAATTGTTGGGTTTTACTTTAAAAGGCCAGGAGCTCTAGCGAAGGGCTAAAAATCTGAGCTGAGGTTTAGTGTGCATGGTGCCCTGTGTGAATCTCAGCCCACCTAATACTGAACTCCCATGCTTGTTCTGGACATCTGCATTATTAGATGCAAACTGCATGGGAGGAGAATTGGCCTTGATTTTCAGCTTTTACCATAACCTGCTTACATTTGTACATTTAGGGCATTTAAGAGGTTTAACATTTCTTCCACTTACATTTTATGGTTGACTGTACACAGTGCTACCTTTATGCAAATACCCCAATAAGCCATTATTTTCGATGCAAACAGCAGAAAGTTGAACTATTTAGAAAAAATACAATTCAACCACACTAATTATATCCTTGGTTATTTTCACACAGAGAAATATTTCAATCTGTACTCTGTGTTTATATGCTAAAGATGTTTCTTCTTGTCTGAACTAGCAAATATACCTCAGGGAGCTTTATTTTTGGTTACGCATTTAATGCAAAACATTATTTGCATCACAGGAAGATCACATCTTCCCCTTGCCTATTTCAGCTTTTCCATACCAAACCTCAGGCTTTCCTATTATTTGTAAAATTGCTTTTGTTTCCAGTTGGGATCAGATTTAGAAATGGAAAAATCAGGGCATATTAGAATTTGTAGCTAGGGGAGAATTCTGCTCCAAGTGCAGAATGCTAAACTATGCTGGGGAGAAGGGATGCACAAGACAAAGGAAAAGGTTTAGAACGGGATTTTTGGATATCTGATTGCTATTATCCTGTGAAAGAGCCAGAGATGAGGAGAGAAGGAATAAGGTATAAAAGCAGAGAAATGGATATATATTTTTAAATGGTGCAGATAATAATTTTATACTTCCTAAATTTTGAGGTAACTGATCTTGCCTATTTGAGAAGAAATCTAGCGTTGGTTTCTTAATCACTTAGAAACCCTTAGGACATGTTTCAGGGAGAAGGTGCAGAGAAAATGTTCATTTTTAGATATTCATGGAGAAATTGTGAGAGTATTCCGATTTGTGCAGCCAGCACTGATCTGCTTAACCATTTCCCTGTCACCTCTCTGTTTGCAATGAATATACAAATGAATTTTTAATTGGATTATACTGTTAATAGCAATCTTTTTTTTTTTTTAAAATTCCAGGCAAATATCACAAAATGACTGGCAACTCTAGAGATAAGATCTGTTCTACTTTCATTGCAACTGCAATGTCAAAAGGGTTAATTTAGATCATCAAGGTTTCATCTTCTTGACCTCTGAGGTCTGATTCATAAAGCTGAAGAGATGAATTCAGAAATTTCCGGAGACAAATGGTGGAGAAAATCAAGATATATGAAAAAGGGGGTTGGGAAATTAAGTTTTGTCTCAGTGTATGTGGTTACCAAGCAGGGCCTGAAATTCACTTAGGTTCTTGTGCAGATAAGGTGTTGAGATGTTTCCCGAAGCAAAAGGGCAGTCTTCATATCCTGGGCCAGTTTTCAATACTGAAGCAGATCAATGACCCATTTAGTCTCCATTACTAGGTAATCCTGAGAAGAAAGGCAGAAATCCTTGATGGTGCATTTAACAGTTTAAAACTACAGAGATGACATTGCTTCCAGCCCCTAAAATATGAATACTGTAATCAGTCACTGTTGTAATGCTGTTCTACCTCATGTATTTGTATGGGAAGTTGATACTAAACATCTAGCTGATCTTTTCTAAGTGCCATGCCCTGCTCTCAACATCCCATGGGTTCCAGTTCTGCTCATTAATTAAACACTGTTTAACTACCACTGTCTTTAGCTAAAAACCATCTTTCTATTAATTTTAATCTAGTTTTACTCTAAATAATAATTTGAATCTTTATGAAGAAAAACTATCAAAAATTGGTATAGTTCTAAACCTCCCAGGTCATAAAGTGCAAGATGTAACACACAATTATGCTTGAATCTTCTTCTTAGCTCAAAAGAAATAGAGGCAACTTTCTTACTGTCCCCACTGGGACAATTATACTGGCAGCACCCAGCTTGCATTCAGTCAGGTTTTGCTTTCCACATGCTGAATGGAAGAATTCCGAAATCTCTTGGTCGCCTTGCTAAAGCCTGGGATGTTAGAGGTAGTCTTGAAAGCCTCAGAAGGATCACTAGCACTTCCTAAAACCAGGCAGACGTGTCCTGTTGTGGAGACCACTAAATATAGCCATGCACACTAAAGCTGCAGAGAGCCAGGAACCTATGATGCTATGTTTAAAAGAGTAGTTTTAAAGGGGGCCATGATAAGTCAGTTTTGCAGAGAGGAAGAAAATGATCTGTTCTCTGTGCCTCTGGTGAAAAGAACATGGTGGAACGTGCTGGGCTTCAATTCCAGCAATGAACACCAGGACGTGATATAAAGGAGACTTTTAAAATGTAAGAATAGTGGGGCACTGGAAGAGGTTGTCTGGGAGGCTTTGGAGTTGGTTAGGGCACATCTGGCAGAAGGATAGGCCTGTTGCTCTCTTGAGGCTCATTGCAGATTCTTTGATTATATGAGATTTTGGGTGGGTGAATGTAAACATAGACATGTGAAATGTGACCCAGATCTGTCTGTGATTATAGAAATGAACAAAACTGATCTCATGGATTCACAAGAATCATACTGTGCTGATTAAAAAAAGCAAAAATATGATTATTTTTCTAACAGAAAGGTAGCATTTGACAGTATGAATAACAAAGGCTAGTTAATTATATATGCCAACAATTTTTTGATGGCAAAACATTTCTCTGTCTTCCTCTCTTCCCAATTTTTTCTGCTTATTTGGTGTTTTTTGTTGATTTTAAAAGCTGAATAGTTTCTGCTACCAAATTGACAGTGTATTAGGTTTACGTGGTAAGGGTTTGGTAGCGGGGGGGCCACAGGGGTGGCTTCTGTGAGAAGACTCCAGAAGCTGCCCCATGTCAGAGAAGAGCCAGCTCCAGCCTGCTCCAAAAGGGCCCTGCCACTGGCCAGAGCTGAGCCAGAGAGTGATGCTGTTTGAGCCTCTGTGAGAGCAGATTTAAGAAAGGGAAAAAAACTGCTGTGCAAACAGCAACTGGGAGTGAGAGGAGTGAGGAACAGCCCTGCTCCAGGAGGTGCTCCAGGCACCGCAGCAGAAGTTCCCCTGCAGCCCGTGGTGAGGACCATGGTGGAGCAGGCTGTCCCCCTGCAGCCCATGGGGTACCTCATGGAGCAGATCTCCACGCTGCAGCGCGTGGAGGAGCCCACGGTGGAGCAGGTGGATGTGGCCTGAAGGAGGCTGCAGCCCATGGAGAGCCCCCCAGGAGCAGGCTCCGGGCCGGACCTGTAGCCTGTGGACAGGAGCCCACGCAGGAGCAGGTGATCCGGTGGGAGCTNGTGGGAGGGACCCCACGCTGGGGCAGGGGCAGAGAGCGACCACGAAGGAGCAGTGGAGACGCAGCGATATGGGCTGACCACAGCCCCCATTCCCCGTGCCCCTGCACCGCTCAGGGGGAGGAGGTAGAAGAGGGTGGATAGGGGGAGGGAAGGTGTTTTTAGTTCGCTTTTAGTTTCTCACTGCCCTAGTCCTCTAGTGATAGCAATAAATTATATTAATCTCCCTATGTTGAGTCTGTTTTGCCCATGACGGTAATTGGTGAGCAACCTTCTTGTCCTTATTGCAACCCTTGAGCCCTTGTCCATTGCATTTTTGCCCCCTGCTCCTTTGAGGAGGGGGAGTGAGAGAGCGGCTGTGGTGGAGTTCTGCTGCCCAGCTGGGTAAAGCCACCACAGCCAGATATACTGTGTGGAAACAAGTGCAAGGTAATGTGATGTGTAGCTTGATTGACTATGAACAGAGGAAGATGCTGTAGAGTTTCTGGCAATTTTGAATGGGGATGGGGCATTGTCTGATTGCAGGGATTGGAGGTTAGAACACATCAAGGGGAAATCCATTGTGTGGATATAAATCTGAAGAGGTGAATAGAAACACAGGGGTCACAGCAAAATGCTAGATTGTTATTCCAACCAAATCAAGAAAAATCTTGGGCAGTTCCACTAAAACTTTTCTAGAACTGAGATAAAAATTCTGTCCCAAAAGAGCTGTTGTGTGGTGGGAGGTCCTGGCTGTGGTAGTTTGTGCTTCACATGGTCTGCCTCCTACCCTTGTAAAATAGCAAAGGTAGCACCAGGACTGCACAGGTGGGAGCAGGAGGAGGGATGCTGGCTTAGAGAGGCGCAGAGACACTGGGGGAAAACACAGGCCCTGGGACCTGGTTATTTCTACCACAAATGTCTTCTGGTATCCATTGCCCACTTGATTCTTTAGAGTCAAAATGCATGCTAGCTCAGTGCAAGCGTGGTGGAGCTTTGACATTGACTGAAGCTGCACTTGTTAGTCTACTTCATCACAATGTGAAAGCAATAAACATGAAATCAAGAAACCAAGGTTTAGCAGAGACTTCTAGGCCTTGTATTTAGGGGTGGAAGAGAAGGAGAAAGGGAGTGAGCTTGCACTGAGGGCTCACAGTGACGTTCTTTGATGTGCTGGTACTTGAAACTTGAAGGTGGGAGGAGACAAAGAGGATGGTTTTGTTTATTGAATCAGATATGGAAAAGACCAAGCCTTTGCATAGCATCCTCATGCACCCTGTTTTATGTCTTTAAAATGTTATATGCTCTGAGAAAGGACAGAATTGTAGAGCAAACAGCGAGTCTTCTATAAATGCAAAATAGGCTCTTAATTGAACAACCAAGTCCTGACTACATTTTCTCTGGATTAATTTTACAGTGATACCACCAGTCAAGTAACCCTCTCCTTTCCTTCACAAAAAGCAGACAGACTATCAGCTAGTAATCTGAGCCTAGCAGTTCATATGGCATAAGTCTGATGGGGAGTAGCAAGTAGTGGGAGCCCTACACCTTTTTCATTTTCCTTTTTAAATGCTGACTGCAGCCTTATCTGGCATATAGAACAGTTGAAAGTTTAGGCATAAAACAAGAAAATGCCAGTCTTTTTTTTTTTTTTTCCGACTGTGCACAGAGAAAGCCCAGACTGTTTCTTCCTGCTTGCTTTTTCCAATATGAAAGACAGAAGCAAGCTGAATTTCTGCCCAGAGAATTCTTAGCACAGGTGTGAAGGCTGAGGGATAGCTTCCCTCCGCAGTGGAGAGGGGAGCAGTTGTGAACAAGTTTAAAATTTTGCGATTTGTTTGCTCTTACATTGCTAAGATGCTAAATCTTCAGATCACTTTGTTTTATTAGCAGAAAGAAATTCCTTCTGTTATTCTGCTCTTTGAATTATACATTCCAGCAAATTCTAAGCATAACTTACAGACGGCTGGCTCTCTCCCTAAAGAATTAATTAATGGGAATGATAAACTGGAGCAACATGCCAGAAAAGCCTTCTTCACTTCAGCTCTGCCCATAACAACTGCCTTCAACAGTTACGAGTGGTATCTGGTTTCTGTGTGATGGTACGACTGAGTTACGGAGCAGCGGTACAGACCCGAGGTGTTGCCTGGGGAAATGATGCTCTATGCCTGTGTTTCCTCTCTAGCGAACAAATAACTTTTTAGCATAGGTAGGGATACTCCTAAATCTACGAGACACCTCTGCAGGAACCTCCAATGTAGAGGGATCTAAATGACTTTCTTCCCATCCCAATTCTTGAGTCTAGAAGAAATAAAATCGTCATAGGAGTTTGTAAAGTATTGAGGGAGGAGTGCCGGCACACAGAATCTAGGATTAAGTTTTGATAGCATCCAAATCTGCTTTCATTTCTGCATTTGCTTTGTCTTGTGTGTATGTGAATCCACATGGTTTTGTAAATTTTCTCTTCCAGATGTGTATCTCATGTTCTTTAAGGAAAAAAGCAGCTAGGAATGTATGTATAGTTGAATTGACCTAATCAAATTCAGTCCACAGCTACTAGGAAGTTAAAACAGAAAGTCGTGGAGCACCTGCACAGCTTCTTGTTTACTTAACACAATCTTAAACATTTAATAACAAATGTTGTTCTGCTTTATTTCTGAGCTTTCTGAAACCATCCTTGCAGAGAGAAGACTGTTCAATGCACTACATTTTGAATTAACAAGTTAATCTATAGCTTTTTGCTGAAAGTGAGGGGAAGCAATTACTGGTATGCATTAGATCACTTTAATTTCAGGTATATGTTCAGATATATCTTCATTGGCCCAAAGAAGGACTGAGGTTTGGACAGAGAGAGAACAGTGATTAGCCAAAGCAGCCCATGCTCCTTTTTGTCATGAAGTTTAATCAGTTACTTGCTTACATGACATTTTTCAAAAGCTATTCATTACTCTTAAAAGATGCTCGATTCTGTGACAGTGCTAGCTGTGTTGTCTGTTGTTGCTGCTTTTCCAGACAGGGTGGTACTCATTTATGTGTCATATCCAAGAGGATGTCATTAACAGTAGTTCCAGATTAAGTAGTTTGATGCCAATATGAAAATTATTGATGTTGACTTAAGGAAACGCTACAAATCAACTACCAATAGTTTTCCAATCATTCCGCAGCATGTGTGATCTGCCATGATTAGCCACTATGCCTTGTTATACAGGGCAGAATTTCTATTTGCATTTTTTTTTCTTTTCTCAGTGGCACAAATGTTTCTTCCCCAGAATTGTTATAAATCAGGTATTCTGACTTGCTGGGATGTGCCTTACTTGTGGGATAAGGGTTTGTAAAGGTAGGGCAGAAGTTCTCTCCTCCGCCTCGAAAAGAAGCAGAGCATATGCTGTAGCTGGAGCTCCCTCCTGCCTTTTCTCCACAGTGTCTGCAGAATTTCTCAGTGCTGCAGGGCTTTTTCAGCTGCATGTCTGAGCGCTGCTGGAGTTGCTACCTCATTTGCCAGGGTGGTGACCAGACCTGCAACCCATTATCCCTCCTGGTCCCTTCCCTCACAGCATCCTCAGAGCTCTGCAGTTTCTAATGACCTCCTGCCTCCTACCTCTGTCCTCCTTTTGGCTCTGAGAGTCAGTGAGGAGGAAGAGAAATCAATAACAATGAAGCTCATTTTAAAAAGAGTAGGAACTGCTAATTTATGTGTTGAATAGTGTTGTGTAAATTTCTAGGCATTACCAATAGGGGAGACAGTTTGTTTTATCTTGTTCTACTCTTTTTGCAGATCTATGGGCTACTTTGGGTGCAAGGTGTTTCCCGTGGTTAACTAGTGCTCTATTAGTGCATGTCCCGCTCTCTGGACCTCATCATCAGCTACAATTTATCTCACCCTGCCATGCCATTACTGAAACCCACTAACTTGAGGTTGAATTTAGCCATTAGTTTATAAATTCCTAGGGTTTCTGGCTGGGTGAAGAGTCTATCATGAAAAACATGAATTATTTAAACATGGCATTTAGAAAGGGAGTGGGTAGAAAGAACCTGTGACTGTGAGAAAAGTGTTCTCCACCTGCACTGTTTTGAATATTTTTTATACTTTTCCAGCATGTGGGAATCATTTGGTTGCAATTCCAGTGCAAAGTCACTTAGAGGCAAGCACCAGAGCAGAGGAGTTATGTGGTGCCTGGGAGGTGCCTTAGGAGGGGGAACAGGAGTGTTGCGTGTTGTCGTATGGCATAACATGGCAGAGTGGATCTTAGTGGGTTCTTTAAACATATAGCCTCCTTTTCCTGCACATCCATTATTTACTAATGCGGTTGACTTGCAGAAATGAAGCTAAGGCCGTGAAACTGGGTAATAGACGAGCTGCTTAATAGGCAGTCAATGGAAATTCCTGGAGGAAACTGAAGCAGGTATAGAAACAGTGAGCTAACGGGAAACACTATGCCTGCTAATGAAAGGGAGAATAGTGATGAGGGAGCGTGAAGGGGGATTATTACTAAAGCATACGCAGTCCTTTGCAGAGCTCCTGCTTTTATATTCAGATTGCTTGACAATATGCTGACTAAAGGAGTTTGCTGAGTTACTCTTTTCCATGGTATGAAACTAGCAGGTAAATTTTTCCTTTCTTTCTTTCCTTCCTTTTTTTTTAACCAACAGTTTCCAAAAGGGGGCTTTCTTTGCATATAGTAAATGTCCTAGTTTTAAATTCAGTACTTTAAGGCATCCATCTCCATCTTTTGCCCCTGCCTGCACACTGAATTGTGTGCTTTTTGATGTTGAAAAAGATATCTCACACAGATTGCAGCTCGCAGTTGGTAATGAGGAGGAGTTATCGTCACCGTGCTATTCTAACGTCTCAGTATGCTTTCTGTAATGTGAGAGGATTATTACTGATGCTCTGCTGGCTCTATTCATTGTTGTGAATGAATTATGCTTTTAAGCTGGGCATTAGCCTAAAAATACCTCCAGTGACTTAAGTGGGGATTATTATTACTGATCATGTTTATGGTTGTTCTTAAGAGCCCACCAAGAGTGGAGCCCCATCGTGCCAAGCACTGCATGCAAGATGCTCTTTGCCCCAATGAGCGTCTGTCTAAAAATATATATTTAGGGGAGGGCCAGGGGTAAAACATACAAACAGGGTGATTTCACACAGCAGATAGTTTTGTGCCTAATAATATAAGAAAGACTGACATCTTTTTTTCTTCCTAATGTTCTGGTTTGTCTGAAGAAAGGACAGGATTTCTCCTCTATGCAGTTCAGTGTTTGTGTTGCATGGGGTAGAGCCTTCCCACCAGACATTTTAACGCTTCCTGGGCTTTTTCTGCTCCCACTGGCTGCCGTTGTGTTTGCTCTCTGCAGACTTCCCTCAGGTGTCACAGCGTTGTGGGGTGAGGAGTGGTGGGAAGCAGAGGGAGTGAGTGGTATTGTGCAAGTCCAGCTCTGCCTGTATTTTTCTCTTCGAGTTTGTCATGGTTCTTTAATGCTGAATTATTGAGCATTTCAATCTGGCCGTGCATTTCAGCATAAACAGCATTTTAGAGAAGAAAGGAAGAGGAAAGGAGTTAGGTCTACTCAAGGCACTGCCATTGGACATCTTATGGGGAAAGGTGGTGGGAGGAAACAACTGAGACTAGTTCATGTGCTTTCTCATTTGCAAAAATTCAGTTGTTGGCTTATTTCTCCCATCATAAAATTGTCTCTCTGAGTTTTCCAGGTGGATGAATCACAGGGGTGGGAATGTAGCCTGACAGGTAGAAATCAAAAGCAGCATGTCTCAGTGATGCTTTGTCAGCTGTGAATAACAAGAAATGTTTGGGGTTTGTTCTGAAAATCCAGATGCCATCCACTGTCAGCTCTCAGCTTCTGCTGCCCTGGGCAAACCTGATAATATGTCACTGCAGAACGTTTGCTGTGCCGTGTATTTTGCTCCCATAGATATTTGCCTAATCTGTCTGCATGGCAACTCTAAATCAGGTGTCAACTTCTTTCTGGAATGAAATCTCTATTGTCCGTGTAATCTGAAATCCAGAGGACAA
Source organism: Chauna torquata (assembly GCA_013399475.1). Taxonomy (NCBI): domain Eukaryota; kingdom Metazoa; phylum Chordata; class Aves; order Anseriformes; family Anhimidae; genus Chauna; species Chauna torquata. The sequence continues at coordinate 887,770 of VXAL01010845.1, forward strand.
AATTGAACATATTCTGTGGCTACCAGGATGATTTGTGCTTAATTCCTAACGACTTACATGGCCAACTGCAAGAAGTTAAAAAGCAAACACAAATCCTCTAGAGCATTACAGTTTTGCATAGTAATGCCAATAAATGAACTGAGAGTGGAGAGGATGAGACCTGCAGCGAGCGGTTAGTCAGAGCTCGGCAGTTACCTCCCCAGCCACAGTGGCAATGCAGCCTTGGTGCAAAGAGTGGGTAACACAGCCCTCTTCCAGTCAGCAGTCATTTCCAGCACAGTCTGTGAGCAATGATCTAAATGTATGTTACTCTGGTGTGCATGCGTGTACTTCTGTGTGCAGATGTATCTGGAATTACTTAGCCTGTATTTTTAGGATATCTGTTTGATATAGTGATATACGTGACAATATGTAGATCTATACATTGGAATAACAGTACTCATAGGTTTGTGTGTGTTGCATGCTGCAATACGCTTACGCTTGTATCCCTGGGTATTAAGAAGTATGCCATGTTTTTGTTTGACAGTGCACTTCATAATATACTATGGGAGTAATATTTTACCAGCTGAGTACTGCGTGATACTTATTTCTTCTGCTTCTGTTTCTCTTTCTTTTGAACCTCTGAACTCAAGTACCAAAAGGAGCAGACTCACAACAGGACTTTCTTTTACTGGGCTTAGAATGAGTCGTACTCAATATTCAATTAGCTCCTTGTATTTTAAATCTAAAAGATACCTCTTCAGAAGTGTAACAAAACAAAAGTTTTGTTCGTCATAAATGAACTTACATATCATGAGCTTGTGGTAAGATGTTAATTAAAGTAACCTTTCAAACTCCAACCTTCAGCTGATAAGAATGGGAGAAAAAAACAATGAAATCCAGGATAGTGCAATGCAGTTGCTCTAAATAAAGGCAATTAAAGTTTCTGACAAGGCTTGTATGCTGAAACGCAGCCTCACTTGTAGTAAACATCCAAGTGAAGCAAATAGTTGGCCTATCTGACAGGCCATGAATGCTTCCATCAGCATAGCATAATTCTAATGCATTTAGCTTGTATGTTTAATGCTAAATGCATTAGCACTTAACGTCAGGAGCTCCAGACCTGCTAGAGTCAAGGGGTTAACACAAATTAAGAACTGCAAGAGAGATTTGTCACTCTTTATAGCTTTGTGTTAGAAGTCCTAATTTCATTACCAAAGCTTACTCTGTAAAGAAAGAGTATTATTTTTGTGTTGGGCTCTTTTTCCTTCTTTTGCAAGTAAAGACCAATTACCTTGCTAGCATTTGCTGCTGCAGTAGCACCTGCTGGGAGGCCCCACTGTAACATCATGTAAGCTGAAGTAATGGAGTAAAACCTGCAGAATATGTTACCCAAGAAAATGTGGTTATCCAGTTTAATTAACAGATTGACATTACAAAATCAAGTCTGTAATGGACACCTATGGTTAGAGGTGGGCTTTTATTTTATTTTGTTTATCCTCTCTAAAACCAGAACATTTTGGACTGCATTTGTGTGGGAGAGTTAAGGCCAACGTGTGAAATACAGCAACCCAGGCTACAGCTACAGGGAGCTTTCCCTCAGCATCCAGTGGGTTAAGCAGCCCTTAACCTTTCCACTTGACCTTGCCCATCTTGATATTTCAGCACAGATGGTGGCACAGCTGTGCAGTGACCCTGGCTGGGGATCAGCCAGGTGAGACATAACGCTGGATGCGAAAGGGGTACAACAGAGGAACTGGCTTAGGGGCAAGAATGGATGTAGAGGGTTGGGCATCAGTTTTGCCACATTGCTGATGATTGTTTAACTGATTCGAGCTTGTTTCAGTACAGTTCAGTGTGGAATGAGGAAGATGCACCAGGTCGGTCTCTTTTGTAGCGCTACAAAGCCACACTACTTCGGATTCACGGCCTTGAAAGTAATTTCTTCTAGCAGCAGTAGTGTTGAAGTCAATGGGACTGCAAACAGAGCATAAAGAATATGCCCGTCTCTGTAGGGTCAGAATGAAGAGCTGTTATGCTGACTGACCTCAGGAAAAAAATGATTTTGGAGGTTTTTTTTGGGAATGGGATTTATGCTAATTGGCACTTGTACGTGACCCTCACTCTTTAAAAAGTTTTAGAAATCTTAAGAACATCAGCTTCATGCAGTGCTTCAGTGAGACAATGCTAAACTCTTCCTCAGAAGAAGGCAGTAAGGGAGACATTTGCTCACCCAGCCCCAGCATGTCAGGGCCCAAGCACACCAGCAGCCCCTGAGTGCCCTGACCAGCCTGGCCGGGGGCCTCCCTGCAGGCACCAGACGTCCAGGGCTCCATCTCAGCTCAGCTCCAGTCCTCACGGAGCCATGCCGGAGGTGAGTCCAGCTGGGGAAGCTGAAGTACAGAGGCAACCTGGCAGGAAAGAGGGCTTCGTCTGTCACTTGGCTCCTGTTCAGAGACCTTTGTTCTGTTTTTCCTGAGGGCAAGTTCTCATGGTTGCTTGGTAACTTTGCTGTGCTTACAGTATTTTGATGCTGATAGCAGCTAGATGCGCAGATAGACTTTACACAGCATATCTTGACTCACAGCTTGTGGGCTAGGTCCAGCCTGAGGAAAGTTTCTGAGCTATTTGCCGCCTTTTTTCTGAAGGAGTAAATATTGCTACAACAGTCAGACATCTCTTCTTGCACCCTCCAACTGCCCTTAACTTCTCCTGTGGTGATCCAGAGGTGGATCTCAGAAGGTCTGTTCCTATTCCTGTCACTCTGTAAGGGATGGCCTCAAGATCCCACCAGTTTCCTCCCGTCACTACCTTGCTTCCCCACTCTGTGTCCCCCACCTCTGCAGTCACTGTTCGCCGGCGCACGCGTGCACCAGTAATGAGGCCAGGGATACGACTGGGGCTTCAGAGGGGACCAAGCATTCATCTTGCTAACTAAAAGGATAATCAGTGTATTTCCTTTCCATTTTCAAGCATGCTGTGATTCTTAACCTTTTAAAGCACTCCTAACATCTGCTCCTTTCAATAAGCATGCGTTTTTGCTGAGAGGCCAGTACACTCCCAGGGTTATGGCTATATGAACAAGTTACTCCAGGGAACGCTGGAGAAGAGCTGTGGAGCAGCTAACATGCTGTGGAGCTGCACTCCTTAACCCTGCAGCAGATTGTTCATGTAGCCGTACCCTGATACCAGCCTCATTAACCCTGCCGTGCCCTTGGAGTACACTGCTATCAACTGAGACGGTCTAACATCTTCTGTGTGGAAGAGCTCAGAGTGATTGAAGGAGTTTCCTTACACCTAGTCTGCAACCCTGCTGTCTAATCAGTTGTAAACTATGTGTTATAAACTATCAGTTATAAATACAGCATTAGAATGCCTGTAACCTGGGACGTATCAATAATAGAACCTAAACTGACCATAGGCAGCATGGGAGCATTGACCATTCCTCTGGTTATATTAAATTGGTTGCAAGGAATCATTTTAAATAAACAGGAAATCCAGTTAAAATGTATTCATGGGAGGAAATCAGCACAAAGTGTCTTCTGTTAAAGTGTACCTTGATATTTTGCTGGAGGGGTGTGTGTGGGACAACTTTCATTTAAAGAGGAGTTAAGTAAGTGGCTAAGCAGCAGAAATTATACAATGAAGTTGGCTTTGTTCTGCATTTACTTTTGGGTAGGAACTCCAGGTAAGAAAGAGAGCTCTGTGATTTGACGTGCAGCTTGTGCTGACTATCATTGAGTCTGAGAGTCTGATTGAGATGATTTTGGATGAGGTGAAAATTAAATAACAGCCACCAACATGCATGCCTTCCCCATGAAAATCTGAGTGGTGAAGTAGGATGAACCTCTGGCTCTCTCACCAATTGGACTGACATAATGATGGGGAAGCAAGGTTAACTGCCGATATAAAACGAGACAGAAAGCCGAAGCTAGCAGGAGGTTTATTCACATTCTCTTATAAGCTCCATGGTATGTGGCATCAAGAGGACATCTCCAGGACTGTCTCTTGCAGCAGGATGGAGGTGAATGTCTAGGATGCTGAGGTGTGGCCAGGAGTTATGTTCCATCTGTGGCTTCTTACAGTCTCTCTAAAGGTTTCATCAGGCTTGCAGCTTCCACTGCACCTGGCCACTGGGAAGTGTTATAACTACTCCTCGGCTGGCCAGCAACTGAGATCTTCGCTTTCCTTCTGAGTTTCTTCTTGGACCTTGGGTTGTATTTCGGTCTAACCTTGGTTGTGTCTCCATTCCCCTGGTATCTGGCTCTAACCATTAGGCTGCCCTGCTTATGCCTTGACTGCAGTGATACCTAGCCTGGTGGCCTGTGCTCTGTGAAATGAGACCTTTTCTTCCTCACATATCCCCGTTTTAGCATGCCGTGAAACTGAAGAGAGTAATAAATGGAGCTCAGGCTGTACCTTGGGAAAAATTATGGCTGTCTGAACAACCATGCATGCAGGTTGGGTATTATTTTCCTCTGTCCTTTGCCATTTTGAAGTGACATTTGCTTGATCTGAGCACTTATATTAAAATTATGCATTTCAGTATCCCTTGTTTATTAGTCTATACAGTATTTGTAAGTTTCAACAGTAACACATATTAATATATTTTTGGCAGAGCCATCCTTGCATTTGTTGAAATACTGGAACACTGAAAAAAAAAATAGATTTCCTGATTTCTTAAAAGCTGTACTGGGCCCTTTGTAAATTGTCCTCTGTATCTTAGTGGTTTTTCACCTGTGATATCCCCAGTAAAAATTTCCGTAGATGTATTTAGATCTCAACACAAAAACAAGCTGCTTGCTGTTTATAAAATGCATATATTTTTGTGTTGTAAATGAGTATAACGAATGTAATCTAATAACACTACTGTTGCCAGGATCACTTTCTTTTTGCTTAATAAATTTGCATATACATTTAAAATAGGTTTATATGTGCCTATTTCTATGCCTGAGCAAAATCTAGCATCTCAATAGCCATGCCTTTGATAGTTAAGACATCTGTAGATATTTTTATATTTCTTTGGTTAATGGAGACAGGAACTGTTCTTTTTGAAGGTTCTTATTTTTAGCATCTCTAGCTGAAAATGTGTCCATTCAGGTATGTCACTGCCACAGTTGTCACTTATTAAAAATACACAAAGATTAAAACAAAAACAAAAACAAAAACAGAATCTTTCATTTTTATACTTAAAGCAAATATTCTGTCTCCAGGTTCAATTTTGCTTCTAAAACTTGAGTTTATTGGATGGCCAAGAAAACATTACATTTTCTGGGACTTATTGACGCTTGCTTGTACAGTCACATCTACCAGTGACTCAAGTGCTTGGCATTGTCAGCTCTTCCAAGCATGCCTCCCTCGTGGGCTGCTTGGTCCTGCAGGTCACTGCTGGCACTCTTGGGTGCCACTGTTCCTTCAAGCACTAAAAGTGGGGAGCAGACTTGCTTAGACTTGTCCAGAACATTAAGCTGAGCTTGAAACTGGTTTAACAAACCTTTATTCAAGTCTGTGTAATAGAGAGCAAGTATAACCCTGGAGACTGGGAATCAAGCAGGGATTTTAACCCCAAAGCAGTTCCAGCTTCAGTTCTTCTTTATACAGTGTAATCCTCTTTTTATGCATCCATCTACTTATCTCACTAGGTGGTTAAATATTTTATTTATTTGCTAGGTGTGCATTCAACCTTCATTTTATAGCGTGCACTGTGTTCAACGCATGCTATATGTCTTTAGATGCTGCAGTTGTACACTTCCCAGTCTGTGTCCCCTCCTCCATACAGTACTACAATGCCTTGTGCAGACCTTTTTCAGTCCTTGGACAGCTGATGTTTGCCCTGTTAGCCTGTCACACAGCTGTTGATCAATCACTCTCAAGCTCCCTTTTTACCAGCTGCACCATGATTAGACTGCATATTCTTAAGACCTTCATAGGATTTTTCTAAGCTATGCCAGGAATGACCCAAAGAAATGGTTGGGACCATTTTCTTCCCTGATTTCAATAATCTGTTTGCAGCATATGCATCTTTGTATGCACAGGTCTTTTGGGTGTCAAGGCCTCACTGATGTCTTTCAGGTTCATCCAGCATCGGCTTGAATGAATTATGGCTTTATGCAATCACTCAACAGGGAAGGTGGTATGTTCTGGCAGAGCAGAACCTCATGGGCGGTAATTAGACTCAGCATCTGTAAATTATTTTGCAGACCACATCTGAAAGGTGCTGAAGAAGCACCTCTACAGGGATTATTAATGCATACAAATAAAATGAAATTTTGAATGTTAAATAACTAAACAAAACCCAAAGACAGATATTAAAGGTATTCTAGCAGGACTATAAATCAGTTGCAGCCAGTAGGTTGGAACTGAGTATGGAAGCACTAGAAACACATCTATCACCAAGATAGCTGTAGCAAGCTTATTTCCTGACTCCAGAAAGAGAAGCTTTGATCACATCTGTCACTGAACCACTAATTTTGTAAGAAATGAGTAGAAGCCAATATAAAGTTAAAAAAAGAATGGAGTATTATGGCTTTGAAAGCTTGTTTTTAATGTTGATTTTCTTTCTCTTTTAGTAAAACATTTTAATGAAAGTAATTTGAGGCTCCTAAGATTTTGGATTTGTAAGTTGATTTCATCCTTTTCTTCTTGCTTACCTGTCGACCTCATTTCATCAGTTAAGTGTAATATTTCTTTAATCAGTGAATAGTGACTAACGTTAGGGAACTGGAACTGCTCAGATTGTATTATGTAGTGCTGTAAATCAGGTCAAAAAAGTACCTGGATACAGAAGAAAATTCTGCTTGTCAGGTGGGTGTTTGCCCTAATGTTTTAATTCAGGTCAGTGATAAGCTTTTAAGGTAATCTCTCATTCAATGCACCTTGGTTCTTGGAGTGCACAAAGTGGATTTCTTTAGTGTGAAACTAAATCAGAAGAGATGCTCCAGGAGTGTACGTAATCTCTCTGCTAATGGACACCTAGCCCACTTTAAATCAAGCTAAGGTTAGTCTGAAATAACTGCCCCAAAATTCAGGGCCCTCAGCACAGCTGCCATGCTGTGCAGATCTGCTCCTATCACACTCATGTAGCCTGTGATTCCTGTGTTGCATGCTCTGCCTTTTACTCTCCAACTGGTAGAAAAGATGTTAAGATTCTGGGATACTTTTCCTACTGAGGACATGCTATGAACCTGTGAGATTTTACGGCATTTCAGCCCCACGTGAGAAGGGAACATGAAGGTTTGTGGTTAGAGAAAAGGGAAGGGGAATAGGCTTGTGTTTATTCCTCATTCTGTTGGCTCTAGAGAAGTCCAAAGCATCATAAATGGAGTCAGAAAAGGCCTGCTGTGAGGGGCGTATGATTGTACGTATTTCTTTACTTTGAAGTAGGGAGAAATGATTTAAGAGCTGACTGTGAAAGTAGACACAGACGTAAAGATAGACATAAAGAAATCATTCGGGCACTGCTGTTTCTTAAAGAGAAATGGGAGCTGGGAGTGAATGCTTTAAAGGATCCTATAAACTGATGTTTGTTTTTGAAGCTGTTCTTCAGACTCTTCTGTGTTTTTGCCAAGGCCCTGCACAATGAACAGTGCATCCATACTAAATGATACCTTGGTGGAATATTAGCAAATCAAGTGATCAGCTTTGGTTTTAACTGCTTCTTCTAGTTATAAACCACCTACAGCTGTATGTGGAATAGCACCCATCATTTGTGTGAAGTTTGGGCGGTAACAGTGATAAACTAGGAGGTGAGGCTTATCTTCACTGCATCCACTAGCTTATGTTATTCCACTAAAGCATCTTGAGAGAAAGGGGAGAATTCAACCCTAGGAAAGAGTTTGATGAGAAGCATGGAGAAATTCGACTGGCTTCTGATACAACTTGATATCACTTTGCAGCATCACTTCTTCTGAGGCTGCAGCCCCTGCCTCTGTATGGAGAAGTGTCAAGTGAGAAGCTCAAAGTTTCTGGTTGCATGTCTTTTGTTTTACCAATCTCAAATGATAATAATGAGAGGTATTAGGATATGTTGTTTTGAAACTCAGATTTCAAAATCTTCGGAAGGAATTTTCCCCTGAGTATCGTCTTGAACTCAGGCCAGTATAACATTCTGGCTAATGTATTAAGTGTTAACTTCTCTTATCAGGATGTCAGACCTACTAGAGCAAGCACGTATCTTCTGGATTTGAATACGTGTGAATCCCAGATAATGCTACAAGTGAGTAAGTGCAGGGGAATCCATCTTAAATGACATCTCATTTCTGCCTTTCACTTAGTTAAAGCCAATAATAGGCTGAATAGGGAGCAGATGTAAGCTCAGATATACTGTATTAGTACTTACAGGGCTTACTCAGTGGTACCAGTTGCGTGAATATGTGAAGGCTATTCTCAGTGACACATGTGCAAGTTAGCTGCTATCATATCCTGATGTCGTATCTTCAGAATAGACCTGGTAGTGGAACAGCATTTCTATCCCTGAAGACTTCAGAATTTCAAACTTTCAGTGCTAGTGCACCATTGGCACTGCAGGGTTTAGAATTTTTATATGAGGGGAGAAAAATAGAAAAAAAAAAGCCACATTCCTAGAGATTTGGAACTTCCTCCCATTTCTGTCCCAGAACAGATAGTATCCTGACTGATTGTTGGGGTAACATTTTTTTTGACTATTTAGATTTCTTTCTTTCTTTTTTTTTTTTTCTGCTGGAGAGGAATTACTAATTGAAAAAGTTATAAAGCTCGTAGCTTCACAAGGTTCTGCTATGGTATGAACCACTCTGATGGTTGCTTTGTAAAGGGTAAAAACACTGATGTGGGGAATCTAGTAGCAGAGATGTATAACATTAATCTCAGATCTTCTTCAGTGTATCATTATTGCAACAGTCACTGTATGCAGCTTGGCTAGGGCTTTGAACTATCTAGGCAATCATGTATTATGCTGCCACAGCCACAACTCAAAATACAAATCTATGCCTAATAACAATAACTGCTTTTATATATCTTGCATGATATGTTTCTGTGCTGTAAATACAGGCTGGAAGACACAGGTTGTGGAGAGAAGAGAATGAAATTTTCTTTGGGAACTCTGTTTTTTATGTTTGCTTGAACAAAGGGGTTTAGCAAACACTGAGAAAGGGAAATTGCCATTTCTCTAAAGATTAGGGAAGTCAGCATTTGTTTAAGCAGTCTATCCTGCTATGCTGTAAGAACTCTGTGCCCTTCAATCCAAATAAACAGGAAATGAAGGGTTTGCGTTTTAGGATGGACTACTCCAATGTCTACCTGCCATGGTACAGACGTACTGACATGACTGTAACTCCAGTTGTGAATCCTGCCATTCTTTTTAATGACAAGGAGTGAATTTTCTGGGGCGAGTCTGGAGAATCTCGAACATTGAAACTGTTAACACACTTCCCTGTAAAATATCAAATGCTTTTGGTCAGGACTTGCCCCTTAAGCCACAGGTCTGCCTTGTAGGAGCAGGCATTGAATGAATGATCTCCATCACAGGGGAGATCCCAAAGCCAGGTTGTTCCTTTGGATCTGTTCAGAGGTGCCAGCAACTGGAGGCTTGAGTGGATCTGTTGCAGCTGGAAAAAGGGATTTTCCTGAGGTACCAGAGCAGGGAGGAGAAACAAACTGGCTGACAGCAAAGCACCCTGATTAGCAGGTGCCTCAGCAGTCTCTCTCCTTGCTGCAGGCTGGGAAAGGCAGCCTGGCTGGTAGATTTTTTCCTCTCTGGGAGAAGGAGCTGGAAGAGCAGTATGTACTGCTATCATAACTGACCGACTTGAGCAGGATGCTGGACTAGGTGACCTTCTGAGGTCCCTTCCAACACAATCCCCCCAAAAATCACCTGATAACCCTGCCCCACAGTCACTTCCCTCTTCCTTATGTTTTTTTTTCTCCAGCTGTTGATGTTAGAAGCTACTGGCTCTGCAGGAGCAAAGTTTCTGTGTTAACCTGAAGATCCAGCCTTGCTTGAGCTATTCAGCATTTCTTTATTTATCATTGTTTGAAATGAGATACAGAGCACAAGTGAACCTCTACTCTGTCTTAACAGATCACTTGCATTACTGGAAATGTCCTGAAATTCAGAATATGCTGAGTTCATGTTGCTCTGCTGCCCCTGTGAATATACATTAAGACTGTATTGTATGTGAACAAGGACATTGCTCTGAGTTTGTCTTTAGCATTTTCATTTCTATTTGCTTGCTTCTGAGTAGTTCTTCTCTTTTTGATCAAGCCTTGAAGCGAGGGTTATTTGGTAAGTTTAGCAATAGCTGTGTAAGCTTTATTTTTACTTAGCTGTGTTATTTCTTTCTTATGACTGTTGCGATTGCCTGCCATCTGGGGGCTTCTGGACCTGCTTCAATAAATTGTATTCTCTTTTTCTGTTGCTCTGAGGATTTGCAAAAGGATGGGAAACTAGATGGGTTCTGTAGTGGGCTGCAAGATAAGGAAGGAGCATTAGATATATATTACTTCTTTTTGCTTATGTAAATTGTTGTAATAAGTCACCACAAATGACAGCCCAGGAAAAAATTGGTGGTAAAGAAATTCTTATTTTGATGAGTTGATACAATGTGAACAAGGAGCTGCTATCCCCCTTTCTTCTTTGTTTATAGTAGAGTGTTACTGCTGACCTTTACAAATGTGTGTATTCTCTTGGGTGGATCAACACATTGTCAGGAACTATCCTTGAAAGTATTCCCTACCAAAAATGCCACCTCCTGGAAGTGCAGTCATCAGAAGCTGCATTGGAGAGGAGTTCCCAGGAGACCTACTTTTATGCTGTAGCCATATGCTTCTGGAAAATTCTTGCAGCAAGTTCCTTCTCTTAAAAATCAACTCTTCCCACTTACACATTGCATCTGTGGTTTTCGTAAATTTTGTTTACACCTTTCTTAGGAGTCCTTATTTATAAGTTTCTGTGTGAAGCCACAATATTTCATATATCAGTTTTTGTTCACAAGAGACTGCGCAGTGACTCAGACCACCAGCCTTCTGTGATTCCAGCATCTGTATTTATGAGCTAGGGGATGTGTTTGATGTAACATTTCGTTTTACTTTGCTTTTTTGTTTTATATACTCACTTTCACTTGGCATATTACTCATTCCTCCCTTTCTGTAAATATTCCACTGCTGTAGATTGTCTCAGTCCAATTTTTACTTTCTCTGCTCTTGTGCCCTGACCGATGGTCCCGCTCAAGTCATTTCTGGCCTCATGGTCACCTCCGGTCTAACTGGCACATTGCAGTTCTGTCAGCAATTCTCAGTTTCCAAATTGCCGTGTTTAATAATAGTAGTTTTGAGACTCAGCATTGTCAACTTTGCCTTTTCTCTTGATCTCCTTATTTTCCTGGGAGGTTATTGGGATAGATAAATAGTGGGAGAATATGTTAAAAGAAATGCAGTGGCATTCATTACTCTTCCTATGAACCTTGTATAAATGCAGGTTAATGGTAATGTAGCTGCTGTCCAGTGTGCTGTCAGTTAGCATATGTCATGCACGTAAAAGAGATATGCCTTTCTTGCTTTACTGCAAATAACTTACCATTTGCTATCTATTAGCAGAGTAGGGAGAAAGAAGCTGTCCTGTCCCTCTTTAAAGTAATAATATATTTATTAGGCAAGTGGATTAGTTCAAGTGGTTGGGTTAAAGAAATCCCTTTGCAAGTAGAAATAATCTTACTAGGTAAATAATTAGCTTTTGCTCTTGTATTTAATGAGTTTAATCCCAGGGTTTAGTCTTTCTGGCCTTTTTTTTTTTTTTTTTTTTAGAAACATAGGTATTCCAGGCATTCTCCTAGTGTTCTTACAACCTCCCCGTGTGATGCCTTCTGGGAGGAGCTAGAATTAACACAGCATGAGCTTCAGTAGGTCCTTAAAAATGATGAACACTAGAATCAGGTGACTTCAGGAATACTTATCCCTAATGGGAAATACTAACTGGATGGGAACGAGTGTTTTAAATATGATAGGGTCAGATCCCAGATGTGAAGAGTTTTCTAGTAGGTTTCATGCTTCTCTGTGGAACAGTTATTCATCTAATTGAGCACTTTTTTTTTTTGTCTGGAAAAAGTTACAAACTGCACAAAAACTCTATACCTAAGATACTATGGGAAAACTTGTTAGGAGCCTCAGAATCATGTGACCTTATATTTGGGCTTCTAATATTACTTGAATATCTCTTATTTTGTCCAAAAAACTAGAATAGCTGTTGTTACTGACCTGCAGAATTGGGCCCTTAGTGAAAATTTGTTTTCTATCAGTCTGTTCAACTCTTTAAGTAGCATTCTCTCACGTGTACTCAAATCTTTGCACACAGCAAGCAATGGGACCTTAATCCTTTTGCCCGTTGTGCATTCATGATTATACTGAGATCATCTATGAGCAGGTTCCACTGTACAGTGTAGGGGCAGCCTCTATCAGTAATTGTTCACAACTCCGAAGGCACCTGCTGGTAGTCTATTTATGAATCAAGTCCATATTGAGTGAGGTCCTTGGGGATAAAAGAGCTTTATATATGCAAAATATTCATTTTTCTTCTAAGTGGGGTAAAGCTGTTTCCATCTCAAGGGATGAAAAACCTGGGAGTATTCATGGAATTGAGCCCATCTTTAATGATGGTATCAGCAGAGTTGCCAGGCTGACATTTGATTATCTCGGAACAGTGTAGTGCTGCATTACCACCTCTCCCAAATGGATGTTGGATTGCTTATCCATGCCTTTTGCAACACCCTGGCTGAATTAATTCAACTATCCCTGGAGTGCTTCCAGCAGAGAGAAATCACTGGTACAACTGATCTGAAAGTTCCCCTTCCAGGATTTTAACTCCGCCTTTGCATATTTTACTTGTCCTGGGGTATGTTGTGCTGCCTTACGCAATAACAGAAAGCTGTTTTTTGCTTTGCAGTGCATGGGTTAATGCAGTCATTTTTCATCTCTAAAAACTGGTTTGACTGGCAGAGGGTCATGAGTAAAGTGAGTTTGGTGGCCTTGACCTCATCTCTAGTGGATGTTTGTCTGCAATATAAACCAACCACATGGGTTGGCACAGTTCATCGTCGTTGGCGGTCATCTTTTATATGGGATCCAGGGAAGGACTACCTGGGGGTGCTAAAGGCCACAGCTGGGGTGAATTAGCAGAGTTATGTCAGCAGCTTGATTACTTGGCACACCTCATGTAGTTCCACTCAGACGTGTAACAATTCATTACAATGAATGTTAAGAAGTTACCAGTCTATTAAACAGACCTGAAACAAGAAAAATGTCATTGGTAGACGTTGCTGAAGTTTTGGAGGTTTAATGCCCCTGTAATACGGTGCTGATTTTTGTAAAAGTGCAGCTCTACTTTCACCTTTAAATTGCTTGTGTTTTCCTCTCTGTAACTTTCAGCTTTAGAAGACAGTGATAGCTGTTTACTGATGTTACAGAAGGTCTTAATAACACTGTGGCTAGGTTAAACTCTTGTCTGCATTTGGATGACTTTCACAATCTATTATTACTATTCTGAACCATGTAGCTCTGCTTATGACTACTATGACCTGAATGCAGTGCACCTGTTGGGAAAACCTTCATTGCTTTCAGGGGGAGCATGGCTGAAAACTAGCTTTTCATCAGAGCACATCCCACATCAAGAAGACTGGGATTAGATCCAGTTTCGAACTTTATGGATAATGCTCCTGTCTGATTTCTCATTTGTGTCTCTGCCATTTCCATTGGCAGAGCATCAGATCTGAAAGAGCCTCTGACCCAACAAATGCATGAATTATTTAAGATGTGAGTTAATTTTCTTTGGGCATTGTAACAGATTTAAAAATGTTACCAGCAGAGAGGAGTGTTTTCTGGAATTCCTTTCAAGTATCTTTTAGACATTTTTAATATATTTGCATTATGGTCAATTAAAAGGAGCTGAAACAATGCTAATAGTGGATTTCTTGTTACTAATGCTTTTAAAAGTCCTAGATTTGTGCTTCATGCTTGAGGGTATAACCCCACCTCTAACTAATGAGCACTAAGAAGAAGCTTCCCTATGGGCAGATTATTCCGTAACTGCTGTATGGCTGCTGCCTTGTCTCCCCAGCTGAGGAAGGGCTAACATCTTGCCAAAGCCTCTTCCCTTAGGGCATTGTTTATTAATTCAGACAAAAACCTCTGAGAGTAATGCAATACAAAGCTGTTCCCTGAACAGCACAGACTTTGCTCTCTGCCCTCTTTATCTCTCTGCTGCGGGGCTAGTTATAGAGGAAAACTCCTTCCTGCATGTTCATCTCACTCTCTCTAGGTCTTATTTGAGCATCAACCATTCCCTTTCCAGCTGGATCTCAAAACTGCATGTGCTGGTCTTGGCTAAAGCAGGCAGGATCCTGGATGGACAGCCCCTCAGACTGGGCTAGTACACTGATTTTAATATTTCCTTTTAAATTATTGGTTACAATATTGAAATGAAATACTATGATGAAGGCACAAAATCAGAGATGCTTCAGCAAAACCGGGGAGATGTGGCTGCCTATCTGAAGACTCATTCACACCCATCGTCACCTTTGGCTGTGACAACTGTAATTGTGCAGTTCAATGCACCATCTCACGAGAATAGCCTGACTATGGAGCCTGCCTCTGGAACACGACAAGATGACTCCAAAAGAGGGAGTCGAGATGGCATGGCAAAGTCTCTGCTTGTGTTCAGTTGGCAAGATCAGGAAGAGCAAGTGGCAGATCTGGAGCCTCAGCCCAGCATTCTGGTCCGGCAGCCAGAGTGAAATGTGTGCAGTGAAACAAGCTGGGAAAAGTACCTCTTCAAACCCAGAAGTACACACAATGTCTAGAAATCTATTTTCATACCATTTTTTGCAAGTATTGTTTGATATGAAGCTTGTTTCCAACTGGGGATCACATTTACAGTAGGCAGTCATGTCTGAAATTATCAAGAAAAAGAAGTATAGTGCATTCTAATCTAATTATATAAATAATTTGAATTATTTTTAAGGGCTGCTTCAAATCTCTGTTCTGAAAGATCTTTACAGACTCTATGTGGTTTAGTATTAACACAACTGAGATGCAGATGGGACATTAAGTGCTTCTTCTATTTTTTTTTTTTGAATTTTGGAAAACATAAAAAAGTCAGTAATTGACTCTTTAATAGTCCTATAACTGTGGATTTTTCACCTTATTTCAAAGCATGTTTTGAATACAGAGAGCAATTCAAAAATTCTTGTGAGCAGCAGTTTTAGTAGCTACCATAGCAACAAGTATAGTATCCAAGCCCTTTTTCCCCACTGGGTGCTAGGAAATCCCTGAAAGGACACTATCTACAGACATTCAGATGCAGTTTTGCTAACATCACTTGCATTAGGACAAGTCACTAGGAGCGTACTTTGTTTTAAACCAACACATTTTTACTTGGAAAACAGTGAGGCATCCTTCAAGTGATGGTGGTACTAACTGAGAATAGGGGGAAAACTTCGAAAACTAAAAATACACACTTCTTAATACAATTTGTGTGGAACTGATTTTGTGTGGAAATGATCCACGTATGTTCTAGATTCTCCTAGTTTTGTTTTAGTCTCTTCTATCTGTGTGCTTTCATCTCTTCTATTTGTATATTTCCCTGTTGTTTGGAAGCCTTCATCTCTATTATATTACCTGTACCAAGAAATAAGGAGTCTTATCTTACTAAAGCTTTCACTGTATGTTGCTTTGTCCTTATGATAACGCAGGGGAAGACGAAGGGCAGAGGTCTGAACAAGCTGCTTATATTTTGGAAAGAGGAGTGTTTGATGTGGCCTTCCACTTTTAGGACCCCTGAATTTCTTTGGAAGCCAAACAGAACTGAATTTCGGAGCTGTCCTTATCTCTACAATAAGCCAAATCAGAACCCTGGATCTTAATTAACATTTCTGCATTTAGAATTATTTTTGTGAACACAATAGAGCTGATTATTACTGAAAGCCTCTTCAAAGAAGTTAAATTAATCTGATAAATCAATGTGGCCAATGCAGATAAATCTTGTGGAGCATTTTCAAGCTGTACCAGGATCTGTCAAAAAGAGTAATGAATATCAGATTTCCAAATGTATACACTTTTTTTTTGGAAGGAATAAGAAAAATGACACACATAAACTTCAATAACTTGCATGCAGGGTAATGTGAAGATGCAAATATGAAAATTAAACTGGGTCAGCAGAAGCAAACTTGAAGACAACAATAAAGAATGCTGAGACTGTTTTGACTGAAGACCCTAGGATAAAATAGCAAAGAATGGGAAATGATGTATGGGAGCAGTGGTATGACATTTGTGCTCTTTCAGATGTATCCAACTCAATAATAATAATAATCCTGCTGTGAATTAAATTTAATTCCCTGTCACATCCAAGTGAGGAGCAGCACGCCAGAGATAGCTTGGTAGTAAAGTCATTGTAAAACTGAGGACATCCAAAGGCTTCAGGCTGTGGCTACCGCAGCAGATGATTGCTAAGTGAGCAAAGGGCCAGCCCTGTGTTTCCAGGGAAGGTTCTTACCACTGTAGGGGAAAATTTTGCGTCTTATTCACACTGCCAAGGATTACATGACAGGTGTTTTTGGATGCCAGTGATACATGAGTGGAAACATAAGATAGTCTGACTAGCACTTTTTATCAAAAAGTGCAAGTGATCAATTCCTACTGATAAAAAAGACACTTTTTTTCTTGCACATGAAGTCAGAGAAGCAAACAGAAAAGCGTTACATACAAAGAAATGTAAAAAGGAAAAAAGCCTAGCCTGAAATCAAGAGGAAGAGGATATACCTGGAGTAAAAGAGAAAAGGAAATTGCAAGGTATTAGAGGAGATACAGCCTTATCCTCCCAACAGGCTCTGACTTGCAGGTTGTGTTGCAGACCTCCACCGGTGTCAAATGTCAGGCCTGACTGGCCTTTTCAATATTCTAATAAGCCTTTCTGACATTAAAGGATGGGAGATAGGCTAGAAAGCACTTAACAAATTAATACAGGATGTATTGTATGCCCACATACAGCGCTGCCCCTTTGGATCACTTCTGGGTTCCTATTCTAGCAGTTACCTCCGTGGTACCATGTCTTTCTGTTGCTGCCCATGGCTGACTCCTCCATGAGGTTCAGGAGGTTATGTGGTTTATGTTAGGTAGCTGTATCTATTTAGATTCAAAGGTTTGTTTAATTTTATTCTTTGTAATTTTCATGTTCCCCTAGAGTTTCAAGTTCTAGCTGAACTTTAACCAGAGAGTATCAGAAATCTCACGGGAGTTTTTAGTCTCAAGACTTTCAGTCCAAAGCATTTGTGTACACACCAGATTAACATCCAATGTAAACCTTTTGTAAGTCAGCCCTCACTGTTCCCTAATGATCAGTGTATGAATTCCTAGCAGGCAAGTGATGAATTCCTTGCCTATGCCTGCTAGCTTTTTGAGAATAGCTGTGCTTTCTTTAAATATTTCTTTGATTTAGGATGATCTCTACAGAGATAAAGAATCACAAGGGAGCCTGCATAAGTGTTGTGTGGAGCAGTTCTCAGACTTGGAGCTGGAGGAGAAAAAACTGCATCCTCTGAAAGATGTGGTGCTGTTTCTGTCTTTGGAATTAGGGGACAGAGTATGAGAATAGGTAACTTGTTTACAAGTTTTTCTTCTCTTTCAACTCTCTGAGCAATTTATGTCACCTTTTTTCAGAGATGATGAAGAGACACACTTGCCTGCTAGAGCTGAAAGATAAAATAGAACATGAAGGGTGTGGAGGGAGGGAAGTGTTCTCTTTTTTCAGCTCTATACAATGATATAAAAAGTGGGTTACGAAGTAAAATATTGAATCACAGTTCTTCAGGCAGTTTTATACTTAAATCATAGTCTTGTCAAGTCTGTGTTTGATATGCTTTAATTAATGCTTCCCTTACTTTGTGTTTGATTTTGATGTGTATGGGATAGATTCACACAACCTGAAGTGATCAAAAAGAGGCATTTGTCAGTGTCAGAGTCTGTGTTAAGGTCTCAGTTGGCTCCGTGTACACCCTGGATGAGCAAGGTGGGGATGGGTTATTAGAGGAATATGAATCAGCCATTAAGAAATCACCTACAGTAAATGAAGCTAATGCTGTTTTCATTAGGCTGCGTGCAGCACCAGGATCAAATGAGTTTGGGAAGTCAAACTGAGTATGACATCCCCCGTAATGCGACAAGGGGGTTGTTCACACCCTGTAGGCTTGCATTTGTTTAGTGAGGCTTGCTCATCCTTCCAATGCAAAATCCTCATTTTCAGCAATCACCATCTAAAGGTCCTAGGTTTTTGTGAGACAATTAATATTTGCAAGCACCTTTATTATTTGAGACAATCCAATAGAAAGGAAAGGAGACAGAGCATGTAATTGTTCTGGTGGGGACTGGTAGTGAGATCATGCTAACAGCAGATAAAACAGGAAGGAAGCTCAAAAGTCTTGCAGTGGGGATTTGCTCACAGATGGAACTGGCAATGACAGCAGACCCTGGATCAGGTTCAGCCAGCGACTCTGCTTTTTCTCCTGTTTTCCTGGTAACCTCCTTTATCAGTTAGGATGTACACTGGTATGTCACCTTCTGTTCCTGGCTCTGCCGAGTGGCTGGCGATGTTTCAAGCATCCTCGCTGCTCTTCACTTCCTTGAGTGTTAATACAAGTAATACCTAGTATGTGTAAGGCAGTGCTTGATGGGATAAAGTGCTTCGATAAACTCATAATTATATGGTTTCGTATAATTTGTTGACTTCCCTTCAGAGCAACAGTGGGATACTTCTAACGCAAGGCCTCATTCTCATGGTGTCACTTGACATAATTCCACTGATTTCATTAATTTATACTCTGATTTGCTCCCCTTTTTTTGACGCAAGTCAATCACAGTGATTGGCTAGGAAAATTGGTTTTATCATCCTTAGTCTCCAAACTGAATAGCTGCAGCAGTTGGATTATGCTAATCCTCCTTTGTCTGATTTGCATTGCTGAACAGGACCGCCCTCCTGCCCCCCAGCCCTTCCTGCAAATTAGGGGATTAAGCGAAGAGGTGCTTAGCGTAGCACTAGGTTGATACACATGGTTATATAAATTGTAAAGTAAGTAAGTCATGAGATTCTTGAAACATAGCTTGAATACTGGAGTGAATGTTGGACGTCTTCAACATGTGAGTATATGAAAATAGCAACAGAAAGTGAAACTAAAGCTCAGAGCAAAAAATCATGATCTCGAGCCCACTTTCCTTAATTCTGTGCTGGGACAAAAATCTCATCTTTTCTAGGCCGTTGTGCAAGACCACTCTTGAACAGCCAATCTTCCGTTTCCTTCTGAGCTTGCCAATACGAAAATTCTGCAGCAACTGAAATGAATGGCAAGTAGTGATAAGCAGGATGAATTTTTTCTTGTACTGAATTTTAGAGTACTGCTGCCGCTGTTTGTACTAGTATCTCTTTCAATGAAAACATCAGTCTGTTTTCCTGCACTCGCTGTGCTGCTGTGGATGGTTCAGTTTGGCATGGAAGGTGACATGACAATTAAGAGAACCTCAGTCCAACATGCTGCCGACTGCACAGGCTCTTGGCTTGAATTCCCTTTGAGGGTTTTTTCCTGCTCAATAAGAGGAAGAGGGAGATGTGCCAGCTGGCTATTGAGGAATCAAAGAGATGTGGAGTCTTGTGTACTCGGTCATATCATCCACAAATGTCTTGGGTCTGTGTACCCCTGTTGGCAGGATATGTTTTAAACACAGGCAGGCAGCAGTAGCTTGCATAACGTACACAAATGTTAAATAAACTATATCACTTACATATATACACGTGGCAGGTGAAAGATGGAGCAAAACAGCTATATAGTCTACCACAGGCTACGAGGGATACCCAGTGTGTGATTAAATAATGAATAAAATATCATCGCAAATGGTAACGTTATATTGTAAATAATTCCATTTGCTTACTCTACTCTGGCATTGAAGTTCATCTCCCTTGGAGACTTCTTTGACTTTTGATGCTGTTGTGCTTTCCATATGCTTGATTTTTTTTTTCTGCTTTCACAGAACCTTTGTAAAGGTTCAGTAACTGACAGAACTAAGTGAATAATTCACAGTAAATAATTTCTTGGCTGACTTTAGCATCTTTATTTCTGCAAATTATCCATACATGTTATGTATGTTTTATTCTAATTTATTGTTAAATTAGTTTTAAGTAGGACTTCCCCTCTAGCCACCATCTTTCCATTTTTATGAATAGGACAATAAACTCTAGTCTGGAAGTAGTTCATTTTTAAAATTAGTTTATTTGTGACTGGAGAAATATGCATCATTTCTGTTTCCTGCTTGGATGACTACAGTATTGCTACTGGTATAATATAACCAAATATACCAAAGATAATATTAGGTGATGTGAATCTCGATTTCAAGTTATTTTTCTTAATTCATATTTAAACTATTAAAGTTCAATGTCTGAAATGCTTTAGAAAGTGAATACAAGGCATTCAGATAAGATCTTCTGTTTTTCCTCTAGAGCAATCATCTGGAGCAATACATTTTAAGGAAGAAGTAGTGTAATTATTATTTATGTTTTTTGACTTTCACCTTCGAAAGTAGTATTTTTTGGAGGTGACTACTGCATAAAAGTACTGAATTATTCTTTCGTTGGGTGAAGTGGGTGGGTCTGTATACTGTGACGTAACTCCAGATTAATATTTATACCCTGAATATTAATCTTAAGTTGGTGTTTAGTGTAAGGGTATATGGTGAGTGTTACAGTCATGCAATACATTTTATTGGGAAGCATCTCAGAAATCCCTTTTAACTTGCTGTCTTTGGAAATCCTAAAGAAAATGTTGATCATCTGTCTCCGACAGAAATGGTAGCTCTGTGGTACCAGTAATCCCAAGAACATGCCTCCCCGCTCCCTTCTTCCACCCCCAGCAATAAAAGAGAAATGCCTAGAAAGGAGCGGGCTGGGGGTGGAGGGAGCTTGGAGCACTGGCAGCAGCAGGGACGTAAAGCACCACGATCTAGTTAGTGTCACCCAAGAACTTGGAGAGTCTCTTGCTTTTGATTGTTGAATACAGGGTATTTTTTATAACAGAGGTCAAAAGGAAACCTCTAGAAAGAAAGATCTTTGTAATCCAGCTAAGGATCCAAATCACTCTGTATATTTGAAAGATATAAAGCCAAGTCATGCTACCTAATCTACTTCTAGGGAGTGCTGCTAGTCGACCAGCAGCCACCTCACTACTATCGTCTTTTTGGTAAAACTGGGGTAATGACACCTGTATCAAGCTCCATGAGATCCACAGATGGCAAGTGCTAAAGTAAAAGCATTGCAACATAAAAAGTCAGAACATTTATCTATGTGTATGAGACTCGTGGTATTCCTGGGCATGTATTTGATCAAGTGTCTCTGTCTTGACTAAAGCAGAGATCAGAGGTCTCTGTTGTTAGGTGCCATCAGAAGATACGTGTCTTGCCTGAGAAATCCAGGAGTTTCCTAAAGTTATGAAAAAGAAGGAAAAAAACCCGGGATGCGATGAAGGGTGATGACGGGGCAAGTCAAAATTCTCTTTTTGGCAGCAGCAAAAGTTTGCTAGACATTTGCATTCAGCCTTGCCTGGCAGTTACATGTCTGGAAGTTTTCAAGGTTAAGTACATCAGTGAAGTTTCAGCGTGGGCATTTTGGGTCGAGGAGGCACCAAAACCTGAGGCATTCTTAGCCATGTCTGACTGCAAAAGGAAGCACTGAATGTCCTCTGCAGCTCGGATGTGAGGCCTTGAGTTCCTGGCTCTGGAGACCTTTGCTAACATCGTGGGCAATATTTTGTTTCCAAGCCCACGAGGATGAGATGTGTGTAAGGTGCTGGTAATAGGCTCTGCTTTGAGTACACGAGCTGAAGTCCCTGCATGCAGGGAGACCTCGATATCAGTGTCAGGATGTGAGGGTAAGACTAGCTTTTCCTTAATGTTTCATTACCATATGGGACTTTTTGAGCAGCAATTAAATGAACCTCTGAGATGAGCTGAATAACAGCTAAACGAAACAAAGTCCACGCTGCATGCTGCCTGCTTCCCTGTTGTCTTAGAGCAGTGTTTACTGTAGCTGCTGGGTGGTGTGACAGGGAAATCTTCTCCTCATTTCCATTTCCAACTCTGCCTGCTCTGAGATGAGTGTAATCAGTCCCTCAGTGCAGTTGTGCACTGCAGCATCTTCGCTCCTGCTCCCTGTCTCAGGGCTTGCTCCTTCGCTTGCCCAGCCATTTGTGGCACTCTGCCTCCCAGCCGACTCGGAGGCACTGCAGCTCCGACAGCTCGGTGTGAGCACTCCGGTGCTCTTATTCAGGGGCACTTCTGTGGCTTTTTGCTCAGACGTCTGTGTTTAAGGAATGGAAATTAATTTCCCTTGCATATAGATCTCTCTCAGTCATCTTTTACAAACATTTCCCGACTCTCTCTCTGTTTGGATGGGATTGCAGATAGGCATTTGCATATTTGATGCTCTTGATACAGACGTGCATCGTTTGGCTCTTCCTATGCGACTGTGTGAGTTGAGAGCTTCCCAAAGCTCACAGAGCTGGTTGTTCCAACAGCCACCTTTTGAATCCAACTGATCATCCTGCCTGTCTTTGGCAGTAGTTTTGCTAAACGCAGGCAGGAATCTGTACTGGAGTTGGAAGGTAAACCCAGACCTCTTAAATCCAACTCTGTATCTGAATCACGTGCCCACAGCTGTGGCTTAATCCAATTGCGGTGTGAACATGATGGATGTCCTACCAAACTGCTCCCTCCAAAAATGGGCAAGAAGAAAATGGGCAACAGTAAGAAAACTGCTGGGGCCTCAAAGCCAGAGGCACCATAACTTAACACTGGAAGAATGCAGGCCTTGAGATTTGACAAATATTTTTTTGCCAAGAATTGCATTCCTCAGGAGGACAGGGTGGGACTGGAGCAGATCAGGCTGGCACACTGCGAGTTCAGTGCTGTTCTGTAGGCACGGTTCCTCTTTCCATTCTCACCCAAGCCCCAGAAAAGAGACCCAACTTGAGAAAGGCAATCAGGGTACATCACAATTGCATAATCAATAGGATATTTGACGGCTTTATTCATCTTTTATCATCCACCAGTTAAGGATAGCAAAATGTCTGAGGCAGCCATTGTCAAAGGGCTCAAGGTTTGCATCAAAGAAGCCATTAAGCAGGAAGAGCTGTTACTCCTGTAATAAACACGTGATGCAGGCGTGCTGGTAAGAGATCGGGGCCAGGAAAAATGGTTTAGTCAAATGTGTAGGGTCACACTACCAAAAGGTTAGCACCCTGTCACAAGGCACGTGTCGGTAGCCACCGAATTCAGTGACCATTAACTCCTCCAGCAAGGCTAATCCTCGCTCCGTCTCCTCTGAGGCACAGGAACCACCAGGACGGTGCTTGTGAAGGGCTATGTAAGGCAGCTGAACTCTTGTTCTCTGGCTATTACAAGCTTGGTCTCCTAGAATTGGACAAAAGCTTAAATCTCTGTCCCGCTGCTGTGGCTTGCAAGCTGAGAAGTTTGCATGCTCACACGTGAATGCGTTCCTTTCTAGACACGAATGTTTGTTGACATCCCATTGAAAGAGGGAGCAAGAAGAGCAAGAAAGATGTCTGCACACAGGTGGTAACTTTCTTTCTTTAGCGCTGCCCAGCAGCCCGGTCACCCGTGGGCAGAGACGGGGTAGGTCAGAGCGGCCAAGTTAAATGCTTAAGATCAAACTGCAAACAAAAAGGAAAGGTTGATCTACCACGGCTGTAAGCTGTCGCTCGAAAGCGTATTTCTGCCTCCCGGGTCAGATTCCGAGCAGCGGGAGCAGCCAGCTACTCTTCCTCCCCGCCCGGGCGAGGCACCAGCCGGGAAGCAGCCTCGGGGCAGCCGGGCGGGAGCGGAGCGCGCCGGGAGCGCCGCATCGCGCCGGGCGCGGGACGCCGCGGGCTCTCCGCGCTCGGGCTGAGGGACCGGAACCACCGGCCCGGGGCGCGTG
>VXAL01010845.1:912212-1000389 GCA_013399475.1 Chauna torquata
CGGCCGCGGCCGCGCAGCGGGGCGCGGGGGCGGAGCGCGGAGCGGGGGCGGACTTGGGCGCAAAGTTCGGGGAGGCGGCGGGGGCTCGGCCGCGGGGGGAAGGCGCCGGGAGCCGCGCGGTTCGGACGGGCGAGGAGCGGGAGAAGCGTGGCCGCGGGTCTGCTTGGAGGAGCCCCGCTTTTCCCCCCTGGGGTCCCAGCGCCGGGCAAAGGCAACTTGCAACTGTGGCGGGCGGCTTCGCGGCTGCGGGGGGAACGGACGCGAGAGCCGGTCCCTTTCCTTTTTGTGTGCGTGTGTGACTCCCGAGCGGGGTTTTTCCATCCACCTATGCGTGCGCAGCCCGGTAGGAGCAACTTGAGCCAGCTGTCCCCTGTTGGTTTAGTGTTTGCGACCCGAATAAATATTTTGTTGCCCTTCAGCCTTTTTCTCAATGTCTTCCTGCAACGCAGGTGATTAATCGGTTAGGTTCGTGGCCAATTAGGCATAACCCTGTAGGAAAATAATTGTGCAAGGCTGTATGGGATTTGACTAGTGATGTGATCCAGCACGCACCCAGGTTTTGGTAGCTCCTTTCTGATGTGTGCACATTCAGCGCGCTCTTGGTTTGGAATGGAAATCAAAGCGAAGGGACAAATATCTTGCTGCTCCCACTGGAAGAATATAATTTTCTTTGCTAGTGGTAAAGTAAAGCTCTGAAGTAACATGGGGAGGGATGAAAAGGCGCTGTTTTTTTCTGATCTGTCACGGAGTGTTTTTGTGCCTTTTAAATACGGTCTTTCTGGTGCTGCTGGTTGCTTCGAATGTCTGGTTTGGAGAAATAAAATTTATTTCAGTGCCCTGGGAGTCTTATGAGAAGAGGTGCTCTGTTAGGTCTTCTGAGGATCATAATTTTAACGGATCTTATTAAATGAGTGCAAATTGAAGCAAATGTGTTTTTTCAGTGCCCGCGAGTTGTTTCTGAGCTAAATTTCTTTTTATGACTAGAGAGGCTTTTGCACTGCAGTATTACAATACAGCCATATTAAAAAGGTCCTTGGAGCAAATAACCCTCCAATGCTGCAGCTATGTTTTCAGTAGACTTCTGTAGTTCTCTGGGAGATAATTATGTTGGATTTAAGCAAATCTGAGCTGAAACGATTGTGTTCTTTTAATTGTAGTATTAAACTGCTTGTAAATATTCATGTCAGTGGTGAGTCTAAACTGATAATCTTAAAAAAAAAAAAAAACAAAAAAAAAAACACCCAAAGCCTTAATCTGAATTAATTTTCTCTTTTTTGCAGCAGGTTCTTCTGGCTTTTTCTTTTCTTTTTTTCTTCTTTTAATTGGCAGTGAGTTTTTTTGTTTGAATATATTTCCTTAACTAAGTAGAGTGCAGTTTCTGTTCTGGTGCTGAGCATGATACCATCGTTTTCTTCTGCGGGTGGTTTACCGTCTGTGATGCTACAAGGGATAAAGGCAAGAAAAACTAGAGATAAAAGGGAGAAAGACTGCTGAGGTTGATCGTACTAGCAAATTGGACAATGAAGTTTTTTTCTGAGGAACTCCAACAAATTTAGATGGTGGTTTCTGTGAGATGTAATGCTGAAATCACAGAACAGGTCAGCATGTATCCTTCAGTGATCTCGAACCAAATTCTGTGGTGTACTTGGAAGGAGTGAAGAGCAGACATATAACTAAGCTGCTTACCTTCTAGTGTCAATATTTGGCACTAAAAATTTAATTTTAAGTGGAAGGCAAGCAGGTTGCTTATTTCGCTCTAACTGCAGCTCTTACTTCATTACTGGTTTTTGTTTGCTTTAGTAAACAAACGTGTATCTCTTAAAATTGAATTAAATGTATCAACTGCTTGAACCAGAGAGGAGAGAGAGAGAAGGCTCTGTTTGTTTTAAGTAATAAATAAAAACCTGAAATATCATACCACTTACTGGCTGAAGTACAGCATTGGTCTCATCACTCAAGCAGTGCTCCAAGCACCGTTGTCGTGGATGGGAGAATGAGGGTGCTTGGGGTGACTTGCAGGGTGATGCTTACTTGACTGACAGACGCTTATTGCAGTGGCACATGGTGCTGTCTAATTTTGCCTCTGTAGTGATTTCCTCCAGCAAGCTGGTAGAGAATTAAAATGTTTACAGACTGGTTTTGGAAGGGTTTATCAGGATGCGGAGGGGAGGGAAATCTTTCTGTTCTTAGATTTCTCTAATCCCAAGCTTCTGTTCCTGTAGTCATGCTAATTTTTTATTGATCGTTGTGGTAGTGACTACTGTGTTTTAGAGCACAGTAATTCTAACATTTCCACTCCAGGTAGAATAGCTGGGGGGCGCGGGGGACAGGGGAGTGCAGGTGGGGAGTGGGAAGAAAGGAGGAGCTGAAAGAGTTATCTTACTCCAGACCTTTTTCAGGATGGTCGTGGGATTGAGGCCACTGAACAGCTATACACTTTTGCAATTAAATTTCAATGAATGGACTAAGCTTTCAATCCTGTGTTTACTGTAGAAATGCCAGGTAATCTTGAGCACTTCTTGTCGTAAGGATACACACTTAAGTGTCCTCCAGCTCAAGCCCACTTCTCCGTTGGAAGAAACGTGGGAAGAGATGAGAGAATGGTTGAGGATGTGCATCATTTCCCATGCTGAAGTCAGCAAAAAGAGATGAGCTGGATTCAAGACTGGTACCCAGAATGACAGAACACGAACAGCAGGAAATTGAGTCAGTCACTTTTGATGATCAGCTTTCTTCTTAGCAACCTCATGTGTGCTGAAGATCAGGAACGTAGTCTGTGTTTCTTTAACCATCTGATTCTGACATAAAATTCCTTTGCAGATCCAGCTGCATTCATCAGGTGAACCTAAGTCATGCTTGTTACTGATACTCATCCTCTGTTACCAACGTTTAATTTCACTGCTCAGTTCCATACGTTAGTAATACGAATTTTTGCTACTGAAGTAGGATGCCGTTGGAGGTCCCATATCGCCCCCTTCCACACTTCTTGTATAGGGATGTAAGCATGATGCTGCAATTAACCCATCCTGGAGCTGGCAGACATGGATGCTTTCACAGCGACCTCTGTTAAGTGAATTCACTGTTTACAGGGGTGAACGGAGGAGGGTTACAATACTCATGAGAAAATACCAAAATAATTATATTTTCCATGTTCCTTCTTCCCCTGATTGCAGTCTGCCTTCAATTGCTCTCTCAGACTTTTAATGATGTCCTGCTACTATCAGAGCTCCAAAGAAGGAAATAGGTGGCATGTTTGTGGCTTTATGCTTTACCAGGCATGCAGAAGCAGGCTGGAAATGAAAACGAGCTATTCTCAACTGTTGATTATAGTTCTTGGAAAAGGGAATGAAAGGTATTCTTCTGAGTAACCTGGAAGGCAGATGGAAATGACCCCTTAAGTAGTGTCTATAAAACAGCATTTTGGTTGAAATGGTTCTATTACAAGAAATGCAGAGGGCGAAAAACCTAAGCAATCTTGGCAGTCATTTTGGGATTGTTCTACAAGAAGATCAAAGGCTTGCCAGATTTTGCTTTTATGCACATAAATCACCTTTGCTCCTCCTGTTCCATAAATGGCATCGGGTCAGGACTTTTCAGTTTGCCTGCACAGTATCACAGGTACTTACAATAGAGTACACATGACAAATAACAGGAGATTCATGTTTCACAGCACTTTAATTTTTCGTTTGTATGCCTAATTAAAGACCTCCAAATTTCTCTTAAAATAGCATGAAGGTTGTGCAAACCAGTTAAAAACGAGAACGTGTGCTGATATTCCTCTCTTATATCAGCAGATTGATGTATTCAACAGCAACTGCTTTGGTTCTTGCAACACTTAAACATGACTGACTCGGTGGAGAAATACTGTATGAATATTTACTCCTGTTTTAATGTAGCAGACTTCTGTGGAAGTAGGAGCAACTGCATCCAGGTACTTAAGCTGTGGATATGGCCCAGCAAAGGACTGTGCTCATTTGCAGGAGGCTGGCTTTGGCACCCTTACACTTGCAGGGCAATATTTTAGAAAAAGACCCTACCAACATCAGTGGGATTTCTCATTTGGAAAGTTAAATACTCCTCAGCGAGAGGTAAGAGTATTACTGTGCCTCACAGAACATTTTCTCTGACTAATATATACAAAAAGTATGTTGGGATTGCCCAACACTGATAATTCACGCACCTCTGGAGTGGAATACAGCAGCCTTTCTGGGCTAGAAACATTATGCAGGAGGGGATTAAGGAAGAGAAATGAAGAAAAGCTAATCCAATTGAAACTGTAAGGGGAATTTAGGAAGCAGAATGCAATTATCCAAGTTGGATATTGGCCAGGACATGTTAGTTAACATTTTTACTCTTGCAGGAATTGTCATGGGATCTTTAATGACGATGAATGGTCAGGGCTCTGTTTTACATCTCATTTGAAAGCCTCAGCTGCGGATGAAGTGAATGTTTTGCCTTCCTTCAGGATATTTTGCTGTGGTCAGTGTGTGTTCCACCCCACGCACCGCAGGCTCTCTGGACGCACCTGCCTTGTAACTCCATGTGCCTGGGGGTTGCCCTCGTCTTGCTAAGCTGAAAGGAAGTCCAGACACTCAACATTATTTGGTATTTCCTTTCTACTTATCTATCCTCCCACAGAAAGGGAGATGAAGGTGCACTTATGCTGTCACTCCTCCCTTCCCTGGAATTTTGTCACATCAGCAGTAATCTCTTTGCATGCATATTGTAGGCTCTTCTAAATGGTGTCAGCCCCAGTTGTGGTTGAGTATTGTATGACACTGTGCACCTTTGTAACTGCCAGGTAGTCTTCATAGTGGGTTGTGTCAATGCACAGAAGTCATTGCAGTTGCTTGTTTCAAGGACTAAAGGCATTAAATCAGCCCAGTTCTGATTTAGGTTACTACAGTTTTCCTTCAGAGAAGCTCTCCTTCAGTTCGAGTTGGATGTGGCACGTTTCCCTCTCCTTCCACGAGCTCCAGTGTGTTTGTTCTCTCCCCTGTTTTGTGAGTGCCATCAGATGGAAGAATCGTCTCTCCTTGGTAAACCGAGGTGATGAATGTTACTGAAAAGTAACTGGTGTTTCAGGAGAAAGAAGTTGATGTGTAAAACTATTCTCTGTGATCATGGTTTTCCATTTAGCTGTCTGAACTTGAATCTTCTCAAATAAAAATAGCAACCCTTTCTGGTAAAAAGTAGTTGTCCGATTATGAATGTTTCAATGGCAATGCCTTTTGGTATTCAGGCTAGAAAAGGAGTAGGATGGCAGTATGCTTCGGGGGGGAGAAGAGGTGTCAAGTTGTTTTGAAGGTTTAGTGATGCTGCATTTGTTGTGATTCAGTCAAAGTATGGTTCTGGGAACTGAGAGGATTGCTGTGTATCTGCTGGGCTACCTTCTGGTCCATTTATCAGAGTGTTTGTGGCTTATCCTGGAGGTCATGAAGCACTGGCAGATGCTGAGAGAGAAAATTAGATATGCATCCAGACTTTAATATACTAATCTTACTTAACACAATGTGAAGAGCAATGTAATGGTAGATACTTTTTATTTTATTTTATTTCCTATTGGAAGATCTGTCCTGAGACTTTGTTTTCCTGGCAGCTGAAACACAAGGAAGCTTCTAAGCTACCCATCTTACTCATGTGCAACATAGATAATTAAAAGATAACTCTAAAGGCTTAATACTTTCATTATAGTAAAGATTTTCCTATTTCTATAGAAATATCCCCCCAAAACTCTCACGATAACATCAATGTCAATAAATTTAAAATGCTGTTCAAAGTCACTCAAAATATACCTAATGTATAAAGTGGTACATTTTGCAGCTGAGGATTTCCTTTCTATGTTTTCTTACTTGTGGACAGTTTAGTTTGTTTTGTAGTCTGTGAAAGGATGGGTAAAGCCAATATCTGGATCCATGTGTCCTGACCTTCTGGTTAAAAGAAAGGAACTGACTCTTCCAACCTGTGTTATGCAGGCTTATGTTGCATTTTCTGCAGAACGTGGGATTTCACAGTGGTAGTTGTGAGTGCGTAAGGGAGTCCAATTGTTCTGCTACTATCTCTTGGAGTTGCTGTAACGTACAAGTGAGTCTTAATTGCACTGATCTGCTTTTAGGATGTGAATCAAAATCTCCATTCTGAGCTTTTTAAAGATGTTCTGAGTATGTGGAATATAATATTAAAAAAACAAATGAATCTTCTTCATCTAGAAGCATGGGAGAAAACTATTCTTCCTTATCTTTGTACAGTAACTGCATCTTTGGTCCAAGGCTGCTTAGATGACTGTGTAAGGCCAGATTTTGCCTGCCACAAATAAAGTAAGTGGGCTTAGGGACTTCACATGTAAGTAAAGTGCCCATTCCATCTGTCTCTTTGTGGCTTGACCCACAAAACAACAACAAATGCTTCTGCTTGAAAGAGTTTGATGAATATATTATGTTGGCCAGGTGTAAAGCCGTGATCTGTGACATTTCATGCCTCATGTGGGCATTGCTGTTGTGTGGCACAGTGGGCAGCATTAATAGAGTCTTCAGGGACAAAGAGAGAGAATATGGACAGAAGCTGTTGTTAAGCAAAATAAATTATAGAGTAGCTCATCCAGCGTGAGAGGGATTGTGAATGATGTAGTTTCAAACATCATTTTTTCAGTAATTGTGCTGTTTGAATTGTGACCTACTTTAATAACATTCTATCATTTTTAATATTTCTTTATTCATTACATTTTATACACACTCAGGTGGTTTACTGCAAGCTGTGCGGAAATTACAATGAAGGTCAAGTGCTCTTTGAGAAGATAACTTATTACTGAAAATATTAACTTGTTGTCATTACTGTTTTCCAACGTGAAATTTTATTTGTCTGGTGGATGAAGACATGATGTCAGGCTCGTGTTAAAGTGTGTGATTACTGTCAACAGACCGAAGTCCCTCCAGTCATAGGTCTGAGATGTACACGATCACTGAATAAGTCTCATTCTACGCTGATTTATTTTACCCATATGCTGGTAAGCTGGTACAGGCCCTTATTGGAAACATCTTTCAGGCTAGGACTGGCTTATATAGATTTAACGTTTAAATGCCTTCAGTTAGCTGAAGCTAAACTGAAAATTGCAACTTTAATATTGAAATAACATGCCTACACATGGTTTTGCAGCTGTTCAAATGAGCTTAAATTCATGCTTTAAATTGTATTAGTTCAGTTTTTTTCCATGTGGAAAAGGCTTTGTGGTTTGGTCAATGGCAGGACTGTGCAGAGTTGCAGTCAAGCCTTGGTCAGAGTTGAGAGTATGCTCTTCTTTGCTGATGCTGGTGTCACTTCAGTTAAGTCACAGGTTCTCTATAGCACTTGTCCATACACATGACCTTCCAACAGTTGCTCCACGGTTAGTGGACATGTAAATTGTTGGGAGAAGTGTGTCCTGGGAAGGGGACATCAGGATCACCAGCTTCACAAATCATAATCCCACTTTGGTGCAGTATACATATTAGTTGTCTTAGGGCTATGAAAAGAGATTCTACTGGAAAAAGAAAGCTTTTCAGCATGCCTACTATCTTTGCAAAGCATAGCAGATGTGTATGATACTAATGAATTGTTTCTTCAACATTACCAAAATAGAATAATTTTATGTAAAGGTCAGCTGTGCTTAGTTTCTAAGATATTCCAGTTTTTATTACACATATTTAAGGTTACTCTTAGGAATCAAATATAGGAAGCACAGAAAGAAAACATAAGAATTACAATGAATATTCACCATTTCGGTTGTTGCAGTGGGTCAGGGACCAAAGTGTTACCATCTTTCTCATTGCACGGCCAAAATTCTAGCCTGCCAGTTTGACATGGTGGACCTAAAGGTTTCCCTGATCCAAAGCTGGAGAGAGCTCCACTTAGACATCATCGGAGTCTAATTTCGTTCTGAGCTGTATAATCTGAGTGCCGAATAGACATTAATACAGAGGAAAACTGGAGTAATTAGGTAAGTTTCCTGCTTTTAAAGGTTGTGGACTGCTGTGCTATGATTGGGTAGGGCAAGTAAGGTAGGAGTGCAAGAACAGTTTTACTGACATGGTGCGAGAGATTTGTAGCTGTATGTCTAGTTCCTGAGCGTGACTGAGGTATCCTAGACAGAGGTTTCGTGTTCCCCCAGCGTAAAAGTAGAGGTAGTGGAACGGGAGAAGGCAAGCCCAGAAAAAAGGAGGAAAAATTGATAGAGAGACGTTAAAATCACATGGAGAAGTGAACAAGGATTTTTTTTTTTTTTTTTTTATTACTTAGGTGAAGGGTGTCACATGAAATGAGCAGTCAGCAGATTCAGAACAAGTAAGACGCTTCACACTGTCTGGTGTCTGCAGGAAAGCTCACTGCCTTGGGACGTTGTGGGTGCTAACAGCTTACACAGACAAAAAAAAAATCCTGGAAAAGTGTGGAAGAACAATCCACTGAGGAGTACTGTGTGTGGTGATACTGCTTCTGGCATAGAAATGCCAGATTCACAAATGTCTGGAGGCTGGAAGCATGTTCTGGTGAAATACTGCAGTATGTGTCTGCTCCCGGTGACTGCCAGGGAGTCAAGGTTATGGAGCACAGGGCCAGCTGCACGGCTGCTGTGAGCCAGCAGGGCTTCCTGGTGCGCAGGGGAAGACCAGAGCCAGAAGCCGGTGCAGAACAGTACACTGTCTCCTCTCCCCTGCTGTCATCTTGGTGTCTCTCGAGTTAAAGATGTTTGAGCTGGACTAGAGCATGGGAGACAGCATATGTTTCATAGAGACAGGCGTCATTGCAGGAGGAAAGATTTTTAGTTCGAGCAAGGCACCCAGTGTAGTAAAAGGAGAACTGAAGTCATTCCTTGTGCAGGTGACTTACTTTGCCATAGTTTTAGTGACTTACTTTGCCATAGTTTTAATCAGAGACTTTTGCTTAAACCTGTTATTTCACCTGTTTGGTGGAACAGCAGATGCTGGTGTACCCTGAGCACCAGTAACTGGAACAAGACCATTCACGTGCACAGCTTTGCCAAACAGCCTTTCCAGCTCCTGACTCTGTCTTCAAAACATCACCTTTTCAGTTCAGAAATGTTGCAGATTAAGACATCATCAGTGGTGGGGTTTATTTGCTTTTTGAGTTTAGAAACTTACGGTGTATTTGTGTCATGTTTTAAGCTTTGTTCCACCTTCATGAGATGGAAACTTTCATCCTCATTGTTATTGGAAGTGGAGGTTCTTGGGTAATTGACTTCAGGAGTTAAGGCTTAAGAAAAACATTAAAAATCATGAGACTTGTGATAAAATCTTAAGAGTTGGCAACACTGTATACGCCACTGTACAGCTGTCAGGTTGTAATTAGGTTCGATTGCTATCAGCTTGAGCCAGATTTGCACAGGTTACCCAGACATTAAAAGGCGCATACACCATTACCGACTCCTTGAGTATGTGGTCCTCCAACTGAACGGTTCCTCGATGGTGATGATAAGGAGTGATCAGGTATTTTTGGTATTTTTCTTTCTTTTGCATTTGTTTTTCCTTTACAGTTGACTTTGCTTAAGCTCTAGTTATCTGGTCTAGTGCAGACACTGCTCTCATGTTGAAGAACAATCTAGGCTGAATATTGCTGTTCATCCTGGAGGTCATGGTTTGCTCTGTTCATCCTGATTCTGGAGATCAAGGAAGGATCTTTAATTCTAAATGTCTTTCTTACTTTGAAATAGGGAGTTTTACTGTGGAAATGCTTCCTGTAACTTGCTGTGTACAAATTCCAAAGAAATAAAATACTGCACTGCTAGCAAGAATGTCAGCTAATGCAGGGTTCTGGGGTATGCTGTCCTTCGTTAGTGGAGGATCTGGACTAGAGTTTAATGATAATTTTGGTTATTATAGGCTGTTGCCTTCAGAGTATTACTTCAAGTGCAAATACAGAGTGCAGTTTACACATGGTAACATTTAAAAAGCAAGAGTTCAGATACTGTATTTGTGTGACTGAGTCTGTTGGAACTATCTAATAACAGAGCCATACAAAAAGGTTCCTCTTACTCTAATTTCATTAGTAATGTATTTTGCAATTGGCTGGAGACATCCGGCTGACAACTTTTCTTTCAATATTTTGTGGAACAGATCAGTAACTGACTGAGATTTCACCATTGAAATTGCGCTGTACATCATGGCTGCTAAGAATTTCACAGTGACACAGAGATCATATATCTCTTATTTCAAAAACAGGAATTAGGGAATCGAATGGCATTTTTTACTTGCCAGGAGATGTCAACAGATAGGAACAGAGATTGGGCAATTGTACTTTTTGAAGGAGTGGCTTGTCCATCAAAGCTAGTCTATTCTTTTGATGTTTATCCTGACATATTTTTCCCCCTTTTTTGAAGAAGCAGGGTGAGTGCATGCTCACTAATGTGCACTTCAGTATTCCAAAGAATTTTGTGAGAGCAATTTATGAAATAATCAGCCTTTTTTGCCGGTGAGATTTCCCTTCCTGCTGCCTATTAGTTGCAAATAGCTCGTGTTTTAGCTTGCAAATGCCAGATGCTGGCTCTCCAGTTCTGCTCACCTTTTCTTCCCCTGCAGCTCCTACATCTGATTGGGCTCCCGGCTCCGCAGTTGCCAGGCTAACTTGCTTTCTGCCTCATTTACTCCCCAGTGGCCACTGAACATCATTTCCCTGAATTCGGGACCAGCTCAACTCTGACTGACTGCCCAGGATGCTGCAGAAGCAGTGCGTTTAGTGACTTCTGTTTGTAGACGTATAGCCATACATCTTTTGCATTATAAAGCTGAATTTCTTTAGCTTTGTTGGAAGGAAAGATTGAACACCTTGAGGGGGGAATATATCGCTAAGGCTACTGCAAGGAAGCCCAGCTAAATGATTCAGCATAATGGAGCTAGTGTCAAGTATGGGTGAGTATTGGTACGCTCACTGTGTGCTCTAGTGAATGAAAACACAAGTTCATGGTTACCTGCATATCCTGAACTTCTGTTGCAAATACCAAACCAAGCCACGTGTTGAGTCATTTCTGTTGTTTGATACTTTGCACCTGAAGAAGTATATGCTGAGCTTTTGGTGAGGTAATTTCCGCCCCCCGCCTCTCCGCACTGAGCTGAGACCTGCTTTAGAGTGAACCTAGTGAAACTTGAGACCACTAACAGTGTTTCTTTTTAGAGAGAGTTTTGAGCTGTTTGCAGCTTGATGGTCGCAGTGACGCTGCGACCACAAGTTACAAGTGTGAGCTGTGAGTGCTGTTCCCCATCGGCTGTTTTTCACTGTGCAGATTTGTATATTCAGTCCCTGGCGGCTCAGAAGTGAGGGTATTGGACTGGTTCCCTTCTCAACAGGCACACTTGCGTCTTTGTGGGCCTTTTATTAATCTGGTGATTGCTGACTTTAAGCCCATGGAATGATGGACTTTTTAGTTTTGTTGTTTGTTTGTTTCTTTTTTATGGTTGGGCTCAGAGCTGTTTCAGTGGAGTCTCATACGGGCAGACTGTGGTGTCGTGTTTCGTCCCCCCTCCCCGTGCTTATTTGTAATGTCCTTCTTCCATCATATTTAAGGCCCTTTTTTAAAACCCTGGGTGGGTGTAGTATGACTCTATCATGGAGAGCACTGGGATTGCCTAATTTTTGTACTGTCTCAAAAAAAAACAGGCTCAAAACAAACAAAAGACCCACAGCCCAAACCCTTTCTTATGTATACTTTGCCTATTGTTTTTATCGGTTTTCCTGCCTAAATAGCAGTTCTGTTTCTGGTTTCAGAATCCCAGTTTCTTAAATGTTGGGAAGTTGCTGGTATTTTTGTCTTAAAGGTCCTATAAATACCGTACTAACAGCAAAGAAACAAAATGCTACATAAACTCCAGTAGTTTTGACTTAATTCCTTAGCTAATTGGGCCAACTAATAACGTAAGGTTGGGGCTGAGATGTGGCATTCGTGTACTTTGCTGTATTCTGCAGACATCTGATTTACAGTTTTAACATTTGTTATCTTATAGGTGGGATAGTATTTTCGAGCTCAGCACTGAAGCCAGGTAGCTGCTTATGCGTATTTCTGGAGGAAGGGAGAGACAGCAGAACTGGACAGTGATCTTGCTCGTTTTCTGGAGGAGGCTGGATTTGAGCCAAACTTGGCACTGCTCCATAGCAGGGGAACTTGCAGTGATGCTGCAGTTTTGTTGGTACCCCTGCAGGCACGAAGGCTAAACCAAATCAAAATGAACTGAGAGGAGCAGATGGGGCAAGTGAGAAGTTGGGAAATCATTTAAAGTGTTAGACACTGAACCATTTCAATTTTCCCGAGACAAACGGGTGCCGTGGCACAACATGGCTCTTTTTGACACTCAACACACGTGAGACCGTTTTGGAACAAAAGCTGCATCAGGTGTTCTGTTTCCAAATTTTCCTGCCTGAGGGAGAGTGCCAGCATTTGGCAGGGATGGCTGTAAGAGGGGAGGGGGAGTGAAAGCAGGCTTACTGAAAAGAAACAACTCCTTTCAGGTGTTTTGTTGACCACTTAAGCACAGTGTGTCTGCACGCTGAACTTCACATGGGTGAAGTTCCTCTCTTTAGATTCTGAGACAAAAATGGAATTTTTAGGAATATTGCAAGGCATTGGGAGTGAAAGAAGCCAAACAAACATACCTCATTTGTTTTGAAAATGTTGTCTTGATTTTCATACCATCCCTTTAAGGATGTGTTTTTCCTGTAGGATTGGAGTACTCAGCGGAGCAAGTGCCTCACTTTGACATATATGAATGCTGGAAATTCAGGCTTCTGCCTGGGTGCAAAACCCAGATAGCGACCCTCAGAACAGGTCTGTCTCAGAGTCCTTTCAGTCCTTACTGATGGTTTGCCTTGTGCTAGCAGCAGTTTTGGTGTTCTGCCTCACCAGAAGCTCAGGTATGACCATCACAGTGACCTTATAGTCGAGGCTTTGTCACGCTCGGGCAGGTGCTGCCTGGCCACAGGAGGACAGGGTTCCAGTGCCACCCGCCTCTGCCGCTGTGGAGACTTCGTAATGCTCCTGCCCAGGTTTAAGAGTACTTTACTTTGTTAAGTGGAGGAAGAACAGAAGACAGAATGAAATGGCCTAAGCTTTGTGTTTCCCCTGCTTATGCTATTTAAAAAGCTGCAATACTAAAGGGTGTAGAGAGTAGGGAAACTTGCAGTTTTGAGGGTGGAAATGGTAAGGTCTGAACTTGCATGTGCTGACAGCATCAGCTATACTGGACTCCATCAATAACGAATCCATGCAAGTTCCTCAGAATGTGGTCTTTATTCCCCTGGCGTTGTTCTTCTCCTTATGATTCCCCTTTAAGGGATTTGGCTTCTTTTAAAAATAGGGAAATGAGATATAAAGAATTCAGTTCCCATCTGGTAATTGCAGCCTAAACACGATTTTGCAGTATTTATTGTTTATAACTGCATAAATAGACTGCAGATAATTCATGCTTTAAATGCTGCAGGGCACAGGAAAGTTGGTTATAGGAAAAATATATTTGGTAAGGCAGAGCTCCAGCAGAAAGAAAAGGAACTTAAAAAGCAGTTGGATTCTTTCCATCCACCCTACAAAGAAGAAAATTGGTTTGCAGGAAATATAGGTCATGGCACTGTTCTGGCATCTTGATGTTACTGTTTTGTAAGTACTGTATATTGCTAGCAGCACAATTTGGGACTCCCATTAGAGCTGTTATTTGCTGTCAGGCTTAAAGGCCATTTAATATCCCTTATCTGATCTAATGCAGTCCTCCTCACATAGACAAAGGAAATTTAGAAGATGGTTTCTCTCACTTTTTTTTTTTTAAATTAAGTTATTGAAAGCAACTTTGGACTCTATTCCTGCAGTTGCACCCAAAAGTCAGCTACTTCAGTAAGGACCCAATGATCAGGGATGCAACATGAATGAGGCAGTGGAACTGAATTCTTCTCTACTCTCCATAGCAAAATACAGAAGAAAACAAAATCTTGTGTTGCTGTGCCACAGGGTTTTTACAGATATAAGCTTATTATTGGACAAGAGCTTTGGCTTTTCGAACATGACATTCACCTTTGCTTATGCGATTAATCTAATTTATTTGTGTTAGAAAAGATATTCAAGGCAGCTGTATTGTGAGAGTCAGGTTTTCTGTGTTCTCTTCCATTTCTGTCCAGCACCAAGGTAGTGTCTGTGGTGTTTGCAGGAACAGGAGAAAAAGGCCTGCAAATCTCTGGGGAAGGGAGGCAAAACTGCTCCGATTTAACAAATTGGGGAACTGAGGTAGAGAAAGTAAATAATTTTTCTGGGTAGCTAAGTATGGCTACTGTGAACAGTATAAAGGCCAAGATGAAAACAGAAGGGTGGAGAGGAAATTTGAGTGAGGAAGTGTACCTACACTGTGGTTTTTCCCTGTTTGCTGTAGAGGCGAGATCCAATGCCGTCAGCACAGTGACGCAATTCAGCTCCCCAGCGCCCGGTGACAGTGGTTCCTCTCTTCTGTTCTGTACCTGTCTTTTGGTGAAACAGAAATACTAATGTTTAGCTTTTGATACAATGCGTTGTGATGTAGCTTTTATTTCTGTTTCACCAAAAGACGGGTAAAGAACAGTTGCAAGTTGGTTTGAGATGTTCTTGATGTTCTCCAGCTTTCGTAACCTTGGGTCAGCTCTGCAGTGGTGGGGATGCAGGCAGCTGCCTTATATCCATCCCATACTGCTTCTGTAGCATTAGGAAATGTGCTGTCTATAAATACACCCAACTTGCTAAAACTTCTTCATATTTGCATGCATTTTCTTTTTAAATGTTTCAGTTCATTTGGGACCAGAGGCTAACAAATCCACAGTATCAAACGGAATCGAGGTCAGACTTGCATGTCCCTTGTCCTGGCCCCTGACCCGTTGTGCATCACCAGCGTGTCACTGGTACGCAGCTCTCTCCAGCATGTTGTGCTAAGTAAGTCTGCAGTGAACTGAAACCCTTTTGTTTCAGCTGAAGTTACAGCAAGCTGTTGCTGCTCAATCTGGTTATTTTCAGGCATGACAAAGATGTAAGAATGCAACTACAGGTTTTTATTGCTGCCCCAATGTATTTCCAGTGTGGTGTTATTACTTTGGAGTTCATTAGGAGCAAACAAAGCCAGTGGAAGGCATATTGCTTGTAATGCAGCGCGACACAGCACGGCTCTGTCTCTGCTGTCTGATGAAATGGCTGAGCTTTGGAATAAGCAGGATCCCAACAGTTTCCTCTGCAGCTTGCCTTAAGATTTCCTAAGCCTCTAGCCTGTTTGATTCATTATCTACTGGTACCCTTGGATAAGAAAGAGGGTTTTTTTTTTTTAACAGGCAATCAGGAAAATTGCATGTGGTGATGAGTAGGTTTTTCTTTTGGGTTGATCTAAGTACTAAACCAGTCTTACTGTATCGTAGCTTCTTGGTTTCTGAGCTTCTTCTTACCATTTAAGGCAGGATTTGGAGGACTGATCCTTTGCATCCTAAACAAGGTGTTTTTTATTTTTTATTTTTTATTTCTTTGCTCAAAAAGGTACGTTGTAGCCACTCCACTGTGGCTATTTCCTGCTTTGGTGTGAACGTGGGATACATTGATGTGCTGGAACTCGTTGGAACATTCACACTTCTGGCTGGTTGCTATTTGAGTTGTCTGATTTGGATGGCATCTGGAAGACCAAGGTTTGGGAATCGTAGGTGGGGAATAAAGAAAATAGTTTTGTGGGAAAGGGACTGCAAAGGATGAATGAGGACTATGGCTTGAAAACATCTCTTAGTGATTGCTTTTAAGTATCTATCATTAAAATTCCGTATGCTGATAGACAGCTCTTCTTTGAAGCTGTTTCAGTGTTGTGAGGATTGTAAATAATTTTTTTTTCCAGATTTTTAAAAAACAAATGAATATCTTTAAAGATGTATTTGTTTTTATATTTTTTAATATAAACATGCAAAAATAAGCAAACAGCTCTAGTGGTTGTGTGAATCTGATTGAAATACATAGATTCTTATATATAAAATATTATTGCATGCAGATGTATGAAGAAATAGAAAAGCTGCGCTTGGGACCCCTTGAAAATAACCTATTTCTGTTAGACATGCATATCATTTAGATATATGCTTGTCTGCACAGTGTATAATTTTTTCACTGGCTCTTTCAGAGGTAATTTTGGAAGGTGAAATGTGCTGTGTGAATATGGTACTTCAAATTGTAGAATGCTTCCATGAAAAAATATAGGATTAGTCTGCAAATGATCTCTTCAAAGGCCCTATTACAATTCTGAACTCTCAGATGGCTTGACTAGTCTTTGCTATTGCTTTAGAGCGACAGATAATGTTAAAATCATTTACACATATTGTCACAAAGTAGTTTTATGTGGTTGATCCTTCCTGACATGATGCTTCACAACCTGATGGAAAACTCATAAATGTTTTCTTCAATTTTATGTTCAAGTAGCACTTAAAAACATTCATTTCTTCAAGAACTATTTTCTCTCTTTATGTCCGATTCATAGATTATGGTCAAGTGTTCATTTTTATGGTATTTACAAGAAATCAGTTGAGCCAGCTTGCTCATAACAGCCCTCCCTCTCCCTCCACCCCCTGCCCAGATGCATCCTTGCAGCATCAGGGAACAAAGAGAATTGAGATTCTGAGCCATGCTCAGATTTGATTTAATAATGCATTTTCCTGTAGTAAATTTTAAGAGGCTGGATTGTTCGTGGTCAAAGATTCTAAGGTTATGTCCATTATATTAAAGACAAGATTGATGGTTGATAAGTTTTTCAACTGTTTAATATTTTAATTGGGGATGAAACTCCTGGTCTTGTAGTTGCAAGTCATTTGTCTCCATGTGTGTGTTTTTTGTCCCTCTTTGCTCAAGCCACAGATGCCTCACAATAGTCTTCTTTCTAACTTCTCGTTCTTTTAGTGGTGAGCATCCCAGTTTCGTCTTCGCAGGGACTTGGAGTTTGTCAGAGATAGTCTCCTCCGGGCATTGAACTCTTGGAAGAAGGTGATGTTAATGGGGAAATCTCTCCAACCAATTCATCAAACAGCGTTGTCTGTTGGGGCTGAATCACAAAAGATTGGGTTGTCCCTTGGAGCACTAGCTCCAGAG
Source organism: Chauna torquata (assembly GCA_013399475.1). Lineage (NCBI taxonomy): Eukaryota > Metazoa > Chordata > Aves > Anseriformes > Anhimidae > Chauna > Chauna torquata. The sequence continues at coordinate 929,299 of VXAL01010845.1, forward strand.
TCTTAAGTCTGGTTGTAGAAAAGTATGCTGTTGGGTCCTGAGGCTTTACATTTCACTGCAGGTGTACTAGGTGGAGTGAAAGCTGTTGATGTGGTGTACTGAACTCTGACAGCTGCTGTTGGAGCAATTGTGATGATGTAAACTCAGGCTCCATCTATTAACCCAATTCTAGATTAAGCATGGAGTGACAATGTGACAGTATGTGTGTCCTGTGTAAAAACTGCAAAGTGATCTCATGTTTGCAGAGTGGAGGTAGCTGCTAAACATCTCGCAATGCTTCATGTGGAACTGCTGGAACTGGATCAAGAGTTCGCAACCACTGTGGTGAAGTGGCTTGACTTTCATAATCAGTCAAGTGTGGTCATTCTGGATAACAGCTTTTGAGGTTGGATTGGATATGGATTTGGAAAATAGACCACTGAGTTTGGCCATAAGCCCAATATGTGAGGTCAACCTTGCTTTTCATGTTAGAGAATTCCTCTGTGGCTATCTTGCTTCCCTCCAAAATGGGTAAGGGACTTACTGTTAGAAGTTTGGAAGGATGTTCTCTGTTAGACTATTCTACGCCTTAGTTGTCTCTCTTAATCTGCCATCACTAGCAAGGCTTTTTAAAGTCTTAAACATCACTTCAGATTATATGACATATAAAAGTGAGGACGAGAATATGTGGAGTGTTGGTGGCATAATCCTGAATCCCAGCCCAATGAATTATGTGATCTGGATTCAGCTAATCAGGAACCCAAAACACCTGTTTGTCCACGTGCTATTAGAAGTAAACATCCTTGCTGTGTTCCTAGTTTTATTGCCATGGTTAAGGTGACTTGCCCTCATCTGCTGTGTTCTCCTTTTTAAGGGACATTTTTGTGACTTTGTGGGTGTAGGGGAGACCAAATGGTTATAAAATAGTTTTGTAGGAGTCAAACTCTTTCTACAGTTGCTGTAGCTAGTAGCACTGGCTCAGATAACACATTTGTTTCAGGCGTCTTTTGGTGTCTTGGCCTTTGTGCTCTCCCTGAATGTTGTGAGCAGCTTGGGAAGTACATACCCATGCAGGGGAGGTTAGAGAAAAGGTTGTAGTGTGAGAGCTCTGAGGAGCAAAGCACGTAGCACATCATCAGGCTGCAGAAGTGTGGAGACAGCACAGCTGACACCGTTACATGGTCCTCTCTGGGTGCCCATGACCAGGGGAGGAGACTGATTTTTCACAGAACTTGAGTTGCCTTTCACAAGCTTGTGACAATTTATCAGCCTGTACACAGAGTGCGCAGTTCTTTTTGAACCTCAGTTTGTATTACGTGGAATTAGTGGTCAGAAAGGTGTCTCCGCAATACATTAAATAGCTAAAAAGATTCAGACATTCAAGTACAAAAGCATCAGCGCGCTTGGTTACCATAGCAAGCACAGCAGGAGGTTTGTGCCAAAGATTAGGGTTGTATTTGTTGAGGTACATCAGTTAAGGAGTTCATAATTTTGGCTATTCTGCAATAGAAATAATGTAACTAGCAGAACAACCTTAACGAAAACTTAGCGGAGTGCCCCATTTTCAGATACTGGTCAGAAATACTGTCTTCTGTCAAATAATAACAGTGCTTAGTTCTCTTTAAAGCAATAGGTAATCTTTTGGGACAAAACCAATGGTAGCATGTAGCATGTTTGAGGGGAAGACAGATGAGGAGTGAGCACGAGGCAGGCAGCACTGGTGATCTCAGCTGAGGAGGCTGTTCGGTTCCTGACACATCTTTCGGCCAGTATGTCTCCCGCAGCAACACTTCTGGATCTTGTCCTGCTTTCTGGTGTGAACCTGTATGTTGGATTAAAAATCTGGTAAAAAGTAGAAAAAAGGGTAAGTACAAAAGAAGGGGGAAGGATCCCATATGAAGCAGAAAAAGGTTCTGTTTCTGTGCTGGGAGTCTGACTGGGGTGCCGGCGGTGCCACAACAAAATGGCGCGGTGATCCCTGACATAAATAAAGCCACTGGAGCGAACTCTCGGCAGAGATGACAGGCCCTGTATAGATGGTATTTTTTGAAACCTGACACTTGTTGTTTTCCCACAATACTTCTTCACCCGTTGTCACTCACCAGTTTTCACTCGATCATGTTCCCAGATGCTGGTTTTAGTCAACTGACCACTGCTCTCTCTTCCTCATTTGCTAGGCATAACCTCAAGACAATCTTCAGACCGTATCAGGCATTTGCTTGTACTCATCTGATCTTTTGTCTTTCTCTTTTCCATCTTTCCTGACGACACTTGATGACGGAGTGGCTGGAGCGTTTTGTGAACCTTTGTTAACTCTCCCCGTGGTGGAGGCCAACACTGCTGCAGCTTGCTCGGCTTGGGCCGCATCACCTTGCTCCTTGGTGCAGCTCACTGCAGGCCGCGCGCTGCTGTCACGGCGAGTTTCCCAGGTAGGATTTGCCACCTGGGGATGGTGCTGGACTCCTGCGCTGCCAGGTACACCAAGAGCAGCTTTTGCAAGGAAAGGCTTATTCTGGCAGGGGCTTGTGACCGCACCTTTTCGGCTATTTCTGCTTTCTGTGATTCAAGCTCGTGTTACTGCTGTAAGCATGCATTGAGCTACGCTGCAAATCAGTCCCCCAGCTGAGGCTAGGGAGGAAAATTTTCCTCTGATCAGATGCTGTTTTCCAAGACGAGGAATGGCTGCTGTGGTTGCCCTGTTCCTTGGTTTTGGTGTGTTTCTAACTTACATAAAGATGCCTGCAGCTCAGGGTAGGCAAACTTTAAAATGTGTATTTATGAATTTAAAATTACAAACACTCTGTTTTGTTTTGTTTTTCAAATAAGCCCTGTAACGAGTTGATCCTTCAAGTCACTCGCAAATAAGACAGTTCCAGTGAGAGAGGCAGTTTTACAGGATTCGTTTTGGAAGCTATTCAGGGAGATTACTGTAGGCTTTTCAAGCAAATTAGTGAGAGTGTGGAAGGACCACAGAAAGGCTTTTTCCCTTAAGATTTGTAGGATCTTGAGGGGGCAGGGGGAGAAATGTGGTAATTAAAGAATTTTTTTTATAATGAAATAAAATTATGCAAGCTCTGGTTTTGAACTTGTATACACTATTAGCTGTTTCTGCTAGTAAAAGTTTCATTTTAAATTGGGGCTTTTAGAAGGGAAAGGAAATTACTTAATCATTGCTTCAGACTTGTTTGTATATTATATAGGGGTGTGTGTGTATCCCCTTTGCAAGATGTGAAAGGGTTTGGGTTTAGGATGTTGGAAAAAAAAAAAATGCATGCCTCACAGGTGTGAAATGAGCAAGGCAACTGATCTGTTGGGTTGTGGGAACCTCAGGAGCTCAGCTCATGACGAATATAATTAGCTGAGTTCACCTGAAGTGTTTATCGTGGGGAAAAAACAGTGAATCAAATCCTTGGGTCTTTCATGGAAACTTTTCAATTATTTGAATTGAAGAGGGGCATTTCTTGTTGCTTGAGTTAGGTTAATATTTTGCAGGTATACTGCTGAGACAGTGACAATTCAGGGCATGAGGAACTGGGGAAACTATTTGTGGACCTTTCCTGTTGAATAAAGTTGTCTTTGACTCTTAGTATGAATGAAGGGAAAAAGTCAGATTCTTGGAATAACTTAACCTGATTCTTGTAAATGCATGAGACACAGGGACAGTGTGATGTTGAAATGCAGCGAGGGGACTAGGAGAAGAGCAGATGTGCCTGGGGACTGGCTGTATCCCACAAAGCTTTACATTGAATGGCACTTAACTTGGAAACGTGCCCCATCTACGTGTGGGGCCGACTAATTTATACGCCGCTTGGTCTGTGTGCATGTTCATATTTAAGGTGCTCTTTGGATTCCCTGTACCTCTTGACTAATTCAGAACCAAGTCCAGAGGAGGTGACTCTTCAAAGCGGAAGAAGATGGATGTGGTAGATTGCCGGTGATGGGGACCGTGTTTCCCTAGCAACAGTGTCCATACGAAAGCTCGCGGAAAAGCTTTGACCCTCAGTCTTGTTCTTTGAGTTGAGAAGGTCTCAGGTTTGGCTGTGCTGTTTGTCTGCTCTGGTGTTAAAGGCAAGATGCTGAAATGTAAAAGCAGCAATTTCATTTATATGTGGTTGAAATCACATCTGGCTAAGGCTGCTGCCCAAGTATTCCTTTGAGCATACCACACATCCTGGACCTTGAGATCAGACAACAGCCAGACTGAAGCTATTCAAGTAATTTTTTGAGGCTTTGACATGCTTTTGCATCAAAAGGCAGACGGACTCCGTATGTGTACCTTGCATAATCATGGATATAATAAACCTGAGACCACTTTTACCGTCTTATTATAAATACTTTTAAAATGTCTAACTGCTGATTAACTTCTTCAAGCTGTAGTGACAACTCACCTGAGATAATGTGGGGATGAAAAAAATGTGTGTGAGTGCTGGAAACTGCTGGGGCTGGGAAAGCTTTTTCTGTTTCCAAAGACATTTTCAAAATGGTGCTTACAGCTGCTGGTCTGGCTGCCTGGCAGCGCTCAGTACATCCCATGCAGGCTGCCCTGCTGGGAGCAAAACCCTTGTGCAGGGCGGGCAGCAGCCCCGCTGTGACGTTTATCCTGACATCTCAGATCTCTTCAGCCTTTCCAATGTGTCGGACATGACAGTGTGGATCAGGAGGAAGGAAGTGAGACTGAACAAAGCTTTATTTATTTACTTATTTTTAATAATGTCCACGCTAGGTTCAGGTAATGTCAGCAGGTTCTCAGGTGATCTGGACGTGTGCTGCCCAGCTTCACCATCTACACAAGTGTAGATGTGCTGCCCGTGGTGTCAGTGCTGGCGTTACTTCCATAGATGCTCAGCTAGACTAACTCCCTTAGTCAAGGAAGTTGTGGAAGAAACCCTGTATTGCTCAGTACATCTTTCTCCTTTGGTGTGCTAAGATCTGAGCTGTTTTGAGTTTCACAGATTCAGTACTTGAACTCCTTCCTGTTTCTTCATGACATAAATTTCTGCATGCAAGTGTGTCGTTTCTCCTCTTGTCTCTTATCCAGTGTTAGCTTTCTGGGTGGGGATAGCATATTAGCCTACTTATTTAAAAAAGAAAAAACAAAACCAAATATCCCCTGAATCACTGAATTGTCACAATAATTAAGTATGGTAGCTACTGTTTTAGATGCATTTCACCTGCTAAGGGATACTGCAGTCAGCACCATATGGTAGCCTTTTTTTTTTTTTTTTTACTTTTTAACAGACTTACAGCAGCAATTTGTTTCACCCGTGAGCCAGCACCACAGCATGCATTGCTTAAGAGAAACAAAGTAAGACTGGTGAGCTTTGCAATTTAAGTTTTCAGGGAGCTTCAGAGCCTGGTTTCTGGCACTGTCCAGTTTGCACTCTAACTCCTCTGGTGTATGAAAGTGGGGTGCTAAAGGACAGAAGGGCTTGATTCTTTTTCTGACCAGAGACTTCTCAGTCCTTCAGTCTTAACCTTTGTAAATAATATGCTAATGTTAGCTTGACAATAAATCTGGAAGGCAGGTAGTCTTTGGTGTCCATATGTCACCCTGAGCTTTTGAAAAGAAAATGGTTGCAGATATGGAAAACACTGTTTCATTTGACGGGTCGACTGAAACTGCAGGATGAGTTGTGGCTACGTCTGTGCTGTAAAACAGTATTGCAGGATCCCTGATCTACTTCTACTTCTGAAACACAGAACAGTGTTACAGCACCGTGATGCTGTCCCCAAGGGCCTTATCCTGAACAGTACAGTGATGATGTGTCAGTGCTACTTTGAACTAAAATCTTTGGTGTGGTTTTGAATAGCATGATGTACCATGCCCTGTAGGCTGTGACTGTCTAGCAAGTCTGCCAGAGTTGTACAGTACCTTTGTAGCCTGGAATGATATCTCCAGAGTGGAACAACGACCCGGTAGCATAGCGTGTTAACCTGCAACACTAGAGACTCATGTTTAATTTCCCTTCCATTATAGACTCTTTATAAAAGTCCAGGTAAAATGCTTAGGTAGGGTGGCAGTGGGATTCCCTGTCTCAGAGGTCTGCAAGAACACAAGCACGCCCCAGTGGGTCTCAGAAATTGTGATAACAGAGGATGGGTAAGAAGCAGGTAACCCCTTTCAGACCCTGTCACCTCCCTAGGCAAAAGTCGATCAGGGTTATGCTGAGTCCTCATTCAGATGCAAGTACTGTGGTTGCGGTGTCGTGCATCCTTCCTCCCTGCCCCCTAATTGGTCCTGGGATCTTGCAATTTGTGATGGCCAACTGATTCTGGATCAATATCTGAGGTTACTTTGGTTATATCAGATAGCATTGATAACCCCGTTCTGCAAGTCTTTCACTTGGTGATAACCGCTTCCTCTGCTTAATTAGGATTATCTGCTTATAAGTAAGATACGCGTCTGGGTGAAATGCAGGTTACAAATGGTTGCAATTAAACTTTGTGTAGCAGCTTTCCTACATCTCATCCCATTGTGTTTCTTTTTTCTTTCTTTAAAGGATAAGAGATGCAGCATATCTAGAGGGTACAGGTGTTCTGTTCAGAGCTTGAGATGATCTGAGGCGAAATGAGTTTGAACTGTCACACATCTAGCCTGGCTCCTGTCCTACATTCTTGTGTTCTTTGACTGGAATATAATGTACATTTAATTTCACAATGCTTGAGAAACATCGGGGAGCTCTGTGTGGTTTTTCTTTTTAAATTAACCAGCTTATTTAGAAGTGTGATGTGCCTTTTTGTGGGGGAGATTAAAAAGTTATTAAAGCAGCACCCAGTGGTGCTGCAGCTACAGATAAATCTCTGCCAGTGTTTCCTTTAGACTTGTTTTAGACAATACTGGACTCAAGACTGGAATACAAATTGTCAGCTTTACAGCTAATCAGATTTTCCTAGTAAAAAATCAGACTATTTCATTGGGAGAAGGAACTCGATTTGTCATCATGCTATGATTTTTCTCAACTTTGGAAACCAAGGAATGCAACCGCTGCCCTATCCTTTCCTCACTTCTCACGAAATGTAGCTACGTGCACATCTGTAGCCTGAGCGAAGGCAATGCCTCCCCTCGTCCCCGCGGCCACAGCAGGCAGCAGCAGGAGGGAGCGTCCTTCCCCACCTCGGCACCTCCTGGTCCCAAATGCAAATCTCTTCCATTATGTACCAAGAGTACGAGCTTTGTGCAAGAGACGTTTTTAATCTCACTTCAAATAGTAATGAGATGGAAAGAAACATACCTGGAAATGGTGTTTTCTAATGCGATGTGGGAAAGGTAAGCACAGTGAAGGTAGCACACTGCCTGGGAGCTTTTTGCTCTTCACGCTCTTCAGCTTCGTGCATCCTTGCTGCTTGCTAGTGTGCTCACATACTATTCAAATTAGTTTACTTTGCACATGTAAATGAACTTGCTAATGTTCTCATTTTAGCAATGCCATATAGAAATACTGATTAAAAATGTCACCTAGTGATTTTAATCTATGCGGAATAAGCAACTCTAGAAAAAGTGGATATAATTCTTTCCCAGCACACCTCTGTACGGCAAAAATGTTCCTGGTGATTTTCCTTGCCCTGAAAGGTGTGTGTTTAGCTGGTTTTGGAAATATATGGGAATTTGCGTTCCTCTTCTGAAACACCAGTAAACTTCAGTCTTCTCAACCAGCACCAAGCTTGAAGATGACATTTCTGGTTTTGGAGAGACGAACCTATTGGAAGTAAAATAAAATATCTGCTTTTTAAAATGACAGTTGGGAGTTCTGTGCTCTTCCCTAGTGGAAAACTGGGGCCCTATATCTGGAGCTGCGGGTCAGTGAGCTGCAAGGGAGGAACTGGGCTGCCGGGCAGCTACAGCGCGGTCGCCTCGCGCCAGCCCGCACCGCGGTGCTGCTCCAGGCCCCACGTGGCTGCCTGTGAAGCGTTGCAGGCTCACCAAACTGCTGCTAGTTGTCCAAGCGTCTTTCAATCAGAAACGTTCTGCTCAGCTGTCATCAGAGCTAAGATCTGCTGTTATTTACAACAGAAAGGATATTGCGTGTTTCTTTTGCTTGCAGTTCTCAAGTCAATATTTGTTTAGCAAATGCTGATACTCTAATTTGTTTTGTAATACCAAAGCCTTCAGTAATCCAAAAATTGATCCCCAGAGTACAAATAGAGTGGGATTTTCTCTTGTGGGAGAACAGTATTGTCAGGTGTCCTATCTTGGTCATAGCTGGGATGTGTCTCCTGCAGTAGGTGATACTTCAGGCTTGATGCATATGAAGACACACGGCTTAGATGAAGTTGAATTGGGTCAGGTGCAAAAACCGAGTCTGGCTTTAGTATCCTTGCACTGTAGCTGTACTGTCTGTACCTTACATGCGGTGTGTTGTACTTGGGATTTGAGAGGCACTACCCCCTGTGGTTGGGGACTGCCTCACTGGATTGATTTCTGAACAGTCGAAGAGAGATGCCAATGAGTAAACAGAGAAAGGGACTCACAGTTCGAATGGACACTCTTCCCCTGTTCACTGGAGCAAAGAGATGGACAGTGTCAATTAGTGCATACCTTAGGGCGCTTTAGGTACTTACATGAAGGAGGGAGAAGATCAAGACAGCACCTTAATGTTACTGAGAAAAGCTAGTTTTATAGTGACCTTCCAGCAGAATCCTAATAAATAAATAAATCTCATTCCTACAATCCTTTGAGGAAAAAATTACCCAAAGGATAGAAATGGCCAGAGCATTGAGCCGTTCAACAACAAAACAAAGCAAAGGAGGGAAAAGGAGTAACAAACACTTCATTTCTTACTGAATTTAGTGAGCTTCCTGAAGTTAAAATTTGTCCTGTCAGTATCTCCCATTTAAAAAAAAGGGGGGGGGGGGGAATGGGTCAGTGTATGCCGACACTAATATCAAGTATATTATTTCATATATGGAATGATCCCTCAATTGAGATTGAAATTACTTGAAGCATTAAGAAAATCCCAGAAATGCTGATGTGGAAAAGACCTTGGGAGGTAACCTAGTATGTTGCCAGGCTCTTAGGCAAGATCAAGTATACCTGTCTTGCCTCCAGAAGCTGACAGTCTGTCTAACCTCTTTTTAAACCTTGAGTATTGATTTCTCATCTTCCCTAGACAGCCTGTTCTGGGTCTTCACGACTCTTACAGTTAACAAGACTTTCATTTTTCTAATATCTAATTCTTTCTACAGCTTGTCCTCCTGTCAGTTGTATGGAGAACAGCTGATAAATGTTCTCTGCTGTTACTGCCTTTCTGGACCTCTTTGGACAATGCTTAGCATCTCCCTAACTTAGTCTCATTTTTAAATTTGCTTTGGAGAAGAAGAAGGGGAAAAAAGAAAAAGAAAAAAAAATCTTCTCTCTCTTCTTGTAGATCATGCTTCTGAAATCACGTGGTATTTTTGTTTTTTTCTCATACTGACTTTCCCATTTGTCTATGTTTTAAGGAGAGGCACTCAAAATGGAATATCCACTGGGATAGCCAATGTCCTTCTTGTGCAATAGGAAAAGAAAAATAACCTCCTTAATACTGGCATCTGATGCTTCAGCCACACTTCTCTGGTGTTTCAGTTCTTCCAATAATACTGCATTTTTTACGTGTATTCAGTTTGTGGTTCATTGTAACTCACTGAGGTACAGATCCTTGGCCTACTACCACCTCATACTTTCTATTTGTTCCTTTTATTCTTCCTTCTAAAATACATGTGGTTAAAGTGCTGTACTGTATCAGGTTTCAGTTTTTGGATGTTACATCCTGTTTTCTAACTTGTTGATGTATTCTTTCTCTTCTTATCCTACTCACATTTCTTAGTTTGGTGTCACCTACAGTTAGTTGTCCAAATGTTCTTGCCATTTAGTCCTGTAAGAGCAATGGCACCTCTGATACTACTGCTGATGGTGGCTAATTCAGGGATCATTTATCAGAAAAGAGACTTCAGGCCTTGAGCTACTTTCTTAGCAGAGCTTTATATGAGCCTCTCAGAATGTCCAACCCTAATGTACTAAAGATTGGAACCAATGTGTAGATTTAGGGCTAGTCATCATAGGTTTTGCACAATTTGTATACAGGGCTTTAAATTTTAGAGCTGTTCAGAGCTGATCCTCTGAATGCTGTTAGTGATTTAGACTTTTAGAACCTGCTGAAATGAAAAAGATTTTACAATATTATTCTTACAATTTTCTATTAGAACTATTTCTTCCTGTCTATGTATTAATGCTAGCATCAGCTGTACTCCAGTGAAGAGGAACAAAACCAATTGTTACAAGATCCATTTTTCACCCTGCCCTTGAAAAAAGCTCCCAGTATTGTCAAGTAGCTCAGGTAGTCTTCGGGAGGAATTTGTTAGATCATACCAATCCACATAAATATATCTGCAATATGTAGTTATGAAGTAGTTATAAAGCACTGTGAGATTCTCAAGTCTCATAATTTTATTGTTACTAAATGCTTTCAAATGCAAAGTGGCACTAATGCATTTCATTTAAGCTATCATTACTTCAGAGTTAATTTTACACCCAAACTAAAATAAGGAAAGCACTTCAAGAAATATTTGGGGGTGTTGCTGCGTTATTTGTCATTACTTGGAAAAGCAAACAAAAACCCTCCTGCATTCTGAAATGCCAGTATGTAAAAGGTCTCGTTTTGCAGAAATCCTCTTTGTGAAGAAACTGTTGAGGAAAAAAATTCAAAGCATTTTTATAGGGAACTGCATTTATCCCCTTACATGAGAGCTTATGACGATGTTTACCTCAATGTACTCTGTAATTATTATTCATATACCACTTTGAAAATACATAGTGTGTACGTTGTAATGCACAATGCTGTTGGTTATCGCTATATCTGACAGAATTACGGTTCTCTAGATTATGGCATTTTACAATTCTCCTCTGGGTTTCTTGCCTGATGGCCTGGTGCTCCATAAAGTGGTTCTCTTCCTGGGGCTCCCAGTCTTCCTTAGTGTCTGGTCTGCCTGGTCTTTCTTATTTTCCCCCTTTTTCCCCCCTTGCTTGTTCCTGAAGCTGTTTGAAAACCCTGAACAACTTTTTCTGTGTTTCTTCTAGTGATGCTCCCAGCATTTCCATGCTGCTCTTTGCCAGCCCTTTTCTCTGCTCTCCTTGTAGCAGCCTTTCCTACCCCACGAAGCAAAATTTCTTTCTCTTTGTGCATTTCTCCGCATGCAGGCCTGCAGTCTGGCTGTTGCCCTACAGGTGCTTGTCGCCTTGCTGTTTCTTCCTCTGTGCGGCTCTGGTGCCGGCCTCGGGTGTCCCTGGGGCTCACCGTGCTCCGTGCCGGCTGGTTTCCAGCCGGGTTTCCAGCTGCCGTGCTCGCGGCCGATAGTGCTCTTTTCCTCTTCCCCCACGTTTTTCCTGACACCGCTCTGCCTGCCTGCTATGTCTGATTAGCTGGCTTGAGGGTGCGAGCTAAATGTCAGTTTAATTTTTTCTGTCTTCCAGTCTTAAAGGGGTGCCATGAAATGGAATTTGAACACCAAAAAATTCACTTTGCTGGGAAATGTTTAACCTGCAGTTTCCAAGTAGGCACTAAATCCCCACGTGATTTGCGTCCATCTCTAGTGGAAGCAGCTCTCTCTGTAAAATCAGTCCTGATCAATGTGGGCACACGTCTAAAAGACTGGAAATACACACGGTAGCTATAGGTGAGCCAATGACACTGAGGGAAGTCTCTTTTGTTCTCACATCTTGAGTCTCTTTGCTGTTTGCAGTATGCTAAGGCACTTGCTAGTGGTTGCAATTTCTTTCCTCTTGGGATATGACACTTGATAACAGTGATAAGGAAGCAATAGTTGTGCATGCACTTCACATCTTCACTGTACAGCTACTGCTTAATTTTAATTTATTTAACTTTAATGTGGTATTTTTCAACGGGGAGACAACAGATCATAATGAGGTTCTTCTGAAAGCTTGTTGGGTGTTATAAATAAAAAAAATTAAAAAAAAAAAAGGCTGTGGACAACAGCTAGTAGGCATGTCAGACCAACTGTGACCAAGAAGTTAGGATAAGTGAGGCAGCGAAACATGCTCGATGCTACAAGTCAATCCAGCGATGACAGGCAGGACCAGCCCTGCAAGGGGTCAGGGCACAATGGCTTTGTTCTGGACACTGGGAAAAAGGTTAGGAAAGTTGAGCAACTCGATGGCAAAGGGGATCACGGGCTTTGTTTGCTTTTGCTGGAAGCTTAGCAGTTAAAAGGCGGAGGTGGAGGCAGCAGTGGTCTGGTTAAACAAGCTGCCTTCTGGCTGGGGCACGTGTTAGGCATTGTGAAGCTAGCTCTGCTTTGAGCAAGGACTGGCATTTATGACCTCCTGTGCCAAACTGGGTGGTAGGGGTGTGACAGGTGAGTGTGGACACGGAGGGTTTGATCCTCAACTTGTGCTTTGGCAGTCCCATTGCACGTGGGAGTCGTAGGCTATGAGCTCATCGCGTGCTTGAGGGCTTTGCTGGGTCAAGGCCCGGCCTGGTCCCTCCCAGAGCCATTCCACGACCAGGTGGGAATAGCGCGTGCTTTTGGTCAAAACTCAGGTTTGATCTGCTTTATATTCAGGGACAAAGTGCTCTTACTGCATCATTGAGCCCTCTCTCATAATTCAAAGCTCTTCTGTATTGCTCTCCACTGTTCACAGTTGCTTTGTATTAAGGATCACTTTTTTTTTCTTTTTTTCTTTTTTTCCAAGAGAGATTTAAAGTAGCCTAAGGGAAGGCAGAGCACTTGGCAGGGGCAGTTACTTGTACAGTGAAAAAGACATTACTACAGTAAATACAGCAAACAAACCAAGTTCAGGAGGAAAGAGATGGCATTTGGGAAGGAAGGCCTGCCTTACTGTGCTGTCGTTCAGGCTAGTATTTTATGTCAAGCGATGCCCAATGGCCACAGCCTGCACAATCGCTTTGCCCTGACAGGGGACGCTCTGTCCAAAATGCGAGCGGGTCTTCAGTGACCACAGATAACCATCTTGTGAGGATTGTCTTTTCATGTGTTTGACATGTGGTCGCAGATAAAAGTAGAGTTGGCTGTTGATAAATATGTACTTGATTGTATCTGGTATTGGGCTGTTCAGGGTGTTCTTCCCTGTGGATTGTGCTAATAATATGATGGAGGAAAAGGCAGAGAGTTTCGATAATTAATCTGTGTTTGATTCCTGAAGATAAAAATTGGGTAAGTTAATATTTTAAGAACAAGTGCTTTTGTTTTCTTCATCTGTTGAATAGTGTTTCTCAGAACAGATAATACTTGACAAGTGAAAGGATCAGGGAAAAAAACTGTTTCTAAGAAAGAATGAGAGAATTTATTTTTGCAGTGTACATCTTGCCTGTTTTTCCTCTGTGCTCCTGGGAATATTTTGGTGAAAATCTAATAAAATATAAATTATAAATTTATATCGAAATGAAAAATTCTGCTAGTTCTCAGTTGAAAAGTAAACATGACTTATAAGCCAAAATTCATCTTTTAAAAACTGAAAGTTAAATTAAAATGAAATTGTGTGAAAGGTTTTAGATACATCTCTTAATGACTTTTGCACACTGGTTCATCTGGTGAAAATCTTCAGAAATCTCACCTCTAAAAACTCTGCACAATTCTTAACCACATGCTTCCTTTTGTGTTGTCATCTTGGCTAGTTTCAAGACCTGAACACAGCTAGCAGAGACTGAACTGAGATCTTGAGATTTGCATGCAAGACCTTGAGAAAGAGACTTGAAGCATAGATTTTGTGTTGACATTTTAATCCTGTCACATCTGAAGCTCTATGGGGAAATCATTTAAAAAGGTAAATGTGTTTGTATCAGGCCAATTTTCATTTCCCCCCTTTTTCACAAAAAAATCATCCTCCCAAAGGTTTGCGTTATCCAATGTCAGCTGGATAATCTTCTCTTCTCCCTTTCTTCCAAACAAAAAGAGAGACCTGAATGGCTGGCAGAAAACGAGCACATTTGCCTTCAATAAGCAGCTTGCGCCTAGCAACAAAAGAAAACTTTTGCTTGTTTTTGAATGTCAGTGAGTAAAAGAAGCGCCCCGGGAGCATGCATGCCTTTTTGGTGTTCTCTTTAACACCTGAAAACCTCTTAGATGAACTATCTGGTTTTGCGGGACGTGGTGTCTCACCGATCAGAAGGTAGTGCTGAATGATGAGGACTGTCCTGGACAGCAATGGTCTGTTAATAGATATTTCCATGATTAACAGCTTTTAAAAACATAATTATATTAAGGCAGGTTTGTCCTGAGTCAGACTGTTGAGTAGTCGGTGGAGAGGAAGGAATAGGTTGGTGCTTGGACTGGAAGAGGAGAGCTGTGAGGGTATGGCAATGCAGGAGTCAAGATGTGCTCCTGTTTCTGCTGATGCTGAGTGATAACCTTGACTTGTGAGTACTCCCCTCCCCCTTTTCTTCATTAAGCATTTTATAGCTGAACTATGCCTCTTGACTTGTGATTTTTTTCACAGCTACCGCTGCTGGTCATGATGTGCAGAAAACATGCCTTCATGCTGAGTAGCTCAATTTTGGCATCTTGCCTTTTTAGGCTTTCTGCTAAGCTCCCTGTGTGAGAAAAGTGAGTCATTGTCAAATTGGAGTACTTGTTGGCACGCTGCGTTTTGTGCCCTTAAATCCTATGGCTTATTTATTTGTCTTGCTGTCGTGCATAGGAACCTTAGTTGTGGAACAGGACTCTGTTGTGCGTGTTATATATAAATACTGAAAGAAAAGAAATCTCTCCCCACTGAGAGCTTGGGAGTATGATGAGAGACTTTTGATAGACTTTGTGGACACATGTAAACGAATGAAATCAATCACTCTGAGAGCTGGTCATCTTAGCATGCCCACTGCTCCTGCAGGCCCCTTGTACAAAGCCTTTTGTGAGGCATTGCAATGAAAGACCCTTATACAAGAGAAAGAGGTGATTGTAGAAGTTCCTGCTAAGGGCCCAGATCAGGTGTAGATAAAACGTGAAGGTTGCTGTTTGAAAACATAACATGTAAGGAATGTTTATTGATCAAAGATAGGTGTAATAACTGAGAAGTGAGAGGTAAGGTGGGAAAAAAAGATGTAGTGAGGGGGTTCTGGCTGAAGGTAAGTCACATTGACAAGCCAGACACTGGAAGCTCTTGTGCGGTTCTGTTGGGGGCCCTTTGTGCGCCGCTTAGCAATAAGCAATGCAGTTTGCAGTACTGACATTTCTTTAATTTAGACTACTCATTTGTCTGTTCATTTACCTTGGGCTTTATGGATTAGCATGCAAATCATACCACATACTGGTATTTATCTTTCTGCTGTGTATTTGGCTTATCTATGTATTTTCCAGAACACTCAGTTCTTTCTGTGCTGTTAAGGTCAGTGGTTCTTAGTTGCATCTATCCATCTCGTCTTAACTCTGGGCAGGCCGACATGAAGCTATTTGTTTAACCGTTTCAGTATCGCTGTCACCCTCTTGCTGTTGATTGAGTCTGGTGAAGAGTCATACATCTCCACAGCTGCACTTGATTTGTCGCAGGTGACTGTTCCCCGTTCAATTCTCCCTTGTCATCAGTTACTGCTTCATCTTAGCACCGCTTTCTTCCTTCAGCTTGTGTGTCGACCTCCACTGTTGCCAGCCACTCCAGATGGAAGCAAAGTTGTGCGCCCATTGTGCCACTGATCACATCGAGGCCCAGGACAGCGTGTGCCAGCTGGCTTTGAAGGTATCATTTCGTGTGTCCTCCAGTTGCCATTGGTTTGGAGGATAATTTGGCGTGTTGATTTTGGTCAGAAAAATTATCTGTGCATCTGTGGCAAGCCATCTGCTTTGTGCACCGTCAGTGGTGTGGGGAGTGGGATGGTTGCACCTGACCCTCTTCCACTGTATCATCCTCACTGACTCCTGTCTGCTGTATGTTTACATTCATGTATCTATCTGGCTGTGAGTGACAGTTTAAAAAAAAAAAAAAGAAAAAAAAAACAGCTGTCCTAGTATGTTTCAAGGAGAGCATCCAGTTGCCTTTTCAGTTACATGCACTTGTCTTTGTTTTCCCAGTACCCTTTGAATTAATGGCTAAAAGCTTTGCCTTGCACTGTCCTGGCTTCGCACCACTCTGCCGAAGTGGCTTGCAGTTTGCCGTGGATTGTTCTGCTGCAGTTTACTATCGCTTACAGCGAGTAGATGCAAATTTCACTAGGATGCCTTGCATAAATACTGCTTGGATCCTCCTGTGTATGTTCTTGTACACCTAGCAAAATGTGCCAGTAGTGAAACACGCTGTTACTGGTGCCTTTCCTGCGTACATCGTTATTGGTAGTGGACAAAGAGAGACTGATGCTGTGTTTGAGAATACATTCCTACACATCTCTCTCTCTTCTTGGCTCAGCCTGTGTACTTATTTGGGAACAAAGCCAGAATGTAGCCCTAATTTTGCAATATGCAACCATCAGCTTGAAAATCAATTAAATCAATTTAACATGGCCACACCCAAAATGCCTGTCTGGTCTGTGCAGGTGTTAGTGGATTCTGAATGGAGAACAGCGTCAGAACCTGGAAAGTGTTAATGCTGTAAGTTATTGCACTTTTTCTCTCAGGAGCAAAAGGGTATCATTATGAGCGACTGGATTTCTGGTCATGATGTTTACAATGCTATTTGCTGACACAAGGTAAATGCTGATTTTGGTTCCTCCTTACCTCACTTCACAAAATGGAGCTGGAAATAATTCAGTAGTTTGTATTTGTGGCTTCACAGAAACGTACTGGCAGTTCCAAATGGGAGGTTCAGACTTCTCAAATGTGAGATTTGGTGCTTCCGTCTCAGCAATTTCATGCTCATCAAGGTTGTTAAGCCACTCTGCATTTGAATGGGTGAAGTACGGTATAATTCACGTTACTGTTGTTTCCCTTTAGGAAAAGCAGACTCAGCCAAAATCACCTGACTCTGTTCTTGAAGAAGAGGAGTTAGATGAAATATATTCCTAAACAATCAGACTAAATTACATGTGTACTCTGACAGACTTCAAATAAATGACACTGATGAATCCTTAAAACTGTGACCATTAAGTCAAGCCCAGGCTTAGATACCATTAATGAGGAAATAATGTTTTGACGTACTTATCTTTGTAAATTCTGACACTTCCAATTGTCCTCAAGTAACAAAACACCATTGTCAACTGCAATAATGTGCTCTTTAAAAATTTTGCCTGAGCTATGTAAAGCTGGGCTTTTTATGTTGGAAAAGGACAAGCATTTGTTGTTTGTGCTTTTATTTCCCTTTCTTTGGTGGCTGCAGGTCCATCTGTTTAAGCCCTCAGCCATGCTTCGAGGTCTTGTGCTGTGACTGTCGTGTGGGTCAATAAGACCTGAGCTGAGCCTCCAGGCCCAAGCAGCTGTGTGTTGTGCACTGGCTTAGCGTATTGATGTACGACTACTTCCTTTTCTAGCCTCAGAAAGGGCTTTAATACTACTTTTCCTTTGTTGGTATTGCCTTTTGTTCCCATTTACAGGGAGGACAATCCAGTCTGAGAGAGATAAATTTCACAGTTTGTCTTGTCAGAGTCAGAGATAGAGTTTTCCGTTCTGCTGGCCAGGCGGACGAGCAGCAGTGCGTCTTCCAAGTGCGCAGAGACCCTCGTTTTCTTAATAGGGTGGGTGTATTTACCTCCCGCACAGCAACCTGCATGTGTACTGCAGAAGCTTACGCCTCCTTGGCTTGCTCTGTTCCTGCCTACCGATGTGGCTGAGCAGTGCTGACTTTACCGCTCAGTAGTGCTTCTCGGTAAGCCATCAATTATTAATGTGAAATACCCATTCTGTGCACTTGCACTGCTTAAGGATTCATTTTGTTGCCTTTTGGTTGACCTGACAAAGCTCTTCCATGCCTCTCCTTCCAGTGCAAAGTCCTAGATTCAGCTTTGCTCCTGGGACCACATACTCTAGCTCTGGACAGCCCTTCATAGGAAGGATAGATGGGACACGGCTGAGAAATTAATTTCTGGATAGAGTTAGAAAAAGGTATTTAAAAATATTTTGCTTGCTCAGGAGGGAAAAATAGCGGTGCTCATGCTAAAGGTAATAGGAATCTTGTTCATGTTTTTTGCTGCCCTTTCCTGCAGCATATCAATACGTGGTGGTGAAGTCCTCCAGCTATACTGCCATGTTATTGTTGACCTATTTTCCAAACAGCTAATGCCTAAGACTGAATACATATTACCACCATTATAATTGTTAAATTTTTCCTCACCGGGAATTCTGTGAATATTGTGAGTCTGGCCCAGAGCACTTTGCTAATCAAACACAAATTAAAACTAACCCAACTGACTGCTGCAAAAATATTGGTACACTTCCCTAGTAGATTTACAGTCTCGTGTACTGAGAGCTCCGTGACCCTCTCTTAAAATGGAAGTGCCGCCACGT
Source organism: Chauna torquata (assembly GCA_013399475.1). Classification (NCBI taxonomy): domain Eukaryota; kingdom Metazoa; phylum Chordata; class Aves; order Anseriformes; family Anhimidae; genus Chauna; species Chauna torquata. Next base: position 947,653 of record VXAL01010845.1, read on the forward strand.
ATTTTACAGAGGTTGAAAAAGATGCAATGAGGCCTCTAACTTGCAACCACACAGCAAATGCAGACTGGCTGCTCCTAGTTTCAGGCTGTGAGCTCTACCTTTGGTAGAGAAGTAGGCGTTAGCCATATTTACTTCTAGTATTCTATATGTGAGAGGGGATTTGTAGTCTTGGTAGTGCATTTCCTGCTTCAATAAATAGGTGTTTTCTGAATGCTATATATTTTAGGTTAGGTGCCAAAAAAGACTGTTCCAGGTTTTACTGTGATACATTCAAGCAAAGAAATATATTAACCCATGTTTTTCCTTTCCTTTAAGAACATCAGCCAAAATCATGCAGTTCTAAGGAAGGAGTAAAGGAAAATATCCTGCATTTCACTGAAAATGTACATTGCATGCTGTCAATTGCCATTTTCCTTGCGCTGTGCTCAGCATGGCATCCTTATAGCACAATGTAAACAAAATTAAAATCTTATCAAGCAGGCTTGCTCCTACAGTGATGACAGCTACTTAGATTGCCAGCAGCAGGGCCAGAAAAACAGACCCATTTTAAAGCAGCTGACACTTTTTTTTTTTTAGTAATGTGGGTTGGAAGAAAATTATAATAAAGATTTCATTTCGTAGTATTCAGAAGGGTCAACACTAAGTCTCCAGCAGACTTCAAAGCCTGCAGCTCAAACAGGGTCAGAGGCCTGAACCCTGCAATACGTCGTGCGTTAAGATGAGGTTGGGAGCACTGGGTGAGAGCGCTGTGGGCCTCATTCTTCTTGGGTGTTAGGTGTGTTGGGAGTATTGCACCATCCTGTTGATGGGACGGGGTCGCTCTCTGTTTATTCCAAAGCTGACTAGACTGTTTTGGACTGACTGAGGAATCAGGGAGGGATATATTCAACTGTTGTATTAGATAGATATGTCCTTAAGTCACCTGCATATTGATCTGGTTCTCAAAATACTGCTTTAGTATGCATCTGTAGCATTATGACTAGGGCTTCTGGTTTTGCTTACTGCAGAAGGACTTGCCTTATCAGGTCCCAGCACTGTGCATATTTAAGGTTTTGCTCATTTTAGAGGTCTCTTTGGGATAATGAGCCATTGTCCTAGGAACTGAGGTCTTTCAGCGTATCCCAAAACTTATAATGCCCCCATAAAGATTTGCTGCCCCATTCCATATCCACTGTGTTTTTGATTGACCAGCACATCTTGAAACACCTGGAGACATGGAATGAAGTACTGCTTTACTGATGGCAACATCAGTTTAGCGTGAGCTCAAGACTACTGTTCCATCATGTAGTTGGTTTTAAATATATTACATTAAAGGTCATGGTCCCAGTGCATTTTGTTTACTTAACAGAGCTATATTTGAAGGCTATATAACCTTCTCTCTAGACTGTAAAATAGTACAGTCCCTATATGTTTTCAGTTATTCATGAAGTGTGTTGCATATATAATTAAAACATTAATAAAAATAACAGCAGGAAGAGTTCATCAGCAATTCAAATACAAATATTTGTGAAAATCTGTCTTCTCCAACATGTTCCTTTCCCCCTTTTTTTTTTTTTTTTTTGGTAAAAATAACAGAAGCAACACGGCTTATCCATTTTTACCGCTACAGTATCTCTGTAGGATAGTAAATTCATATAGCTTTTGAATTAATTTACCATAGATTGTGCAAGCTCGTTATTGTCATACACTTCAGAAGCCATCATCTGCATATTCAGCACTGCCAAGGCTCCTGCCTGGCTTTGTATGTCCCTTCACACTTCAGTGCAGGGTGTTCACCCAGAGATTTGAAGGCAAAGCTGACCCTGCCGCTTGCAGCTTGGCACTCCACAAAGCACTGGGCATCTTTGTAATGGTAATGGCCTGCAAGCAGAAGAGTAGGGCTTGAAGTGCTTGGTTTGTTTCCTGGCTTTTTATTCCTGAAAGGTGCCTTTGACTGCTCTTTGAAGTATGAAACTGAACCACAGCTGCCAGAATTAGGCAGCGCAGGAGGGTTGGGTTGAGCTTGGCAAGTCGGCCAGAAGACCCTGCCTGCCATTTACCATAGTTTTGGTGGGATTTGTGGACTTGTGTTTCACAGTCAGCTCTGAAATCCTTGGTATGTGGGTTTGTCTTTCTAAGAGCCTTAAAATCCTTGCAGCATGTGTCTACTTTCTGAGCTCATAATATATCTTTTTAAATAAGTGTTGTCAAATGAGTTACACTTTTCTAATTCTGGGTTATTAAATTTCCTCAGGGTAGAATCTAAATTGTGCTTTGACTTTTAGTACCATAATCCACTGTGTGTACATAGCACTTGCTATATTCCTAAGCAAAGCATTAGGATACCGTACAGCATGGGTATATGGGCTTGAATAAGGATCACAGGATTCATGCAACGAATATGACCTGTGTATTGGCATCTGATGCATTGGCTGGAAGTTGGTTCCATTTCCAACAGGTGAATTAAAAAAAAAAAAGGCAACAACAACAAAAAAAACAGGAATGAGAAGGAGAAAAATGGCTGATGCAGGGAGCACTGTTCACTTGCTTAACTAAAAGATCCCCTTTCTCTGAGTTGTTCAAATTTTTCAGCTTTTCTGCTTCACTTCTCAGTTTTCTCCCAGCAGGTGAGTCTGTGACTCTGGAGAGAAGGAATCGCTTCAGAGAGGGTTGCTCAGGGGTCTTACTGCAGTTTCTCTGGATCTCTTGAATGATTTAGCATTTCCCTAAGTTGCATCTTCAGAATACTCAGCTGAGAGGAGCACTCCTGCAGGGTGCTGAACTCCTGTGCTGGCAATCCCTTGTTTGGGTTATCTCTTTCCGTTATCTGTCTCTTTGAATGAGCACTGCATACAGGTGAATATTTTTTCCCTTGCATTTCACTCCCAGGCCACCCAGGCCATATTAAAATGCAGTGAATCGAATGCTTTTATAGTTTTAAAAAAATATTATTTACTTCCAGCATGGGGAAGCTTCTAGCATCTCCCTGCAGGACAGCATGCCTACCTCTGCAGAACCAGCAAGGAGACACGGAGTTAGTACTGCATAAGGAAAGCAGTTTTACTTTCTGTTATTCTGTTTGTTGGTTGGCATTAATCCCATAATTGAAGCTTCCGGTTTTAGGATTAAGATGATATTTATCAGCAAAAGCCAGCTAAAAAAGAGCGGATCTCAGGTAAGTGGTGACTTAGACCAACTCTGCCTGCTCCTCCAGCACACATCCAACTTTTCAGTATTTCTTTCTTCTTTACGTCTTTATAAACTCACCGAACCGGGCTGCCTCATGTGCTGGTTGAAAGCTGCTCCAATCAGCTCAGTGTCATGGAAATGTATTAGGTTGAGCAGGCATAGACTGAAAGAAAATAGCTTCTGAAATTTATAATCAAACAAATGCCACCAACCATAAATTCAATTTGTAATAGAACAAAATCCATTTTGGGAACAGAGATGACACAAGCTTTTACAATGAGAAAATGTGGCCGTTGTGTGAAGTCAAAATTCCCTGAGCGGTAGCTTGGTGCGATGGTGATGGTGGTGATGATGATGGTCAGGGTGGCAGAGGAACGGTGCTGTTACCATGGGGTTCATATGCGAGGCCAGTTGGTCCATAAGACCAACTGGCACCAGCAATTTCACAAGTGCCAGTAGTCCACTGTGGAGGCAGTCACTTTTCATAATTGCAGCAAAACCAAAATAAGGTTGAAAACTTTCTGTCAGAAGCTACCTAGCTTGAACTCTTTTTCATGCGATGACAGGGAATGATGAACTGATTGTCTTTGAAAGAGCACTTTCTTCCATTCCTTACAAATGCCTTTAATTTGGCGTCTTACACTCTTCTTTTCGAATGTGTTTTCTTTATATTTTCACATTAGTGATTATCCCTTTGTTTTCATTTCATTTTCATTGTTTTCTGATTTTTCCTTTTTGGCTTCAAAAGGAAGGTAACTAGGTATAGTGAATTATATCACAAAATGGAAAAGAACTTTTAGGTGAGTGATGTATTGCGCTTGTTAAAATGAATTTTATATAGCTTCATTCACTTGATATGTTTTTAAAGCGTTTAAATTCTTGCAGTACTACAAGGTAATGGCCTATATCCAGAAAAAGAAAAAACAAAACAAAACAAAAAACAAAAACACAAATATGCTTTGCATAAGCGTTTAATATTTTTATGTTTCTTTTAGAGACCATTAATGTCTTCTAGAGATTTGTTAGAACCCCTGTAACAAGCAGCAGGATCTGTGCTTTGAGGAATGTCGTCCATTAAAAACTCCAAAACAAGTTTTGTGGTGGTTTTTGTTTGTTTGTTCATTTGTTGTTTGTTTTGTTTTGTTTTCTGTATTGTTTTGTCTACTTTTTGCAGACAAAGCCTAGGATAGCTGTAGTTAAATGGGAAAGGAAGGGAAAGTAAATAAACCTTTGCTTTTTGATTTATTATGCTCATTTCACAGCTGTTTTGGTACAATCTGTTTTGCTGTTTTAGGTACTCAGTTGGAAAAAACAAGTTTAAAAATTAGACAAATATGATTATAAAATCACACGCAACTGAGAAACCTGAAGCCTGAGGAGCAGCTGAACTGCCTGAAACTAACTCTAAACTATTTTTGGTTAATTGCTTAGTCTGTCTCACTAGAAAAATGTCATGTCCCATAACTCAGTTTTAACTCAGGATGTCTGTCTCCTTTTCTCTTCCTTCTGTTTTTGTTTTAAATATGTCTGTCCAAGTATATGGATTGATGCGTTTGCTCTGAACAGCTTGGCTAGTTCATCCTGATGATTTCCACGTTGGGTCAAACTGGCTTGTTTGGTGCCCATTGTGTAAGTGTGGGAGGACGGGCTACATCTGTGCTCTCTCGCTGTTATCATCTTGTTTGGGGTAGCTTATAATGAACTCTTGATCTTAAGCTGGTGCTTTGGCATGGGGTGTGGCTATGTCCTGGTACATCTTTGTGTAGGGAATTAGCTTCGTTCTGAGTACGTTCCTGGAGCTGGTTGAATGCTCATTGTTCATCAGACAAATGGGAGCAAAGGCATGCAAACACAGAAACAAGTTCTTGCAAAATGTTCTTGAAATGATCTGTAATTGAGTGCCAAGGAACGTGTGTCAGAAGAAAGTAATGGGAGGGAAATGCTATCAGAATTTTTTTCCTGGTGAGAAATAGCAGTGCTTGCCAAGCTGTTACGTGTTGCCTTAGGAGAGCAGATGCAGTTAAAAAGCCTGGTTTCCCCTGTGCTCTGCTCAGCTCTTCTGAATGTGCTCTGTGGCTTTCAAAACCTGAACAAGGTGGAGTTTTGACCCCAAAGAGAACTTTGTGGAGATAAAGGTAGCATTAAAGTCTCAATATGAAGCAGTTATTGACTGATATACAAGGGATCCTTGCTTCTCCTCCAAATCATCCTTTCAAAACATTTGATGTCAGCATGAGATCCCATGGTGGGAATAGCCAGTTTTAACCCCTTTTAGCTTTTCAAAGCTGCAATAAATCACTTCTGAATTCTGTGTCTCTCCTGAAATACAAGTGTCAGGGAAGTTGCAGAGGCAAATATTGCCAGTGGTTGTGGTGATTCTCATTGCTTGTGCCCTGAAATAAGGAATGAACGAAAGATAATAGCCTGCAGTTATACCAGAGGCCATCAGTAGGTGAGGAACAGGTGATTCAAATAATTCCCATCTTGGATTTACATTTTCAAATGAACAATAGTTCTTTTTTTTTTTTAAGGGGGAAGGGGAAGAAAAAGGCAAAGTTGAACAGAAATTCCAATAGATGCTTCTACTTCTAGCGCTCAATAAGCAAGAAAATATGAAGTGCAAAGTAAAATATATTGGATATTTATCTCTTGGATAGCAACTTTCCTTGGAAGAAAGGAAAATACTATTTCTCCTATTTTGTTTATGCCATTGTCTTGCTTTTTTCCTCTGTGTCCAAAACAAATATGGCTTAGAAGTACAGCAATATGCAGGTTCAGTGCCTTCAAGGAGCACTAAAGGTTGTGCAGGTGTGGAACAAATGTGAGCTGATGGTAGGTGGGTCACTGAAAGCGTGCGTTAGCTCAGCTGTCCTCATAGCGCACAATCCACCGTTTCTGTGAAAGCTATCCCAGCCTTGACCCAGTCGCCAAGAGCACAAGTTTCCTGTTGTATCGGAGTATTTTGAAGACGTGTGTCTGTAGTCCCTGTGTAGACAGCATGAAGTTTGAGGCACCTATCGCCTGTCACTGTGGAGCAGCATCATAGGTGTTAAGTCTCATATTCCTTGGCAGGAACCACAGAAAGCACCGATGTCGGCATCCTCCCCTGCCTGATGTGTCTCCTTTTGCATAGTTCTGGTGATGCCTGTGTCCTTCATTGAATACAGCCAGTCTCAAGGATAATTAGGCATTATTAATTGGGCATAGGGCTATTGACCTGAAGCTAGAACCCTGATATAAATGGAGCAGGTACACACAGAGTCTGAGTTCACTCGTCCTATGTTGTTTATGCGCTGAGTACTATGGCACTACTAAGCTTATACGAAGATGTTGTGAAAAACTGGGCATGGACCAAAGGCGTTGGTAGGAGTCTACAGCACAGCAATGCTGCCAGAGCAGTGAAATCCTGGGTAATGCTGTGAGCAGGGAGTTAGCAAAGCCCAGTTAGCCTCACTGGGCAGTTGGCACAGGGCCTCCTTTCTGAGATGGGAGCTGACAGCAGCTGACCGTGTCACGTTACCAAGCCTTTTCTTCCACGTATTTTTTTTTTGTGATAGTTATTATATCACAGCCAGCATTTTATGTCATTAAGATTTGCTGTCTCTGCTGTCTAAGGAAATTCTTGAGAAGTTGTGAAATTTAAGTCACCTAGTCATTCTGATATAGTTGATAGACTTGTCATTTGGGATATGTTTCATACTTCAGAAATGGCATTATTTCAAAAAACTAAACAAAACCATTGGAATTTAATAAACTCCAGTACATAATTATTACTGCTGAATATTTTGTTTTTAAAATTAGCTGTCATCAAAACAGAAATGTGCATATAGAGGTATTGCATGTTTCTGTAGTCTGAAAGAGTGCCTGCTACCAACATATTGTCTCTGCACTGAGATAGCAGTGTCTGAGGGGACGTGGAGAACAAGCAGCTTATTCTATTGCATATCTACATCTCTCAAAGATATAAAATTTGTTTTCATCCCAGAATTCAAAGTAAACAAAATCATTTTAGCTAGAATTGAATTGTAACCGCCTCCATTGCTCAATCATTTGAAATGGGTGCAACTAACTGGTGGAAGCACTGCCTTGTTTCCAGTAGAATTCTTTGTCCTGCGTCAACTGGTGCTCTGCTGTCTCCCAGACCTCAGCCCTAGCCACCAGCCTACGGTTTGTGCTAGAAAACATCTGCTTCATTCTCTTGCACAGAAACACGTCTACAAAAATGTTAAAACATTTTGGCTGTCATGCAACAGGAACTTGGACAGAAATTCATTTAATCGAACATGTTCTCATCAGCTGCTGTAGGCGATTTATAGGTTTCTCTCTGATCAGCTGTTGCCAGAGTCATTGGGGATCAGCCACTGCAGGATGCAGACACCCAGTCTGGCTGAGAAAATATGCCCAGATCTGGGATCAGACTTCTGTCCAAAGCAGGTGTGTTCCACCTCATTCCCTTTACCAAAATCACTGTGAACTAGTGAAAATGAAACTTCTCTTCAAAAAAAATTTGACAGGAACTGTTTTTTTTGTTCTAAAATCTTACTTTTTAACCTGTTTTTCTAAATTTTTTAAGTTGCCTTTTTTAGTAGTTTTTTTTGTTTGTTTGTTTTAGTTTTACACATTTTTCTTCATTCTGAGTCTTCTTTATTCCTTTTTATTTTCATATTTTTCTATTGCTGCCTCTGAAAAAGCCTGGTAGGAAAAGGAGAAATGATAGAGTGTAGGAAAAGAGCTCAGTAAAAGTGGGAAGTGGGAGGAAAAATCTAATCAGCTACTTGTTTTTTCCAATTCGGTTGAAAAAGCAAAGTACATAAGGAAAAATACATGAATTTTTCTGGATTAAGAAAACATTTTGTCTGAAGTAGTTTCATTTAAATATTTTTATTTACTTTACTGTTGTGCATAACTGTTCCTTGGCATGGGTAAGTATTACCTACTCAGTCCCTAAGGGACCAAGGAATGCTGAATTGAACCTGAGACTGTTTTGTGGCAGAGCAGAGCTTGAGAGCTAAGTCTCCGGGCAAGTCCTGCATTTCTGCTCTTGCTGATTTCAGGAGCATGTTAATAGGATTAGGTACTACAAAGCTGTCTTGCATTCAGAATTAATATCAGAGGGAAGTGGGTTGTGGAACAGAATTTCTTGTGAACAGTGCTGATCCCAGCAGCACAAAATAACTGTAAGATTCAGCTATCAAGTTACTGCTTGCTGCTGTGAGCTTCCTATCCCATCACTTTGGATTACTGCTATTCCAAAGACTCCTTCTGTTCACACAGCTCTTCGGCTTCATCTAAAAGATCCCCTTGAGATGGGCACTCAGGACCTCACAAGGATGCCTGTATGTCAGGGTGTTTGCCTTGTGGCTGTGAGGATGATTTCAAAACCATGGGTTATTATGACTGGGAGAGGGAGAACTGGAGCTGATGTGTAAAAAGCCCATGCTTAGTTTCTGAAAATAGCCTTAGCTGACATTTTCCCAAAAACTGAATAAGTAGGTGGCCAGAGTCTTGGTAAGCTTTGTTTCTTGAGTGGTGGGGACTCAGGTCAGTATGATTCTTAGAACGAACAAAGTCTTCCCTCTGCCACTCTCTCCCTCCCTTGCTTTGTTTTAATTCATTTTGCAAAATTCTACAGCAACAGAACCACAAATGTAAAAGCACCAATTCAACAGACATTGGATTAAAAATAGAACAAAAAATCTAATTCCTGCTAAGCAACATGAAGCTGAACTTCAGATAATTGTGTTCATTCCCATTTGCGGGGTCCAGCCCACCATCCTGTCTCCAGCAGCGGCCATAAGTGAGAGAAGAATATGAACAGGACAAGCACACATGATCCTGCCCCTCTGATACTTTCTTGGCTCCAGCTGTTTTCAGCTCAAGGGCTTTGTGCCAGGAGGGATTTCTGTTACACAGTAATCATGAATAGATTTTTTTTTTTTCTTCTGTGAACTTAATCTACTGTCCCCTTAGGCCGATACTTGTGGTGTCCATAGCTTCTCTTGTCAGGTACAAAATCATTTTTGTTCATTTGTCTTGAAAGTGGTTCCAGTTTGGTTTAAGGACTCCTTGTGTCTGTATTGGAAAAGTCCATGAACAAGCAGTCCCCGTCCATGCTGTGTCTGCTGCACAAGACCCTGGAGAAGTGTGGTGTAACTTCCCAAAGTTTTCTTTGTCCTAATGATTCTGAACATACGATCTGCCTTTTTTTTTTTTTTTTTTTTCTGTTTTGCCATCATATTCAGCATGAGTTGAGATGCAGAAACCTGTACNATGGGGCTGTCCATTGTAAATCCAGGATTTCACTCCTGCGTAGTCATGGTTGGCACACAGTCCATCATTTCATATGTGGAGTTAGGATTCTTTCTCCCACATGCATATTTGACATTTATCTCCATTGAATTTCGTCTGCCATCTCATCTGTCATATCATTTCATAAGGTCCTTCTGCAGTTCCTCAGTCAGTCTTTGTCCTCATTACCCTGAATAAATTAATATCAGCAAACTTTCTCATCCCGCTGCTTCCCACACTTGCCAAGAGTACGTTGAAGAGTGTGGTTCTCTAATTGGACCAGTACAGGTGACAGGCTTTCAGTCCGGCAGTTCTCTGTATCTCTTGGTATGCAGTATTACGTTGATAAACTCAGCACGCTGTGAAATGAATATGGATGTGTCCTGTTTGCTCCGGTGTTCTTGTTTACAAGAAGCCAGAACAAGCTATGGGAAAATTAGTGCTAACAATTTTTGGCTAACAGAGTATTTGTGAGTATTCTATTTCCAAGTGTTTGTTGCAGAAATCCAGGTTAATCAGGACTGTTGTATTATTTTTCTTTCTCTGAAAGAGGAACCCAATAGCTGATGAGAATCCTGTGAAGTACATCATCTCTTCTTACAAGTGCGTTTGACAGCCTGCTCTAATGAGCTTGAATATTTCTGTCGATAGAGTGGTATGTGTGAACAGAATGAACGTGTCGTAGGTGCGTGCATAGAGGGAGAGAAGTGACTTCTCTAAGTCAAAGGAACCTGTTTGAAAAACTTGCTGGTAAACATGCGACCAGTGGTCACACAAAGTCCCTGAGCTGAAAATGTGCAGCTGCCATTTTCATGTGGCCTTTCATGTCATGTCATGTCAAGTGGCCTCGGTTCTTGGGCGTACCTTGATGAAGGAAGACAATCCCTATGGCATTCAGGGGTTATCACCTTTTTCTCAGGTAGCAATACCGTGGTAAGCATAACCTTCACTTCTACAAGCTGATCCTCAGCATCTTTGCACCATGCAGGAGAACGTGGGCACAGCCAGTGTGAGTGCTGTGTATGATCCGCTCTGCACAGTGCAATGAAGAGCAGATGTCTAGTTTTGGAGATCTGTGGTAGCTGGAATTTTTCTAGTTTAGAAATCTCTTCCCTGGCCCTATCCAACATCTGTTGCACAAGGGACTGGAAACACCGTGACAGATTCCTGTTTGAGTCTGAACTTGAAATTGTTTGTGTTGATGTTTGTCTTACATGCATGCAAATCTGTCCGGAGCCAGCACACCTTTGCAGGGGGAGCAAGTCCCTGAGCTGATGAGAAGGAGATAAAAGGGAGAGAAGAGACCTAGGAAGGGCATCACATCAGGATTTTTTGGAACAATTCACAATTTAGTTTCTGTGATTAGCTTGAAAGACACCCATAAAACAAGTAAAAGAAATGGAAGACTCAGCAGTATATCCTCAGATGCTTACTATGTAGATAACTTGGAAGAAATCTGCAAGTGGTGTATTAGGCTGCTTTTCAGAGGGAGGAAGGTTGGAGTTGTGACAGAAAGGCAAAGACGAAGGAGGACTTGATCAGGTCCATGAAGACACCAACAGAAGTGGGAACACGACAGGGTGCAGCTCCTTTGCATGTTTCTCTTCTGCAAGAGTGGCTTGCATGTCCGCCGACCTAAAGCGTCGGTGGGTTTTGGCAGTGTTGCAGGCAGCTCTTCAGATGGGGCTGAACTGTTCTTGAACCAAATCTCTGAAGGATCTGGCACAAATGTGCTTTCCCGCAATACGAAATGCAGATTTTTGTTTAGTATTTATATTTGAATAGGCATTAATGAATGCCTGAAGAAAAATCATGATCTCTGCTTTTTCTCTTGTTACTTGATTTCCCTTTGTCTGCCTCGTGCTTATGCAGATTGTACGTATTGTGCTGGCAAATCTTACCTGGTGTCTGTCTTGCTGTTTGGGTTGCAGGGGGCAAGGGGGAAGACTCTCCTTGGATATAGCCATGACAAAACATTTACTGATCAAGTGTACCCCTTCCCAGCCTTAATGGCTAATGATGATAACAAACTGGAAGAAAATCCATCTCTCCTACTTGTAACCTTTTCTGCGAGTCTGCTGCCAATACCAGAATGTGTGAAGTTGCTCTATAGGTATCATTAAAAGGAGATCGGTATCATTAAAAAATTATCGTATTTGGTATCAGCTTTACTACTTAATATGAGACCAATCAGTTTCTATGTTTGCTCATCAGGTAACAATTGTGACTCCTAGGCTGGTTCCAAGTGCATGGCCAGCTTAGACTTGGTGTGTCACTCTATTCCTTGAGTGCCGTACGGTCTGAACACCGTATTCAGTGACGTTGTAGGAGGGAAGAAGGCTAATGAGAAAAGCATCAGTATTTGTGTTCTTTCTGTAGGAAGTCTACTGCCTTCTGTTTATTGTATGATAACTGAAATGAGGCAAGAAAGAGGCTAAATATGATAATTTGTGGGCTAAATGCAGTATCTTGTGTAAACAGATCCACTGCTTGAATGGAGATCAATGTTAAATTTAATCTGAAATCTAGAATCATGTCAGTGAAGTAGCTGACATCACAGGATAGCTAAATGCCTGTGACCTTTTTCTGCTTTGCTGAGTTAGTAGATTTATTGCTCTAGTATATTCTTTAAGGGTGGTTTTTATACACCACTTGTCAAATTCTAAGTCCTTGTAACAGATTAGCTCTTCAAGAGGTATGCCCCAAGTTTCCCATAGACTGTTCACATTGCACTGAGTAATGATTCTCTATTAATGAAAAATTGAATTTGTTTCATTTGCTGTCATGTTTGAAGCACAGGTATATTTTTTTCCTAGGACTGGTTACATTCTAATGCATATATTCAAAATTCAAGTCCAATCCGAAATGACCTGTGTCAGCTCTGATATAGTCAGTGGAAGGGAAAGCATCAAAATGTGATGCATTGCACCATATTTTACAGTCCTAGGATAAGAGCATCCTCGAGCTGATTTTGTGCAATACGTACATAAAATATTTGACTTTGGTGACAGGGTCTGTAGATGCAGATGTACTTGTCCATGCATATATTTTGGCAGCGATAACATACATTGCTTTAATTTTGGCTACAAAATATCATGTTGAGTTTTATTTTTTTTTCCTTAAGATGTGATTAGGAAAACACAACTGTAAGGGTCAGGGTAACTGCCACTAATTACTTTTTAAGATTTTAATTAATGAATTAAGAGAGAAGAGAACATGCATTATTATGAAACAGGCCTGCCGTTGTAGGTTTCAAGGCATTTCAGTGGTGAGTCTAGCAGACAAGGCAACTTTTCAAGTTGTTTATCAATGGTCAAGTAAATCTTTTACTAATCTCTTCATGCAGTTACAGTAGACTGTCAGATATGTTTAAAAAAAATTTTTTTTGACAATTACCTGTATCTGAGTTGTGTCTCAGAAGGTGGCGCGAGTAGCCCCATAGGCTGGTATTTAGGCCTGAAGTGAGAAGCAGAATAACGTGCAACAAGCAGGTGATAGAAGCTGCCTGTCTGCTTCTCAATTTCTAATCAGATCCATTCATTTGAAGCAGGTGTTATGAAAATGCTATTTTTGTGCAAAAATAAAAATAAAAAAGTATTTATCGTGTCAAAACCATTCCAACATTTCCCAACAAAATTGCTTCATAGCAAAAACACACCTTGTGGCACGTTGAACTAACACAGTTTTGATGGAGAATTTCAAAACTTTCCAAAACCAAGAAAAATGTCAACTCTGGAATAATTCGGCTTGTTAAGCTCTGAAGAAGAAGTCTCAGCAGATATCGGTCCTCTGACCCATTTAGTAGCAATCGACTGCCCAGCAAACAGGAATTGACTTGGGACTTTCTCCCCTGTGTCCCCGGCTCATCCTTCATCTGGTTTCTGGACGGCAGAACCTCTTGCCATTGGAAATCCAATTACGGTTAAATAAAGATTCACCTCAGTGCCTCATGGAAAGCTTTGAAAAATGTTTTGCTTAAAGACAGTTCTGCCCACATCTGTCTAGATACAGAGGCAAGATTTTCTGAATGTTTTAATGCTGTGTAGCACTCTCCTGTGAAACAGGATATTAGCTAATCTTGACATTAGTGCTAGTCTAGACCGGTCCCCTTTATAGCTACAGAGGCAGTGTAGGTCACACTCTTGCTGCCTGTTCACTCGTGGGATTGGCTTAGAAAGTTGACTTCATTATAAAGAAATGCTCCCCCCCCTCCTTTTTTTTTTTCCCCTTTTGTCTCGTTTTCTCAATGTGTCATTTGAGCCCCTGAGGATTTAAGTATTCAGGATTTTCTCTTCCTTCCCTCTCTGCACCCCTCTTTCAAAACACAGCAGGAAGAAAATCACTTTGCGTAAAGCTGAGATTCTCCATCCAGCTTTTCTGTGTATGTGATTATATGAAGTATCAAATACTGTGAGAATTGGATTAAAAAACCACGAGGACCAATATGGAGACAAATGATAATGAGCAGTGGGAAACGACAGTGCGGGCAAATACAGTAATGGATAGCAGATGTCAAGAGTTCAACATTCAATTTTATTTCTCTGTTTTTTATGATCTGGATTTTTATTATACATGTGGTGGGGAGTGCGTGTGTGGTAAGGGAATTGCTACAAAGGAACGTACAGGACAGAGAGAGGTTAAGGGTCAGGACAGAGAAATGTGGGATGAAGATGACTGGGATGAATTCAGGGGAGTGAGCATCATTAAGGCGCAGGGGAGTGGACTGGCAGACTCCTTGGGGTGCCACTTCATTTCCCCAAATTTGTGGTTATCGGCTACCCCAGTGTTTGCAGAAATTTAGGAGGGTTGCTTCAGCACCAGGAATGTTGCTTCTGGGTAGGATAGAGGTGGCTACAAAATGATCCTCCTCACATAGAGGCAATTTCTCAGCACATTCCTTCAAAACCAGCAGCAACCGTAGCTGTGTCTGCATGCAGCTCTTCCTCGGGGAGCTGGCTGTGCCTCTTGGGGGTGAGGTCTGATGTTGAAGATTGGGGCTCAAGCACAGTAAAGATTTTAACCATATTGCAGCAAAGATAAATGTTTTTCCAACTGAGAGGAGTGTCAGAAAAGCAAAGATGTTCCCTAGCATCCTTCTGAGCTGTAGACTCCACCGGTGAGATGACTGTTTATTCCAAAACTTCAAGTGGGCCGTTTTCTAATGTCGCGTTCAGCATCTGCCTCTGCAGATTGTGTGTTTCAGGAGTGTGGGAACCGTTTCCAAACTGGATACAGAATCTGTCAAGTGTTTCAGTCGTTACTGTGAGTAACCAGGTTCAGGTACTGTGTTCTCTCTGCTTTGTGATTCAGTTTTGCTGTTTTTACGTTGTCAAAGTCCATTCTGCCTTTCTTTATTTCTCTCATCTTTTTTTCATAAATGATTGCCAAAAGAGCCATGTACTGCTGTAAAGCCTATCCTTGCTTAAGTTGCCTGAAGGGGGTGGAGGGATATAGTCATGAAACGCAAAACTCCTGCCATGGAGATCGACGCGATGCAGGAGGAGGCGGACAGCCTGGGCTGGCGCTGAGGATTCAGATCAGCTTCTGCCACACCGGTGCTTCTGCGGCTCCTCTTGGCCACCTTTCCTCAGCTGTCTGCCCTCTGTTTGGCAGCTTTGGAAGCGCCACTGCCTAGTGTTAGATTTAGGATTAAAAATGTGGCAGTTCTGGCCCTTTCTTAGCCTCTGTCCCGATGTCGATGGAAAGGAAATGACCCATGTGTTCTTTGCAAGTAGGCTTTAAGGAGGAGGATGGAAGTGATATGTCCTGGGCATGTACTTAGCATAGGGTATTTCGTCTGGAGTTGGTACAGAGAGACAGAGGAGGAGAGCTCCTTGCTCAGGTTTTAGACTGGAGCGATCAAGCATCATGGATTCAGTGACATGAAGGGAGGCAGTTGCCTCACAGTAACATCCCCGCAGAAGCGCGCAGTTGCTTTGAGAGCATTCCCAAGCACATCTGCAGCAGGGTTCTTCAAAGAGTGACTGTGCTATGAAACGCGCGACTCTTCAATATTACATCTCAGTGCCTTGTATTTATTCTTGCTCCTTCGATGACTTCCTCATCAAATACGGTCCATTTAAAAATTCAGAACGAGATTTTTCTTAGCTGCCAGCTTTGCAACGTCAACCAGCTATCCAAGAAATCAAGCTGTGTGCTGTCTGCTTCATCAGTCATTACAGCCAACACTGATGGCAAGGATTTGGGATAGAAAGTTAGCTGGCAATTAGGCTGGTAAACCTCAAGGCAGCGTGGAGCGTGTCTGGTGCTGCCAGCGGCTGTATGGGCTCTGCGGTGCAAATGGTAGGGGAAAGAAATTTTGTTGGCTTCTTAAGAAGGTCAACTTGTGGCTTTGTACAGGGGTTAAGTTTTGCCATTTTGGGGCTTTACAGTCTTGAAAATTAGCTGTATCTCTCTGCATTTGATATCAGCAGCAAAATTTGTTTTGTTGTTTTGGGGGGCCAGCATTTTAGAATTGGCAGCTTTGGCTTCCCTTCCTAGCACTTCTGTTGGGGCATCGTTGTGTCATCGTGTCATCCATAGCCTCGCGGACAGCTTAAACGCTACAACATGTGCCTGTGTTCCCCTGTGCTGCCGTCGTGAATTGCAGATAGTCTCTAATTGCCACGTGAATTCCTAGTGCACGTTGCAATATTACACAGCTGTTACAAGGTTTTCAGAGGTTTGGAGCCATCATACAGGCCAGCAGGTTGGTGAATTAAAGACTTTTCCAAGCTAATAAGCCCTTGGGCAAGCCCAGTGAGTGCAGACAGAAGAAGCGGAGGTGTGGAATGAAGGCTTACACCAGTTTGAGATATACCAAAACTTTGAGGGGAAACCCAACAGTTACTGCTCGGAAAAGCCACCAGATCAACCCATTATTCCTGTTTTTGCAGGCCTGCATACAAAAGCAGAACCTGTGAAATTAAGATCAGCTGTAATTTTGCAAGGGTATTTCCTTTTCCTAAGTAGAAATAAATTAAGTTATACTGTGAGTGGTATTTTGGTCAGTGCATCATAATGGAAAAACAAGAAAAATTACTCCTCCAGCAGTAATTTGTTAATATCTTTTAGCACCAAATAAGTTTTTGATAGTTATCACTGATGTATTTTTTTTAATAATTGACTGGAATGCTTAATAATGCCATGTATAATTTGAGAATCCAATTTATTGACAAAAGCAGAAAGAAACCACCATATTAAATAGACTAGAAAATCAGTTTAATAAAATTCGTGGGGAGGAATCCTCACTTCACAGCAGGCAAAATACAATAAACACTTACCTAATCTTTTAAAATAAGGACTAAGCGCAAAACATCCCAAGCTGTCCAGGGTGGAGCATGAGACTGTGTGGTAGCTTTGGAGCCGTGCTTCGCTGCCTGTCATCTCTCGACACAGAAAAGTGCTGTTTTGTTGACTACTACTTTGCTCTTCATCTCTCACTCCAGCTGCCCTCATTTTCCTTTTTGAAATGTCTTTCTTTCTGTGTACTTTTAACAGTATTTTTGAAAACCTTTTCTGCCATCGTGGCTGCATTTCGTTGAATTCTGTTCATCTTTTCCTCAGCAGCCAAGTCTATTTAGCAAGTTTATTAACTACCATGATAGGTTCATGAAGTGAGCACCGCGTTTGGAGAAATCCCCTGGGGATTCAGCAGATACCCACGTACTGTACAGAATCTCCTCCATTTGATTATCAGCATTTTGATGACAAAGACATTATAACGGTAAGGTAAATGGTGCAAGTTAATAGCTAGAACTTGGTTAAGGCTAGGTGTTCTATTTTTGTTTTAGTTTTTTTTTTCCCCCTCCATGGGCAACAGCATGGATATTACCTATACAGTCATGGGTCGTCAAACAACCAGGAAAATACATCTCCACTTCTGTCTTGCTGGTTCGTGCTGCTCGTTTTATGACACCTGGCTTGGCTGTTGCAAGTCAAAATGTAAAGGGACATGCAATTAAATATAGTTCTCAATTTCCTCACTTTGCAGTAAGGGCATGATAATAGGGTCTGACTTGGTTTAGCACTGGTAGCTGTGCAGTTTAACCCAATGTGTGCAGAAGATTCAGAAGTTAAACAAAGCTGTGAAATGGGTAGTCTGTGGCTAGCTTTAAAGTTGAAATTTACTTGGTGAAGATAGTGTACGGTGTTGTGCTTTCTGTTGTGTGTTTGAGGAGGACTGAACACAAGGTTAAAGGATCCTGTAAGTCCTTCAGATGCAAAAATTAGTAATGACAGATTAGCTAAAAACCTCGAAGCCCAGTGAACTAGATCAGTTGAAGTGCCTCTGACGTGTCAGGGCTGTGCCCGTTTTATAGACTGTAAAAGGATGGGCAGGTTAGCTCATTGGCAGCAAGTCTGCCG
Source organism: Chauna torquata (assembly GCA_013399475.1). Classification (NCBI taxonomy): domain Eukaryota; kingdom Metazoa; phylum Chordata; class Aves; order Anseriformes; family Anhimidae; genus Chauna; species Chauna torquata. The sequence goes on from VXAL01010845.1 coordinate 965,476, forward strand.
TAGAGCTGAGGCTGCAAAATGGAGAGCCAGCTTCCCTCCTGCCTCTGGTTGATAGCAGTGTCATCATCCTGTACAGTTAAAGCGCCCTGACAGTTTGGTTAATCCCTTGCAGGGGGACCTACCACAACCCACTTGCTTACCTTCAGGGAAAACAGTACCAGGTGGTTTTGTCTGAGATGAGGATATCTGGTCGGTCTGTTGCAGCCAGAATTTCTCTCCTCAGTGATGAGCAGAGCTGCAGAGCTGAACCTGGGGTCACCGCCTGCATCACCCTCCAACCTCCCAGTCTAGATTTTAAAAACCAGAGAAGACAGCTTAAAAACCAGCCTGGTAAATGGAGACCGCCAGTACCCTCCTCTCCTGTTCTAAGAGGAGACGTGACACCTCTATGGAGTTTCTCTGGGGGCACTTAAGGCTGAGTTTATTTACTGTGTAACATGGCAGTTTAGTGTGATTCCTGCTTGCTGCCTAATTAGTTCCACTAATTTATTTGGAACAAAACTTCCTCCCTTTCTGTTGAATAAGCGGAATGCGGTTTCAGTGGGAACCTGTAGTCCCTCGCTTGTGCTCCGCATGGCTTGCTGTATGCTGCGTGCTCTCTCTGTAAGGTCGATGCTTTGAACAGCTATTAGCTTTATAAGCACTGCACCCCAGTGATGCCCAAAGGCCCTTTAGGAGCAGTTGTGGGAGCGTTTGTGTAGGCAGAAGATGTTACCTTGATCCTTTTGGAAGCTGTGCACACGCGGGGCTGTATTGTGACTAGTCACCGGAGCACAAGGGTCTGACTGCCTGACCTTCAGAGAGAAGGCGCAAGGTGGTGGCGGGTGGGGACAAAGGGACCAAATGACCACCCTGACCCCTTGCTGGCTGGTGGCAGAGCAGAGGAAACGCTGGACTAATTTCAACAAGTGCACAAACATGTCTGTGCGCTGCCCGGCCCTGTGACAAGATGATGCTTTGAACATGTGACACTGTTTCCTTGTGTATTTTTAATGGCTGTACCAACCACAGAGAATAGCCTGTTTTTAGCCATTGTTTATCCTCTGTTTTTCTTTTAGCAGTGTGATCATGGACTACGCTTGACAAGCGCACATCTGTGCTTCACTGTATATGCGTACCCCAGCTGGCTCTAAGTTTCTGCTGGGAGCAGTGCCCGTAGCACCCTGGGGTTCAGGCAGACTAATTTGCTTCGCGTCTGCGCCCTCAGCTAGCTTCAGTAACTTTAGCTGCAGTGTGTTAAGCAATATAGATGTCTATAGATGCTTCCAGCCTAACTTTATTCATTCACCTTATTTCTCCTACTTTGCTAATTAACTTGAGCCTAATATAATTTAATTTCTTTTTTGGCCTTAATTCAGTAAGACTATTCAGTAAGATAAATCAGAATTTTTGTATACTTTAACTTTCTTCTGTTCGTATCCTGCTGCCTGCTGACCTGTTCTCTCCTCCCTGCCCCCTTCCAACCTTCCTTACTGCTTGCTTGTTTGTTATCTTTAAAAGTGAAATAATTATCTCTCAAATGTATGCACGCTTGTAACTAAAACTCCGGTTTGAGAGCAATTTGTACAGAAACAGACCTGGTATTGAATCTTCCTGTGCATGCGTGGCTCCTCAGTACCTCTCCATAGGCGTCTGGCTGTAACCTTTGGGACTTCGTAAGTGGAGCAGAGCGCGAGAGATGCGATCGTGCAGGTACAGGCACTTGCTGCACAGTGTGTGCACCAGCAACTGCTGCCTCCTTGCTTGTGTTTGAAGCTAGGACTGAGTAGCAATGGGTCGCGAAGCAGAAGTGCCACATCTAACCGTACGTACGGTATGGACTTAAACTTTTGTCAGGTGTTTCCTTTTTAGACTTGCTTCCTTCATTTTGCTATCACCATACGTATGGCGTGGAGCAAAGGGCCACGGATGCTTTACCAGCCCATGCCTTTACCAGTCAGTACAAGTACATGACACCAGCAGCCGCCTTGTATTGTGCCACTGCAGACGTATTTGGCTCGGGTGACCAAAGGGGTGCTATTTAGTCTGTTGAACTTCCTCTCTTTGAAGTTTCACATCAAGATATTGTGTATTTTGAAACTGTTTTCTAGTGAACGTGGCCTTTTTATTGCAGTAAAGGAAACTTTTCCCACTTTCCTTGGCTGGTGAGCTGAAGTGAACTGCAGGCTTTTCTGCGAAAGCTTAGTGCTTGTATGAAAACAGAAGTGAGGTAATCAGGCTGGCATAACAATGTGCCATTATTTATGAAGCCAGCCCTTTTCTAACTTTCCCTTTGTTTATGGAGTGTAATTTCAATGTCATAAATACTAAAAGGTTTGCTGCTGCGAGATGAGAATTTCCCTCATTCATCTCTGCAATTCAAGCTCTTGTGCCTACAGTGGCTATTCCTTTTAAATGCCTTTTAGGATGGAGTCCAGGATTTTAAGGGTTTTTACTGACTGTTTTTTTTTTTTTAATAAGTTCAAAGAGTTTTTGAGGGAATTTTGAATGCTATTTCATTTTTTGTTCATCTTTTTCATTACTATTAGCAGAAAATTTTCTTTTTTTGGAAGGAACTCTCTTTTTGAGACTTCTTGTAACCTTGAGATTCTAAATCTGAAGAATGCAAAAGCAGAATATTCTGGGTTTTACTAAGAAGTGCTAAAATTCTGGGTAGGAGCTTTTTGAAGGAGGTGCTTTCTGTTCGGTCTCTCCCGTCATGCCGTCTGTTCTTGCTGCACGATGTGCAGAGGGTGCGCAGCTTGTGATGTTGGAGACTTTGCGGAGAGCGCAGCAAGGGGGATTGGGAGGATGGCTGCTCACTGCTGTTTGCCCAACAGCACGCTGCAAAATACAGAGCAAGTAAAATCAGTTCTGCATGCATTTTCTCACCTTTGGAGGTGGTGCTCTTCCAGTCTGGCTCTCCTTAGGCTGAGAGCTTTCTATGGATCCCAGTTCTGGTCTGGGATAGAAGAATTGGAATGAACTCCACTGATTTTACCCAAGTTACTCTACTTTGGCATTGCTGGCAAATGAAGTAAGAGTGTGTTGCCTGAAACAAGAGGTGAAAGAGTAAACCTTGACGTGGTTAATGTTACATAGCAAGTAGAGTAACAGACTGCTGTAACTTTGCCATCTCGGGCTTTATTTTCAGCACAGTCCCTCAGTTCTTGAGGGACTTCAAACAAATCCTTTTCCCTTTTGTGTGTCTTATTTTCATGGTATCTATAACAAGGTGAACCTTCTTACTGTCTTTAAAGCTCACAGTGCGCTATGTGAGCTATTGTAGAGCTAGGTAGTCTCGCTATAATAGCTCGCGCATTCCCTTTCTGGCACAATACTCTACAGCCTCTGGGCTTGTCCTGGAAATGTGTTACACAATGACAAATATTTTAGGCAAAGGAATCCTGATTGAGTTTTTCTGCAAAGAATGAGGAAAGTTACTGCATGAGACTCCCAAGGAGTCTTGTGTGATACTTGTATGACTTGTAGGACAGATGGTGCTTTTGTTCCATTGATAGAGCTCTGTTAGTTGGGGTTGTTTCCAATCTGAACCAGTGTATGCTGGGGAGAAGTATGTACGTCAATGAATTTAAAACTTTCCTGAATTAGCAGGGTTTTTTACTGAAGTGCTGACATTTACATTCCTGCATACCTCTACAGACTTTGGTATTCCCTGCGTCTCAATAGTGTGGACATGATCTTACCTGACTAGCAAGGTGCCAGAGCAAGCCATGCCGTCCTAAACATGGGTTACGCACAGGGCAGTCTCTGCCTGCAGAGCTCCCTGGGTGCTCCTGGCTGCAGAGCCCTCTGAGCTGCTGCTGCTTGTTTGTTTCCAGGAAGAAGGGAGGGCCCAGTGCAGTTTTGCACCCAACCACTTCTTGTAATGGCTGTTGCTGTGTTACCCTTCAGTAACGGAATTGTTTCTTTCAGCATCAGCTGCAGATTTTCTGGGTAAATTTTACCGTGAAGAGGAGTATGAAGAAATTCTATGGTCACTGTAGAGCTTTAAGTGTTTTAAGCTGTAAGTATGATTTTGCAATAGTGGGAGTAGCTGGCATGCATCAACCTGCTCTCATTTCAAACAGCTGTTTAATGAGAGCAGCTTGCAAGATCCACCATTAAGAATGGGCCATAATGAGTATGATGAAACCACCTCATCCTTGAAAACAAATTCCTTTTCATGGCTTAATTAAAAGGGCTCCTAGTACTTCTGTGAACATACATGATAACTTAGGAAAGCCTCTGTTTTAGTTTTTATAAAACATTCTCAATTAAGAAGCAGAATAGATAATACGCTGCTTTAATATTGTACAGTAAAAACTGATCTTATTTTTGAGCCATTGTTACTTCCCAAATACCATGGGTGTCTTAAGTTTCCCCGAGAGACTGGCATGACAGCTACTTTCTTGTATGCTTTTAGTTGTGTCTTAATGTGAAGGAAAAAATAGTTGAGACTAGAGTAACTGACCTTGTAGGGCAGGTTTATTGCTGAAATTTTGGGGGGAGAAATTTATGGATGACTGAGTCTTGCAAAAAATGTAGGCCCAAATTTTCTAGAGGCAGACAGTTAAAGTTGACTGCAGTGGGCAACAGCGCAATTTGCTCAAAATACTGCGTTAGTGAAATGTGCCGCAGGATGGATTTGTGTTAGTGGACCTTGGTAAGAATAAGAAGCTGGGTCACCAACAGCTGGTGTGGATGGAGCAGGCATCTCAGACCTGCTGCCGGTCTGCTTCAGTGTACGGTCTCTGCTGCCCCAGGGCAAATAAAATACAGGTGCAGGAGAACGTCGTCTGCTGCTCCCCACCGCTGCCAGTTTCTGTGCCTTCTTTTCTTGCCACAGCAAAACTTCATTTGCTTCCCTGCAAACAGAAATTCCTTAAACAGGAAAGATGCTAATTAAAGAAAGAAATGTTGATTTGAGAGAAAATTGCCAAAATGAGCATGTAAAAGAACAACTGTCTCTTTACGTATGTCTGAAATTGTTCTCCCCTTGGGCGAAGCGTAAAGCTCTGGGTCCCTCGTGTAGGGACTTCCCAGCCTGCGTTACAGGAGGAGCAGAGTGCTGAGAACCGGGTCGCTTCCGTGCCCTGTCCTTCCCAGGGCTCTCTCCTGATATACTGAAAGAACGGTGAATAAATGGCATCTCAGGACTTGAGGAAGCAAGGCTTGTGGGGTTGTATGTGATATAGATTTTTAATGCAAAATTTCCACTGTCTCAGTACTCTTAGCCACAGTCTGATGCACTTGAAAAACCTTTTATTCCAAAACTTAAATTTCATGATGACCTAGAATCTGATTTTGTGCACGGAAAATGAGTAGATGGACTTATAACTGCATTAATTTACAATCTGTTTGATACAGGATTAAGATCAGGACAGATATTATTAGCAAAAAGATAGTTAAACAAACCTAACAGCTGAGAAGGCTTTGTTTTCGTATTCATTTCTGTTATGTCTTCCAAACCATCAGGCTGACACCTGTGCTGCTGACCCTCTGTTCTCCGTGCAGTTTAGGGCACTGCTAAAACCTGATCTTTTTTCACTGCAACCAATATTGCTGACTATAATTTTCACCAATTTTTGTTTTTCCTTGCAAATCTGCCAATCACACTAAACAATTTAGGTGTGATCTGTCTTTCTCATGCTCTCCTTCACACATAGCTGCCTCCCAGTCTTTTCTTGCTGGATAGCTGCAAACGGATTTGCTTTCATGCTAGATGGGAGATCAAATTCTTTAGCAGAAACACTGCCCCTAGTAGCGTTGTTTGCAAGTTTTGTTAATTGCTCGTTGATGGTGTCTTGGTTTGCTGTTAGTCTGTTGTTTCCTCTAAAAAGAGGTATATTTGCAGCACCACGTAATGTTCATAGTTCCCTTCCTACTTTGCCAAAACGCTGCTTGTGAGAGGCTAAGAGACTGCAAATGTCAGGCGTGGTACCCAGGAGGACAATCTAGCAGTCAATGCTGAAATGATTTGAACTAGTGAACTCTTGTTAAAACTGTTAATTGCTTTTTTAAAAACACTTAATGGAAATTGCCACATTTAAGTAGTCCATAAAACTGTGATGACACCAGCTTTAATCAGGTGTCATGCAAACACGGACATTATAAGCTACCTGGACTGATAGCTTTGACGGTGGAAATTGCTCATCACAGCCTGGTGTTTACAGTCCTGGATCTCTCTGTAAGAGAAGGATAATTTATTTATTTTATTTATGAGGAAACTTCTCTAAAATGCACCTTTATGTTTATTAAAGCTTACTGAAGAGGATGACCCCAGTAAACGCAGAAGTCTGTAGGGTAAGGTTGGGATGCGTAGTTTTGAATATTTCATACTGGAATATGCTAATTTGTCTAGTCACCTTGCTGCAGACTCCAAATAATCACGGTGAGCTGAATGAAAGCCACTGTGCTGGGTTTTCATGGCTGTGTTTGCTTGTTCCCAAAAAGCAAAAAGCTGCAGGGAGGAAACAGGTGCTGGGCGGTGAAGTCCTAGGTATATGAAAGTTATCAGGTAATGTAGTTACTCAGGACCTGGTTTTAAAGAATACCAGCTGTTTATGTAATTTTTTTTTAACATCAAATGGGTTAACTTTAAATCCCGCTGAAAGCCTGGATTGGCACGTAGAGCATTTATGAAGATGCTGTGTTAATGCCAGTTAGCCTCTTCAGCTGCCTAGAGAAGCTGATAGAGAACAGCGGTGGTAGAAACAACCACCTTGTTACCTGGATTGTGTAGCAACGCGTGACTCATCAGGAAAGATATTTAAAAAGAAAAACAGATGAGACTGAGCATTAGGTTGAAGGTGTTCACATGGGAAAGAACCATTTAGGTTCTGCGTATCCCGTTCAAGTTCAGACTCTTGACAATAGCTGCCTGAAGCCTTCTCAGAGGTCTGCAGCAGCGGGCTTGCTGGCCTCCCTCCAGTTCTCAGTGCAACCTGCTCCTCTCCTCAGATCTTCTAAAAAAGGTGTCACTAATTGCAGTGCTTATCAGCAGTCTCAGAAGGGGGCCTAAAAATAGAAGTGGCATGATGAAGTGACATACTTTCTAGCCCTTTGCAATGGACCCTTTTAGGTCATGACGTCTTAGCAGAGCAGTGCATTTAATGTTAGAAACGTGCTCGTTTCTTCCTGGTGTTGTTTAGATTCCATCCCTTTGCACCTTTGCTACAGATACCGTGTTCACATATTTTACTGTATACTTTTCTGACAATATCTGTAGTCACTATCAACTTGTTTTCCCACTTACCACGAAGTGATAAATTGAATTGAGCTGTGGGAGCAGCAGTAGTGCCAGAATGGACTATTTTAAGTAGGGTGGTAGTGAGAAACTTTGGCATCAAAATGCTAGAAATCAGCAAGCCCAGTGTTTCCACCTTCATGTCCTGTGGAGCTGCTGTAGTACTACGATGACTTAAAGTTTTATGCTGGCTCTCGTCACAAGTTATTTGAGGAAACTTCAGGATATAACCTTAAATTACAGCGATCTCCCTAAAAAACTTCAGACTCTCTTCCACTTCTTCTGGAGTAAAAGTTGATTTTATTAAATTAATTTATTTACTGCTAATGGTGATTTTGAGCAGAGATGTGGAGGAATATAGAGCTGCAGGTGTTCCATCTTTCTAATGATGGCGTGTTTTCAAGATTCAAAGACTTACTGAATTTCCTGCAGTTAGCAAGTGTCTCCATTCATCTCATTGCAGGAGGTTTATTTTGTACGGAAGATCTCTTTTGACAGCTGATGCTTTCTCAGTTTGAAGTTGTTCTTGGTCAGAAGCATTAGGTATTTTTAGATCAGTGATGCTGCATCCAGCTTCGCACTGAGAACTGGGGCTCTGTTCACTCTTTGAGTTGATAATTTTTATGACTAAAACCTTAGAAACTGGGAAATGTGAATAATAAGTATTTTTTTTTCTTTTTCTTTTTAGTTCAAAACTGTAGGGTTAGAAGACTGAATATCGGAAAACATAGCCAGTTTCAGGGGACTGAACACTGCCACATTTTGAAAGTATTTGTTCATCTCTGTGAGAAATTATTTTTCGTTTCTTATGATTTGTTCTTGTTTTGCCTTTTATTGAGGTGGTAAAAAAAAGGCTTATGGTGCTGATACAGCAAAGTATTTTATAGGGCTCTCAGAGACAAAGAGAGGTGCTAAAGTGTCTTGTGCACAAGCAGGTTTGGAGATGAGGTGTTACTAGTAAATGGGCTGTTGGTTTGTGCCTTTGCTGGCAACATCCTGAACTTTCCCAGCGCTGCTGTGCAGGAGCTCCTTGCCTCTACGGTTATGAAATCACATAAATAGAAGTATTCAGAAATATGTTTCTATTATACTTATGTGATATTTTTTAAACCTTATTTACCAGAGATCCTGACATTTTCTACCATTATTATTACCTTTTTAAAATATAAACCCTTAATAGAGCAGATAGATTACCAGAGGAGTTTAAGGTAATTTAAAGCAGAAAATTTACAGTCAACTTGAAAATCACTTTTTTTGAGTCAGCTGTTCTAAATGATATGATCTTAGTATTCCTTCTTCAAACAGACATTTTGTCTCTTTTCAGTCAGGGCAATAAATAAAGGTGAAAGAACCACCATGAAAACGTCACTGAATTATTAATTTGCCAGAAACACAGTCTCAGAAGAAAAAGAAAACAACTCTTCAGGATAGTATTGGGATGTGAAATACTCATTATTCACCAAATGCAAAAGGATCTGCACAGATAAGTAATGCAGCTGGGCCTGCAAACCCAAGATCAATGAAAGACTTGAATGAGATTTTGAAGACTACGTTTTTTTTTCTCATAAGTAAATCAGTGATTTTTTTTTTTTTTAATGTATCTAGCTCAAGGTATACCTTCATTTTAATTCAAATGAGGAATACCTGTGTTATAAAATCAGGACACTGTAAGGCATCCTGAGTAATATGCTTTAGTTTTGATAGGCCCAGGGAAAAGTTTCAATGGCAGTGCTTGGCCCAAAGAGTTAAGGTCACAATCAGGAGCACAACAGAAGCCTTATGAGTGCAGTCCCTGTTTCTGCAACCACGTATCCTTTAACTTTGGATATCTTTAAAAATTAAAGGTACAGAAGAAAGGTGAAATATTAACAGTGGATTGTTTACTATACCATAGCCGTTCAATCATCAGTGCTGGAAAGTCAATACTATATTAACTTCTAAACAGTCTATGTTTAAGTTCTCCAAAATGATGGAAATTCAGCAGTTCTCGTTTTCTAGCTGTGCACTTGGCTGCTTATGGAAAGTCATATAAAAATGATGCTTTGGTAAGAAATCATTACCTCTGTTCTCCCAAAGGCAGCAGTTATATGTTACTTCAAGTATGATTTCAGAATGGAGTCTGCTGCAAAGTATGCCATATAAATTAAAATAATATTGTCATAAGGTCGTGAGGGAAGAAACAGTGCTTGATGATTCCTATTGGAAATTCTTTGAATATCTCACATAGAATATCAGCAATAACTTCTGAATATCTGTCAACAGATGACTTCCCAGAAGGTGTTTGTTTTCAGTCCTAACCGCAGTGGAAGTTCATTACCAGAGATTACAGATTATTTCATCTGTATTCCTCCTGTTACATCGAGGCTGTCTAACTGGCAGCTATACGGGGTGTTTTAACACCTGGATTAACAAAGGCCTTTTTCTACTCTTTATAGAAGATAAAAAAAAGATTTAAGCTTTTATAAACTAAATACATTTGACAAGACTGTGACAGATGAAATGGCAAGAGGCTTCCTATTATATAAAATGCAGTTAATTTTTGCTAAGAGCTTCAGGGGCATCCCTCCAGCACTTGTTCCCCTCATGTTAGCCAGTCTGAGATTTTGCCAAGGAAACTGGAAAATATGAAGGAGGTTGATCCCCAAACTGCTGAACCCCCAAATAAATGAAATAATTTTGTAGAAAAAGTGCAGTGTGTTGGCCTATATGTTTCTACATGGCAGATATGTATGTGGTGGCTTCATTTAAATGCTGTATTTTTTAGTCTATGCAGATGAGCATCATTCCCAATCTGAATTTCTGACAGCTGATGTCATGCTCCTATCTGATTCCAGTATTTGTATAGTTCACAGGAATCCTTCAAGGGCTTATTTGCTCTATGTTCGTCTGGGATGGAGTGAGTGTACCACGTAAAATAATATGTCAGCTCATAAACTGCATGTGCAGCAGTGAGATGTGAGCTCGTTTCACTTGTATCACAGGACCTTGAATCAGACTGGTTCTGCTGCCAAGTCCCCAAACGCCTCGTTGCAGTGTGCCTGGAATTCACTGTTGTGGAATTGTTGGGTTTTGGTGTGTATCTGTGCGTTTTTTCAGACTCTCTCTGTGATTACTGCACAAATGAGAGCAGGGAGAGATGCAGTGCCAGGGCTAGGAAGCCTTTGCATTTTGGGTCCTTCCTAGCAAGTTCAGGGCAGGATGCAAGGTCCACTGACATGAACAAAATATTGTAATCTGTGCTTTGTGGGACGTGCTGAGCTGTTCTTGCATCCCCTGCCCTGCCTCATGGTTCCTGCTGTGTAGCACATTGATTTTGTGCATTTTCTTGGCAGTATGGAGGCCTCAGTCCTCCTCCATACCACACGAAGTGGCATGAGGTGTCCTGCCAGCTGGACACAGGGCAGCAGAAGGCTGCGGTGGGTGCAGTAGCTCAGAGCAGAGAGGAGAAAAGATGCCAACAGCCTTGCTTCTTTTCCTGCTCAGCTGCTGAGCTCCTAGGTGAAAGGATGGCTTCTTGCAGCCTCGATTCCAGGGAGGTGGTTAGAATGAGCGTAATGCACACTGTGCTCCTTTGTGCGTGGAGTGGTGATGTCTAAGAAATGTGTGCTGAGGAGGTTTAGGAAATTTATGAACTCGACTTACCCACAGTGGACTTAGTGGGATATGTAATTCCTTTCACCGTTACTGTTCACAGAATGGCTGCTCTAAGTCACAGCATCTTCTTAAACCTCTAAAAGCTCTCTGTTAATCACGTTATCTTGCTGGAAACGGCTACGGTGTTGGACAGCTCTGTGGCTGCAAACTGTTTTTTCCTCTTCCCTCACCAGCTCTCTCCAATAGCTGATTTGCTGTGACTAGGAACATTTTTGGACTCTCCCATCCCTCTCGTTTCCTTGGCAGAGTGCTACTTATCTACTCCCAGGTTGCTGCATTGCGAGACGATATGATTCACGCTTTGAAACGAGCCACTGTGTTGTCTCATGTGCACTAGAGAGGAGCTAACTTGTTATTTTAGCGCTCTTCATATCCTTATGATAGCTTGTCAGAGAAGAGAAGTTTTGCTTTATTTTCTTTTCCTTTCATGGATGTTGACTAATTAGTAGCCAAACAGACAGCATTTGTTTTTGTTATCAAGCTGGTAGTAATTTAAGAGTTGGATGCAACCCAAAGCTTTGGAGCCAAATCATGAACTTTGGGGATGGTCAGGTGAAGACGTGACTTGGAGTACCGACTGGGTCACCTCTTGCTGACGGGTACGTCCAAAGCAGGACCTGAGCTCTGTTGAGAGCTGCGAAATTTCCTATCCCTCATGAAGGTTTTTATATTCTGGAGTATCTGAAAATGATCATGATAAGTTTTGAAATGCCATTTTAAAATAAGTTCATTGTAAACAAGGTAAGCGATTGTGCTCTAGAATCAGGGAGGATTGGACTGAGGGGAAATCTTGGACCCTGTTCTGATCTCCTGTAGTTGTTTAAACAAGAGGTAACTCGTGAAGCAAATTGCTTTTTTTGTTGATCCAAGCCCCATTAAAGAAGATCAGAACTGAAGCCCGTCAGTAGAGTGTTGTCTCCTAAAGATGAATGGTTGTCAGACCGTGTGTTTAAGCTCCATGTGCCTTTCTGGGTGACAGATTAGCTGTCTATTGCGTGTTTGTTTGTTCCTGGCTACGGACAGGAAGGCCGTTTTCGACCAAGGGACCTATTTGTCCAAAGGAGTTAAACAGTCATGCATTTGTGTCATTTTGAGAGTAGCTAGTGCCCTGTCTTTTTCAGCTGGTGATTAATTGTACAGAGCAATAGGTGACATGCAGCCATTTTTCATACCTAGCACAATTCTGGATGGCAAGACACGTGGCACTCTGCTTCCCGTGACTCCTGAGCAAAGCAGCGATGGAGAGCAGGCCTTGCTGGCAGGTTTCCTGAAGCTATTCGCCTCATGCGATGAGACTCTATCAACCTTCCCACAGTGGGACCAGATGTCCCAGCACAGAATGTAATGTTGCAAAGAGGGGGAAAAAATTAGGTAAGAAGCTATGAGAACTAATCTCTGCTTTTGTCGAACAGTTGGGCAGCTCCTGGCCATGGCATGTCAAACCTGACAAAATTACCCTGAAGTCACTGATTTTTACATTCCATTTGGCAGTAGAAAATCTTCCAAAGCATTCAAATTCTACTTTCCTTCATCAGCTCCATTGGGACATAAAATAATTCAGAGTAAGGGATTATTGTGTTTCACTCAGGCCTGGGAACAATTAGCCATTTTTCTACAAAATTCCTTTTTAAATTTTTTCTTGTCTCACTTAGTTCCTCCTGGCCGTGTTTGCCCTGCACTGGTGTGTCTGCTCCTGGTTTGATGAAGACCAGCCTTCTTTGGGTGGCTTGGTTAGAGCCAGACCTTTGCTATATATTTCTCATTAATGTTAAAAGTAGTTGAGAATTTCATCTCTGTACGTTGAGGTGATTATCCATCCCCGGCTGTTACCTCAGCGACAAGCTTAGACCCTGCAGCCTTAATGTGCATGTGTATCAAACACGGCTCTCCCACAGGCTAGCAAGCAAAGTGTATGTTTCCTATGCATTATTTATGTAATTGAAAATGCATTCTCTTAAAAATTGTTGTGGACTGTGCGTTTCTTTACGATGCAGCTAGAAACACAGGGGGCTCTGATGTTTGAAGGGACATGGGATGGGCAGTTTCTCAGGCTTGCACCTTGCACAGCCTGTTATAATTCAAAACAAGGGTCCATGGAGCTGTTCTAAGAGCTCAAGAAAAAAATAAAGAATACCTTGTTTATTGGAGTTGAAGGTCCGGTGAAGGAAGATTAAAAAAAAATAGCGTGCCAAAAGTACATACGTGTCACAGCAATTCTAGAGACCCTTTTTTTTTTCCCCACAAAAAAGGTTTTATTTTCTTTTGTTATTTTTTTTTCCACAATTAGATGCTTTTCACAATTGTGCTTGCAGATTTAATGATTTGCCAGGCAGGGTGTGTTTTTCATGTTCATTAACCTTTGTTCAGAGTTGCAAATGTGCCCTTAAAATTTTGTTGTCCCCACATGGTAATAGAGCACAGAGGTAAGATCCTCTGCAAATAGGGACTTTCGCTGTTGCTAACACTCTTTCCTAACGGTGTCCAGACAACCTTTATCATTTATACTTGCCAAAAAGCCAAAATCAGGAAGAACTTTTTTTCATGAAGTTTTTGCTCATCCAAACAGTCTGTTGTTTTCTGTTACTGTACACAGCAGTATGCATGGGCAGTCAACAGCATCTCACTTAATGCTCTCAACTGTGCAGAGCCAGGTGAATTATGATGCCTTATGCTATTCTCTGCAGTAAGGAACTATTAATGCTTTGACTCAACTGTCTTTTTGATTAGCCTGAAAATGTTGAGAACCAAGTTTTAGACTGTGCAATGGCTAATGTATGATTAAGCTCAACCAAAGAGAGATTTATATTTGTACTAGCAAATTTAGGGCCTGTTCCCATGCCTGCTGTAGCTATCAGGAGGAGTTTCAGCTAGTGATGTGCAGGAAAATATATTTGTGCATTAATGATATGCATCCTCTATTAGGCAGGAGAAGGAATTATATAAATTACTGACAATCTCCAGCCAGCATTTCCACGTGAGTTTAGAAGTTTATTTTACCCTGGCTGCTTTATCCCTGCCTACTAAGATGCATGCTTAGAGTGTGCAGTGGACAGCCTACATGCAGCTAATGTACACAGTAGGTTTATTATTTCCAGGTAACAAAGAGGAATACATCAGCACATTGGAGACATTAAAATGTATGGCTTCTCTGTGACCTTTAATGAGGGTTTGCAGGAGTTCGGGTGCTCTACAAAAATACCTGGATTTTTCTCCTTCTCTCTCGTAGGGTTCAAAAAGAATGGAGGAATTTGCTGTGTATATGTTTTGAGGATGCCATATTTAGGATGATCACCATTTTTCATTAGTTTCTGACATGTACCCAGGCATGGCATTAGGTAAGGTATTTGGCTATGTGTCATTCCTGTGCAGGTTCCTGAAAGAGGTTGAAGTCCTTGTGTCTATACTTAGAAGCCAAAATTAGTCAAAGGCTACTCCATCTGTGTTTGGTTTGTCCCCCAAATCTTGCACAAATGTTCTATTAGATGTGAAAGTGAATCAGCTTTGGTTGTTTATTTCCTTTTCACATTTATTTTCTGTAAATGTATTGGCCGGTAGGTTTTCTGGCTGCAGTTAGCACTGAAATAGGAGGATTGAAAAATGTTGCCAAAAAGAGCATTTTAGGTAGGTAATTGTGACTGCTCACCCTAGAAATCTGACTCTGAGGTTGTCTTTTCCAGTCAAGGAATAGACACGCTGTGTGACTTACATCTTACCAACTCCACTCAGGTATCTTAGACAATTAAATACTTGGAGACATGTCACAGACTAGGAAGTATTCACAGAAAGTATGTAACGGCTAACCTCAGGTAATATTCAGCGTCTGCTGTGATAAAGTCAGGACACTCAGGACTTGTTCACAGGCAATTTGCAGAAAGCAAAGCGGCTGATGTACATTAGATATCCCTTACCCATTACGCAGTTCTAGCTACGTCGGGAGGGAAGTCTGGGATAGTATTTCCCCTTATTTTCATATCCTCAAAATCTAATGAACTGTGGCATACACACCTTCACAGTTCCTCTCGTCTGATAGGGTGCAGCATCTTCCAAAAGTGGTGCATGCTCAAGCTTTAGTCCCCTGAGAAATGGTAGCTCTGAGCTGCCCTTTGCACCTCACCTGACTTTCATGTTGCCCCTCTAATAGCACTGCATGTTTTGGGACATCTGCTCGCCCGTGGGAAGGTGGCAGCAGGTAACAACATGAGATCAGTTAATGATCCTAAGTACATCCAGGCAATCTGCCAGTCTGAGAGCTCAGTCCTTCTCCTTCTTCTTTTTTTAACTTGTCAGAAACTCAAAGTAAAAATATTTTAGTAAAGAGGCTCATCCAGAAAAACAGCATGTTAATTATGGAAGGCAGATTCTTGGCTCTCAGTTGCTGTCCTCCATAGAATAACTTGGAGATTTCTATTTTTAATGCAGGAAAACGTTTAAGTCTGGAGCTACTGGCTTTGGTTCTCGTGGTTTGTTATTGCTAGAACCACTCAGTAAAATCTCTAACAAAGAATTTGTGGAGGCTACAGTCTAGAAACACAGTTTTTTCCCGATTCTTTGCCCTTATTAGATAGAGTTTCACTCCATCAGGTCAAATCTTCGCGTGTTTTCAGAGAGTTTTGTGTCCAAATGTCCGATAGGTTTTATAAGTATCTGCAAGTGCCAGTGGCTAGAAGCAAATCCCTATCATGTGTTCAGTGTTTTTTAATGTACAGCAGGAGAATTGACAGCATTTCAAAAATAAGGTCCACATTTATAGGTTATATGCCAAGATGCATTAAAAATATGCAAATCTGTAGAAGAGGAGAATTCAGGAGGTTTAAAAACCAAGTCCTTTGGATAAATTGTCATGGTAGTATTGGATCTGCAGTTGTTGAGTAAGTCTGTGTAACAAGCCTGTGTAACAGTCAAACAACTCTCCTTCGTTCCAAGCCAGCCCTCTCCTGAATACTGCACGTGGAGCGTTTTACCCTGCAATGACCACTAAAATATAGTTGTCTGCTCTCAATTATACTTGAAAAGAGCTCAGGGATTCCAGTGATGGATGACAGTATACAAATCCAAAGTAGCTTTGTTTGGTGTGTTTTGTGGTATGATAGAGGAGAGATAATTCTTAGCCAGTATCTTTTAAAGGAAATCCTGAGGGTGAATCAATTACCTTTCTTTTCTGAATCAATAGAGATGGGATGTATTGCAGTTATTTTATGCTTTAGCGAGTGCTCGAGCACAAAGGATGGCTGTTGATGGTAACCATTGCAAAAAATGCAGTGCCATTTTTTTCCTTTTCTTCTTTTAAGGACACTACAATCCCCTTAGTTCACACACTTCATCATTCCTAGTCACAATCTTTTCTCGACAAAGACTTAAGAGCAAGAGGAGGAAGTAGGCTCTCAAAACATACAAAGTACGCGCTGAAACATGGCTAGTGGTACTAATGACGGCACTTCCACTTCCTGAGGCTCTCCAAGCCCTTGACGCTTGTGAATTTTGACTCAAGAATGTTCAGATTTAGGAGATGGAGTAAGGGGGAACAGGCTATGAACTGATACTGCGGTGCTAGCTAAGGTTAAATCAAGTCGTTGAGGCTCAACCAAAGATAAAAAGACAGATTTCATGGTTCTCTGATTCTAAAACAATTACTTTTATGCTTTTTTGCAAGACATTTTTGTGTATCCTGCCGGGTACACTCTCGTTCAAAAAAAGGTAAAATACTATTATATGTAAGACCTGATATTTTAAAATTTGATTTTAAAATTGTTTGATAACTTATTGCCTTTATAAACTTCATCATTATACTCTCAGAAGAGTATTAATATGTGTGTACAATAAGATTTAGCAAGAGCTTCCTGAGTGCACCCCAAATGATGAGAATATTATGAAATAGTAGTAATATAAAATGAAGCATGGTCTGTAGTTTAAGTTTTTGTAAAAGGTATCTTAAGACAATTGAGATAGTAGTTTCCTGTTTTCCCATTTGGATCTCCAGAGACACAAATATATCTGAGAGGTCTATATGGGTCACTCTCCTTCTCTGTATTGTCAGACTGATATCTGAAGAATATGGCAAGACAGGAAAGTGGAAACCAGACAAGAAAGGAAGGCTTCTTAAGCTCCTGCCTTTCTTGCCTGATACTGAGGTCCCAGGAGGGCTGAGGCAGTCTGAGGTGACAGAGAACTGCACTTGGCTTTTCTCTGTGGTTCCTTTGATCAGGATCTGCTTTCCTTTTCAGAAGCTGAGAAGAAACTAAAGGCACTAAAAAGACAGTGAGGGGTCTGACCACTCAGTGGCTCTGTTGGCTGCTGTTTCTCGAAAGGAGGAAGGCTGTCTAATACTGAAATATATTTACTTGTTAAGAGAGGGTCCTGCTCTGTTGCAAGCATTTCTTTGTGTGCTGTGGCTTGCATAGCAAAGAATTTAAAAGGGAAGGGAAGAGAGTAAAAAATAAGAAGGAAATGTAGAAATGCCTTTCTCGATGGGGAGGAAGGAAAATTCTACACAGATGGGGACAGGTTAGAAAGGTGGGCAGGAGACTGACATGACTTCACCTTTGTTCCTCTAGAAGTACTAGTTTGCTTAGCACAACCTGAAAAGTCAGCAGAAGCGGTAGGTGGAAAACAGTGTGAAAATGGAGGAGTAACAGAAGACACCGTGCCACGGTGATCTTTGAGTTGTGGAAGTGCTGGTTGGGAGTGAAGTCTGGAAGTTTTGAGTCCAACCTCCTGCTTGAAGTGGGATGATCAGGAAGAGTAGCTGGGTCAGCCATGATCTCTGCAGACCGCAATTTGACCGCCTCTCTGGGTAATGTGTGCCCGCGCTGCTTTCCCTAAAGACAGGTCTGAACCTTCCCACCTCCGTTTGTGGCTGTTGCCCCTGTGCTGTATTGTCTGCCAGTACCAGTGAGAATTTGGCCGTTATCTTTGTCAATTCCATCTTCCAGTTTATCAAAACCCCTCTGGACTGAAGCTCTGCTCTTCTTGTTGTCCCTCCCCTTAATTTAGTACCATCCACGTGTTTGCTGAGGATGCATGTCTGATAATCAGTTCTATGCGGAGATCTTAAATGAGTGGAGCATTACGAATTTCCAAGCTTGCAATTTAAAATAGATTCAAGAAATGCCAATGAGGTTTTGTCTGGGAGCCAGAGGGGTAATCCCTCTGTGCAATGACCCTTTTTCTGCCCTGGTATATAGCATTCATCTATCTATATGGAGTTCAATAACAGAAACAGGTTAACAAATTAGGTATAACTCAGGAAAGAAAGATGATTGTGTCTGAAGGTGAATTTTCTGAGTGAATAACAAAATAGTTTTGATATATTTCATTTTGATTGAGTACCAATCAGTTTACAAGGGGCAGCTACCAACAAAAATGTTTCAGGGTTATTTAAGGTGTAGGAAGGGCTTTTTATAAAAGTTATGTTCCTGTTAAGTACCAACCCTGTCTCTAAAAGCTGGATCCTAGAACTGCTGCGGTACGCTGAGGATAGTACCAATGCATACAGTTGCAGTACAGGGGTATTTTGTGAGTTTGTGATCTGTATTTGAGTGCCTGTGCAAGCTTCTAACACCTTGAAGAAAACCTTAGACACTAAGGTAAAAATTAAATCTGTACTATGACTCTGCTTCCATGCATTTTCGGAAGAGAGGGGAAGAGCATTGCATTTCACCCAGAGTATTTCTCCTTTCTCTTTTGCTGGAAGGGATCCCTCTGGAGAGGAGATCCTGCCAGCTTTCTTTTATGTTGCTTTCCACTGAGTTATTCCCCTTGGTTTCTCCTTGCATTCTTGGAGGAGAGAGAAGCAGCTTTCGTACCTTCAGGGTGTAAAATCTGGTTCTGTTGAGTGAACGGAAGTTTTTCTTTGACTTAAAAACAATCAGAATTTCACCCGTAGTGTCTGCTTGTGAAAACCAGGGGATTTAATCTGAAGCATTGCACATTATAATGATCATACATAAAAGAACAACATTAACCTCAATGCCACATACAGAATTACTTCTGAGTGGAAATGAACAAAATTTTATAGAGTAATATTATTTGCAAGGCCTCCTCAGTAAGAAATTTTTACAGATGATGGAGAGAAATAAGAATTACAGCTTGAACTACTGAAAACCTCTTTTTGACACTGTCTCTTTAATTAGGAAAAATGAGCCTAACCAAGATGTATATCATCATTGATTTTTATAATAAGCTTTTAAAGCAAACATACGTGGTGTCACTCTGCTATTTTATAACATACACTGCTAGCCATTTATTCTGTCGTATAACAGTTCACCAGCAGACATATTTTATTATTTTTTCTCTGTAATAAAAAAGGTAAAATCAATACCTATTATATGGCATACCTTCAAGGTTAAAAAGTACTAAATCTTGATGCTAACATCTTTTCCATGTATGCATTAATTTATGAGCAATATAAATTCAATACAAATACATTTTCTATCTATATGATTAAAACTAGATCCTAAGTATAACAAAGGATTCAGTCATTCTGAAACTGACATCAAGATGATGATGCTAGACAATGTATTCACACAGATTGTTAAACTTTGCAGGAAATCTAACTGAAAACCTGAGAAAGCTGGCATGCGGGCCAAATATGCTTAGAAGCAAAGATACCATGGTTTCACATATTTGGATGTCATTTTTGATCCAACAGAAACTCATCTGGCCTGACAATCGCATGCCAGTTAAAAGGCTTTATTAGGTCAATACAAAAATTGAGTCATTTTCCTTAACTCTGATGCTGGTAGTCATTTAACAACAATTACAGGGTACAGTTACTTTAATGATGAGAAGCGTCAGAACTGAGAAAGTGAAAATGAAAGTGTCAAAGCCATCAGAAGACTTGTCTTTACTAGGTTATGACTAAGTTATTTGAATATCTAAGTGGGAAGCAATATGATAATGTTGCAGCCTATTACTGTGCACTTTGCCAGTGCTTCAAGACAACATCAAAAAAAGAAAGTCCAGCACCTATCTCTCATTATGAGTTAGTACAAGATCTAACGTGATTGCAGGAGTAGTAAGTGAAGAAGGACACACTATCTCTCTTTTATTAAGCAGCTGAAGCTGTTGGATTTCTGATGCAATTAAGAATTTGTGGCAGGTGTGAAGCCAAGTGATAGTTGGTGATGTGATGTGCACAAAGTGTGTGCTTAATATGTATCTTGTTGAGTGTTAAAGTAGAAATCTTTTCTATTCGTTACTGCTTTTTCACCACTCAGCAATTAATTGTGTGTTGAGATACTTATGAATATGCAATTACTTTCTCCTGCCTGTGAGCAGTCTTCTCCTGTATGCACGGGAAACAGTTGCACAGAGTTAACTAAGCAAAAGCTGAAACTCCCCATGTATAATAACATCCTTAACATGCAAAATGCAGATGATGCTAGAAATGCTAATGAACAGATTCATATGTATGGGACAAAATTCTGCCCTTGGGTTCTAACTCATGGAGGGCAGTGGGTTTGCCTGGGTGCCAGCCTGCTGAGGAATCCCGTGTGTGACCCCTTGTGTTGTGCTGCCTACAGTGAATGAAACCAACTTTCAGTCCTGAAGACAAAAAAAAAAGGGTAACACCTATTAATACCTCTTACCCTAGGAGCCTTCAGTTCCTGTTTGCATCTGGATAATATGCAGTATTTTACTCTCTACATTATTAGGCCAGTTTCTTTTTTTCCACTTGGCTTTAGAGCTGCTCTCAGCAGCTTCAAGTAACAGCTTAAAGCTGGAAGTATCCTTCCCTTCGCTTTCAGTAACAACTTTAAAAGCTGTTTAACTACTTTACTTGGATGACTTCTTGTTGAAACTTAACTCTCCTCCCAGCTGACTTGCAGAACCCCCAGGAGCAGCACACCCATTGTTTTGAAATATTCATCACCAAAACACATCTTCCAGGAATTGCGACTGGAGTTTTGTCAGTAGGATGAATTCATTGACATTGCAGGTTTTTTTTTTTGATTTCTTGGACATTGCAGAAGGGTTCCCTATTGTGGCAGATGAGAAAATCTCTTTGGCAATCTCCATACCAGCTATCAGACAGTCATCGATTTCTGGGTTTCTTCAAACTATTCACTTACTGTTAACTACATCTCTTTCTATTTACTGAATTTGAAGGAAAAGTTCTCCAGACTACTCTGTATTTACTGCAGTGCTTTTTTTGAGGGCAGCAACTGTTTAGTGAACCAAATAATGCACCACAGGCACATTCTTTTTATGCATTGGACGGGTACTGGCCTTTATTT
This sequence comes from Chauna torquata, assembly GCA_013399475.1. Taxonomy (NCBI): domain Eukaryota; kingdom Metazoa; phylum Chordata; class Aves; order Anseriformes; family Anhimidae; genus Chauna; species Chauna torquata. Next base: position 986,593 of record VXAL01010845.1, read on the forward strand.
TTAGACAAATCTTTTCCAGATAAAACTTGATTTTGTTTAGCCTTAGTTTAAAGCATCTTGACAGAATTCAGCTTGCTTCTAGCCAAAATAGTAGTGGATGCTAACAATGAAATATAATTTATAAAGAAATACATGCATTTTTTTCTCCATCATTTGGTGAGGAAATAAAAGGCTAGCTGATAGATTAAGGTCTTATGCACTAAGTGTATGTTGGAGAGACATTTCTCTGGCAAACTATAAGCTTCTGGGTAGAGAGGATTATAAGGGAAATACTCATGCAACCTTAGCAGCATTACAAACAGCAACACCACAATAAGAGAACAGTCTCACTGCAGCGATCTAAAGCCACTGCTGTTTTCTTTAAGGCGAGCATTGTTTTTATGCCCTACAGATAAATCCCATTATAGGCTTTGATCAAAGCAAATACACTCACTTTGAGGCTTTGGGCACATGTAAATTGCTTTGTTATACACATGCATTTGCATACATTTGCAAGAAGACAGGGTCTACATGTAACGGTGCCTTTTATTGTTGATGGTGTGTTGAAATTCAAGTAACCAGTGGTTTTCTGCCATTGAGAAGGCAATATTTTCTGAACAAGGGAAATGTGTAACACAAGTTTGGAGGTGCACACAAAGCTCAGTCATTGCCAGAGCTGCGAGAGGAGGCCATGCTAGGAATGGCCTCAACATCAGAGTTGTTTTATTTTATTTATTTTGCTGTTCTTTATGGTAAACAAATGTAAATGAAGTAGTTCCTAGACAGGGACATTTCTCTTGTTCGGCCACTTCTGAAATGACTATGCCAACAGTGTATGAAATGTGCAGATTGCCAAAATATTGGGTATCTGTCTTTGTTATAGTCTTCCGTTTGTTTTCTTATATATTTCTCCACTTAGTTTCCTGAATTAAATTGGATTAACTTCCTCTCCCTCCCAATTAATGCTGTTAACAGTAATAACAACCATAATGTGTGAACATCTGGCATTTTAGTACACAGTAAGCTTTTAGAAATACCAGATATGAATGTATTGAAATCTGTCTCTATAGTGATTTTTCCAGTGTTTCGTGGCTCAGACAATAAATTCTTCTTTCCTCTCTGGTTTCCTTTCATTATCAAGGTTTGTTAATTCTTTAGATGCCAGGGTTAGATAATTAAATACCCCTTTGTAATTACCATGGTGCCTGTGGGTTTGAGACCTCCAGCTCATTAGGCAGTGTGCTGTCCTTCTAAGATATTTGAGGGAAATACTTTCATACTCATCAAAGATCTCTGTGGCAAATTAAGGTCACGGCTGTCTCTTTGACAGGCTGAAGTCTAAGGTTTTATTTTTTTTTTCATTAGTTACAGCAAGGGCAGTTCATATCGGAAACAGCTTTTTGAAGCCAAATATTGCATGGTTGGTTGTTCAAAACTTCTGGGCTTTTAGTGGCAAACGTGTTGCCCTTATAAATTACCCATGACTTCTTCACTATAGAGAGATTTTTGTGAGGCTGCCCACGCTTTCTTGCAAGCCTGATGGAAATGTCTCCTCTGTAAGCTCAAGACTGGCCTTACAGTGTCTTTCTTTTGACCCTATGACAGTCCTTGACTGTTTTCCTGAGTCTTTTTAGTGTGTCTGAAGAAAGAATTGAAGCAAACTTCCAATTATTCCCTCTTCTGATTTTGAGAAAGTGCTGGCTGTGAGCCATAGGTGAGAAATATGGAACTCACACTGGGGTTGCCATTCGCTCCACTGCGCATCCCAGAGATTTGTGTTAACTTGTTGTTGTCTATTTAGATGTCTTCCCGTACCCCTCTCCACTGTGCCCAAGCAGGTCTCATGAGTGCAGTGAGGTTGGATTGCTGCTAAGGATTTGGACTACAACGTGTGAACTCGCAGTTCAGTTCATTGCTGCTTTTTTGCTCGATAAAAGTTTATGCAATTTGATGTCTCCTCACTAAAATAGGAAGGAAAATACTTCATTATTATAAAGGAGGATTGTAAAGAGGCTGAATACTAGAATGGTGAATGATGCAGAATTGTTTGCTTAATGAAAAACAAGCAAATGGAGCCAATGAACTCTAACAAGAATACCCCAGAGATGCACTAAAAAGGAGAAATGGGAGATGGATATAGCTGGTTTAGGAAGCAAACCTGATTTTAATCTGCAGAATGGTTGGAAAAGAGAAGAAATTCCTTTCGAAACAGAAGGATGTGGTGTTGGGGTGCAGGTGTGGCAGACAAAATAAGGTAATTGCGTCCCCCCACCTTCCATAGTAGACTTTCTCCTCTGCAGTGCCTGGAAAGTAGTAGCAAGATAGACTGGAAGGTGTGCAGGGCTGAAGCATGCAGAGAAAAACCTGTGTTGAAGCTTCTTTAAAAACCCTGCGGAGGCACAGTTCACTTTTGTGTGAGGCAGAAGCCAACTCACGAGCAGCAGAATGTGCGCAGAAGGGAGCCCCAAGACGTTTTTCCCCACTGGAAAATTAATAGGGAATAGCAGGCTGCTCTTCTGCTGGCTGGAGGCGAGCGTTGGGAGGAAGGGCATCCCAAAGCCTGCCGTCACAAGCCTACCAGCACGCAGGGGGGGAAGGGTGTCACCACGGATCTGCCAGATGGAGCATGTTAAAGGGCAGCCTGCTGAGCAGAGAAGGCAACAAGCTTGAAAAGCCAAGCACATCGAAGAGTGCACTGTCTCCCCTAGGAAAAAACAAAGCTGCAGACAGTGTTTACAACAGCATCACACTGATTTGTAGAGGCAGAGTTGGGGGTGCAGGTATAACTCTGATTTATTGGGTTGTGTTGGTAAACAACTGCATTTGATAGTGGCTTGAACCAAAACGCCAGCTCTCCAACTTTAGGGCTGTGCATGAATCTGGGTTGGAGCCTGGCGTGGTTGAGCTGCTGGTAAAATTCCCATGGACTAATGTGGAGCTGAGATTGCAGTCATTACATTGCAGGAGAGACATCCTATGGAGCAGAGCACTCCAGCATCCAGGCATGAGGGCTGCAAAAGATGAGAAGTATGTGAAGAGAAAAGCAAATGCCATTAGGCAAAGCTATATCCAACTGTAAATCGCATGAAGAGCATTATAGTCTCTTCTTCTTTACGTGTCTCCATGATTTTTATTTTTTACCACCTATGAATCCGGTAACAGGCATCAGATCAAAAGAAAAGCAGCAGATTGTCAGCTGTATTTCGAGTTATGTTCTGCCTCACATTGTGTTTTCTGATGCTGGGCAAGATCTGTGAACTTTGTTTCCAAGAATTTTAACTCTACAGGTGTGGTGGCTTTTGCTGATGTGGAAGTTGAAGGCCATAAATAATACTCTCATTTGCAAAGTTTCCAGTTTATAGTGTGCTAGTGCATGGAGCTATGAAGTAGATTTTCATAAATCTTCTCTTTTTATCTCATCTGATGGTTCCTTTTTAGATCTTACCCTGCCAGCAATTTTCCACTTTGCCAGACAAATGAATGCGTGTAAGCAGAACGTCTATGGCAGTTGAAAGGTTAATGGAAGGAAAATGTAGTGACATCAAAGTAAGTTTTATTAAGTGAAGCTTTGATTTTCTCCATTATTGGCTCTTTTGTATGAAAAAAACTTAGGTTCTATATAAAGCACACAGTCACAGGCTGCTCATGAACAGAAAGCAAGAGTACAGCAAAGAATATTAATTTGTTGTTTTTCCGTAGTTCCTTCCAGCTGAAGGTCACAATGAATACATTATATTTCAAGCTTCTCTACTCTTACACGTGTTAAAAATTATCAGTTTCTTATTATAAATAAATAAGAAACTGAAGCACAGAGTCACATCTTTAAGGATGAGAATAAATGTCTAAGGTAGCCCTAGGAGGACATTTTGGATATTTTGGTTCCCAGTTTTGGCCCTTACATGTATGAGAATCGCTTCTTTATAAGGCTGTTTCCATGCTCATACTGGGCACAGCACTCTTTCAGCACTAAACAGATAAATAATAATCATCTGACAGATTTGCAGTTGCACCTGACATACCAAATTTATTTGAGAAAACTTCTGCTGGCAAATACAGATTCCATGTCTGCATGCCAATGATGAGATAACTACCTTTTGTGAACATGAGAAAAGCCTATTGTTCTAAGGGTTTTTCAGAAAATTATACACCTGAAAGAGGTCAGTTTCCATTATGCTTGCATAATTTCAGTTATCTTAAAAAAAAAAAAAGCACTAAAAAAAGAATAATAATCCTATAATTTTCTAAATTACAAAAGGAATTCTTCTCGTGTTCATTCTACCCTGTTTAGCTGCCATGTTGTTAGCGCTACAAGATTTGAGTCTCTGAAATGTAGAGGCAGGTTTCAATTTAAGGCAAAGTTGTGTAATACATTGTGTCTTCTTCATGTGGTGCGTGTGGCTTGTCTCGGAAAGCTGCGATAAAGGTTTTTTGGGCCCATAGAAAACAGGCAAGTGAAGATGAAGAGCAGAGGAAGGATAAGCAAAAGGCAGGAGAGGTTTCTAAATGTTGGGAGAGTGACCTGCCCTCTCAGTGACTCAAGAGTGGTGGTAACGGTAAAGAAGTTCTTCCTGCTAGGGAGCGAAAGCAGAAACTCTGTTTATGTTACGACCAGTATAGATTTTTGTGTGTGTTTTTAAAGAAGTGCACTTGACCTTTTTGTCAGTAGCTTTCTTGAAGGTTTTCATCTTGTGTTTTTGACATAGAATAATATAAAAGTAAAAACAAAACCCAAAACATTATTGGCACATACAGTGTTTAACCAAGAACATAAGCAATGTTTTCCATGAACTTTTTCAGTTAACAGAAGAATATATATATCCATTCGGCCCTGATGAAGTAGTGTTGGATCTTATTTTTTTACATTATTTTGGGAGGAAGAGAAACAAGTTCCTATTATATCCAGTGATACCATGTAGTACTTCAGTGATGTGGTTCCTTCTAAATGCAGGTTTTGTAACAATATACCGGTCCGTTATGGGTCAGATTCCTCTCACCCTTTGCGTTATGGCAGCATCCATGGTAGATTAGATATAGAGCTTGCCTATGTGACTTACGCTCACTGCTTGTATCTTGTCCTGTGTGGAACTACACTGTGTCAATGTGAGCGTGTGTATGCCTGATCCCATACTGGGGATGTTATTCCACTTCTACTACACTAGTGCCATTAAAAAAATGGTGATGTAGGGAGAAAAAAAAAAGGGAGACAAAACCATGAGGATCCGAAATCCCACTGAAGGTCAATAAAGCTTTAGTACAGGAGTTATTTATATCCTTTGGTAAATGTTACCCACTTGTTCTGGGTGCAAAGTGCAGATTATCAGCGGAAGGCTGGCTGAGTGTGGTGAGTCTTGAGGGGGAGGTTTGGAAGAAGATAACAAGGCCACTGGGGAAGGACACAGTGCAATGGAAATTGTCTCAGGCGTAATAGAGTGGCGGGTAAAGAGGCATGAAAAGGAAGGTGTGAGAAGGGTAGGCTCGGAGGAGGGGGAGAAGAAATGAGAAAGGGGGAAACCTTGGCCAGCAGTAGCCTCAGGAATAAGCTCTGCTGTTCTGTTCACACAGTTGTAGCTTAAATCATTTTAACCTGCAACATTTTAAGGTGGCTGGTATCTGCAGTTTCTAAAGCTGTCTTGTCCACCAGTTAACAGTGTGGCACGGTTTCCATTGCACATGAAAACCAACCTAGCGACAGCGATGCTGGGAAGGGGTGTTTGGTCGCACGATTCAGGTCATGGCACATGCTGGGGCTGGTGTCCTGGAACGAGGGCCCCGTGTTGGTGGCTTCATCAGCTGGGGCTGCGCAGAGCCAGCGCTCCTCCAGCTCTGCTGGGGCTGCCTCCATCTAAGTGAAGGCAATATTCTTACATGGACAAAAGTGGAATGTGGCAGAAGGCAAAACAGAAGTTTAACATGATATATATAAATTGGCAAAAATTACCTACTGGTCAGTGATTTTATTTAAAACAAAATACTTTTAATATATATTTGTTAATCCTTCATAGCAAAGAGTTCAGCCAGGCAATTTACTCTTGCATTAACCCCCCCTCCATTGTGGAATTTCATTGTACTGTAACTGATGAATTGTTTTAAGGCTGCACAGAGTTTCATGGTCAAAATGGAAATGAGTTGATAAAAACAGCGTAATTAAGAATTCTGCAATTTTACGTATCAGTTCCCTTATGATAATTGGCCTGCAACATGAAATATTTAAAAACACAATCAAACTCTGTCTGTATACATGAGGATGTGTTTGTGTATCTATATCTGTTAGCGCTGCACGATGTATTAGTTGCTTGCAACTAATTAGTTGCTAGCTTCTCATGGCATCTGTATTTCAGATCCCATGGGACTCTAAGGAATGTGACCTTATTTTAATGCTTTTCTGTGCTTTGAGAATCACTCCTTTGTATCTGCTACTAGGACATGTTTTGTTGCTTTAATAACAATAACGCTTAGCACTCTTTTTAGATTTAGATCCCAAGGACATCTACAAAACTAGACAAACATTATCTCTATTATGGAAGTGCATCTCCTGTTTTAGAGCTGGGCACTTAAAAGCAGAACTGACAGTTTTATTGTTGGGTGCTGCTTGTGCAGTGGTTACAGTAAACTGTCCTGCAAGTGCCAAGGATGGGATTCTGCCCTGGGTCCCAGTTGCACAGCTCCGCTGGCTTCCCTTGGCTCCTTTTCCCCATACCACTAATGGGGCATCTGCCCAAAGGGAAGGAGCTGCTCAAATAACGGAGCGCTGTGCTCCGCTGGAAAAAAATGGACTACTTGGAGTACATCCATTTACGTGCAGTGGTGACTTGCAAGAGAGATGAGATATTGCGGTATCTGTCCAGACAAGGAGAGAGGGAATAGAAATAATGGCTTTACTTCTTAACAAGTAACATGCAATTCTAGGGGTGCCTGCATAGCAATCATACCAGATCTTGGGGTTTTGCTCTGCTTTCCCTAACGCACTTCTATCTGCAAGGCTGAAGGAAGCTTTGAGCTCACTATTACAGATTTATTTCCACAATAAAGAAGCACGTTGATGCTCTTCAGGCCTAGGAAAGTTTGATTAAAGATATTCATTAGACTTTGTCTAGAATTTGGTATAATGCTTGGTGTGTAGTTCTTAAATACGCTGAAGTTTGCCAAATCAGTACTTAGGTTATATTTTTGTGATGATGTTGTTTGTGTTTAGTAGATGATGCAAGAATTTTTTTTTATTTGGCACCAGAGCCACATTAAAATTGGAGCTTGTTCAGTGGCTACTTTCTCTTTAGAAGGCCACAGTATATAGGATGCAACACTCCGGGATCTTGCCGCTTCTGTTCATTAACAATCTCATGGCACTTCTGGCAGGAGCTAGGTGGCTGGACTTCATGTCCTGGCTTGTACTCCAGTTTGCACTGGCCAAAGTCCAGTTTGAGTAATTATATTCTGCATGCCTAAATTCCCACAGTAATTTCAATTAGAGTTAGTATGTTTTTCATGCCTGATCCTAAAATGTTGTGTGGTGTTGCTGTGTGATTAAACTGTTGTGACATTCCATCCCAGAGGTAGGTAAAATGATCTTGGCCTCACACTTTGTGAAGCATTTCCTTGGGATAAATGAGCAAAATAAGGATAAAAGATTATTACTGTTTATCTGAGAAATATTGGTGACAAGGTTTTCTGCCTGTTTGTTGGCTCTTTTTACACTAAAGCAAGAAGGAGTGTTTGAAACTCAAGATGTGACCAAGAAGGTATAATTAGGCTCGTTGCTCAAGGTGTTTTAAAGGTTTTAAACCAAATGAAGATAATGTACCTTAATTGCATTTGCATAATGGGCATAGTTGAAAGCAGGTCCCTTTTTTTTTTTTCACGTCTGTAACTTTCTTCAGCAATGTATGCAATACCAAGAGCCAACTTTCTACCTGTGGCAAAAAGTAAAATTGAAACTAAATCTGGATGGAGTTTAGTATGTGAGCAGAGTTCAAATGAAGATGTAGTTGTGCTTAGTGCACAGGGAGGCAACCATCCTTATTCAAAGTGATCACATGTTCGCATTTGGGATTTACAAAGTCCTTGATCTTTGAGATACTGAATGAGCTCATTCCATCCGACTGCACACTCAAATCAAGCCTGAATTGCAGAAGATAAGACCTGCTGCAGAATGCATACATGTTTTTTTCCACCCCACTATTCACCTGGCCCCAAGATGTCATACCTAAGCTGGATTAAAAAAAGCTTTGATGACTAAGAAGCATAAATAATATTACAACAGGCTCCTGGAGCCAGAGGAGTCACTGCACAAGGGCAAATAACATGTATGTTAGTTCCCAAGCTGGGAATGAGCCCCGGGAACTGAGAGTATGTACAAGTTACCTTCATGTGCTGTCCCAGATCAGCTGAATTGGCATGCTGCTTTTTAAGCCTGCAAAACCTCGTTCCTGGAAGTAATGTAGATCCTCAGGGAAAAAAAAAAAACAAAACAGAACACAACAATCTTCCTTGCTCCAGAAATTGTCCTTGGTATCAGATGTCAGTGGCTCCCCCTCAAGCAATCTCAGCAAGGCTGAGAACAATCAACAGCCGTGCACGAACACATTAAAATGCCATGGAAAACACTGTTAACTACGTGAATGTTTGTGGGTGCTGGGTGACATGTCAGAGGAAAAGGTTGCCTTTCTAGGCTGATGGCACAATGGTTCCCCTGAACCGGTGGCTTTTGAGGTTGGTAGGAATCTTCAGGAGCAGTGCTTTGGGCGAGTTGTTTCTCCTACTTCTTTTAAAATTTGAAAAGCTTTGAAAAATGCTTGAAGAATGAGCTGCAGTTTCTTAGCTTTAAATAATTCAAGACTGAAATCAGTGGTCCTTACTGAGGCAAAGCTCTTAATTGAAGTCAGTTTTTTGCTTAAGCAGGTCAGACTCAACTCTGAAATAAAACCCAGGACATTTGATAGGAAACTAGCTTTAAAAAAAAAAACAAAAAACAAAAAACAAAAAAACAAAAAAACCACACAGACCCACAAAATACTAGTAATAACCATTTTTTTTTAATAATNTAAATAATTTTTTAAATAAATAAACAAATATCCTTCCAGTAAGGGCAAAATCACAAGAGCTCACGTAGCAGTTGGATGTGTCTATTCCTTCGAATGTTCAGCGGGTTTGAAGACGCTGCAGAGGCTGCAGGAGCTGCTGGGTGGTGGCAGGAGGCAGGGGTCAGCGCTGCAGCCCCTTCTGCTTCTCTGGGGCGTTTGTGCACTTTCATTGATTTCTGTGCAATGTGTTACCACGTGTACAATGACAGAAACGCTGTGCCCACTTTCCCAAGACCACGCTTTCAGAAAGCAGGCTCCTCGTGCGACAGCTCTTAGTTCTTCCATTCACTGGGGCAGTGGCTTGGCGGAATACAAAGAGCAGTGCTGGTGATCTCCCGTAATTGTTCACGATCAACAAATTATCTGATGAATGGAGCCTTTTTTCTGTGTGGAGAGTATCTGTCAACAGACTGATTTTGTTGTTGTCGTGATTGCCATTTGAAATGTGTTGGCCGTTAACTGATCGAACGCCCTTACCGGCACAGCGTGCTGCGCCCGGGCTCGGTGCTGGAGGGGGGCCGGGGCGAAGTGCTGCTCAGAGACCCTTGGCCTGCTCTCTATGGGCTCTGACTTGCTCTTGGGTTTCGTGTCTGGGATTTTCTGCTTGGCATTTTGCTGTTCTCTTGGTGTTCAGAGAAGGTGGTGAGTTCTCTAGTTACACGATACTGTTGGTCCACCAAAGCTCCAAGGATGAAAGCAAGGAGCTGTAATTTGGGGGCAAGTCTTTGGAAACCATATAAATTACTTGTTTTAATGTGTGAAAATAAGTACTTATATGAAGAATTGAGCAACGTGATCTAGTGAAAGGTGTCCCTACCCATGGCAGGGGGTTGGACTAGATGGTCTTTCAGGGTCCCTTCCAACCCAAACCATTCCATGACTCTGTGAAGAATTCTCTTTAGACAAAATCTCGGCTGCAGTCTCAAAATGCAGATACAGACAGGATGATAACATGGATGAACTAAATAGAAGTTCCTTACCACAGCTATGTTTCTCACAAATGATCTTAGTTAATAGAAGCTGCACTTCAAAATATATGCCATCAAAATGGGGAAGCAGTTTATGCAGAAGGGAGCTATGTTTGAGCCAATGACATTTTTTCTGAGCATTCGTGTGTATATCCCTATGAGGTTAAATTCCATTTTACTTAAATTTGCAACTTTCATATTTTGTCTTGTTTGAAGAGGGGCAAAAGCATTTTGGATAAAGGTGTTTTTTTTCTGTTTGTTTTTTCTGTTCCTCCTTTTGATTTTTGTTGTACTCCCTAGAGCCTTTTTTGAGTATGATCTTTAATAAATCACGTTGTTTGAGTTCTGCAATTGCACCAGATGTGGTCAAAGCATGTAACCCTGTGAAAGAGTAACGTTAATGCATCTGTTCTAGCAGACAGTTGTGATTATTTTATTTTCAAAAGTGACTTGTGTGGAGGGCATGCTGTGATTTGCTGCTTGATAAGTAATTGGCAGTATTGATTCTTAAAACGTCTGTATGTTTCTTAAAGAAAATAACCATTACTGTAGTTGAGACTACAGCTGTAAAACACAGGATCTGTGCTTGGGTAATTCAGTAGATGTTGAACATGCTCAGGCTCAAGTCCGTAAGTAGAAAATTATACATGATGGTGAATCAGTTTCAAAAAGCATCTTAAAAATATACATTGCTGCATTATTCTTTCAGTTTTTGACTATTCTGGTATATATCTCATTTGCCTGGTTTGTGCCATCTGTTTTCTTTCCAAATTTAGTACGATTAGATTAGTTACCCATCAGACTTTGAAAGTTTTAAACATTGCCTTGAAAGTGTTTGAAGAAAGTTGAAGTCATTGTTTTCTTTTGGCTTTGAATGCCACAGCTTCTAAGTACAGTACGTCAAAATAGCTGCTTTAAGAAAAAACACAACTACCACCTTGAAAAGTAAATTAACTTAATAATGGTATATATAATAAAATAACTTATGTATGCTGCAGATGTGAATTGTCAGAGGAAGAAGAAGATAAAGCAGTATATCATCAATAGGATTAGGTCTTGGATGATGTTTTGTGCATGATTTGCATAGTAATGAAAGACAATTTTATTCTTAGACTTCTTTGTAAGCTCATATGAATCACCTTCAAAACAATTTAAAACACATGTATGGAAGTGAAACATGAATAATTTTACTGATGTTTGAGCTTGGCGATGTCAGCCTGACCTTCAGTCATTGTGAATTGTTCCATTCAAACCAATCAATGAGACCATTATTAGTAACCGTAAGTGATCACTTATGACAAATCAGTGCAGTTGGATTAAATTGACAGTGCAAATGTCCATGATTGCAGCTGTAGGTGCAAGGAAGTCACTCAATGCAGGAATACTTAAATCTGTTCTATGGCCTTAGGCAAGTAAGTACTTCCAGAAACAAACGTGTGGAAGGGGTAGTAAACTGAACACCAAAGATGCGTAGAAGGCTTGCTGAAAAAACTGCGTGTGAAACTTAAATGACTAAGGGAGCAGCAATAGCAACCTATGTTCGAAGTGGCATATTTAGGTTCAACTCCAGATTAAATTCAGGTCTGCTTCATGTCATTAATAGCATGTTCCCACTGCTATCACACAGTTAATTTCATGGAGTACCTTGCTCTTCTTAATATGTACTCAAGCTTTGAGTTACCTACTGATAGAAGCCTCTCAACACTGTCATCTATCCAAGGAGAAGGACAGAACCTTTGCCTGAGCTGCGAGGAGGACATGCTGCTGTGACAGGCAGCCTCTTGCTGAGAGGATAGGCAGAGTCTGTGTTTCCCAGACAGCTTCTCTGAGTAGTCACCAGCCCAAATCCAGCTGGAAAAGTGGGACTGGAGGCGATCCAGCTTGACAGGTGCTTCTGCGAGGCGCAGTGCTGAGTGCAGCTTTCATATTTCTTCTGGCTTCTTGGAGGTGACAGCAACCATAATTATGACTTCCCCTTTCTCCCCAAAGTCTTTCATCTTTTAGGACCAAGGGGCTACTGCACTGCCAGTTTGCAGATAGCATGCTATTTTTTCTGGGCCATGTCTGTCTCGTTCACCATTTTCAGTTTCAGATCCAGTTTCCTGTTAGGACCCTCCATCTTTTCTGTTTAGCTATTACCAAGGGTCTTTCTTGTCTCCTCTTCCTGCTGATCAATGAGGTCTTCTGCTTCCGGTGAGAAGCCCAAGTCACTCAAACGGTGGCAGACTCCAAGCAGGCATCAGAATAAGAGGTATGTTGTTCATCTACTGACAAAGGAAGACCACCTTTAGCAAGCACTGTGTGCTGTTTATGTCCTCCTTAGCTGGGAAGAGGATTGCATAGAAGGGGTACCAGGGGATCCAGAGGAAAGAGCAAAAGAGAGAAAAGAGAAGGAAGAGCTCATGGCATTGCTGTTTCTGTGTACATGTATGATAGAGTCTGGTAAATGTGGAAAACAGTTGAGTGGAGAGAGGAAAATTGTGAAAATAGAAATTTCATCTACAACCTTCTTTTTCTTCTTCTTCTTCTTCTTCTTCTTTTTCTTTTTTTTTTTTTTTGATTGAGCTGTCGTAGGCAGGTCTGGATCCAGTTTAGGATCTATTTTGGTTCCTCCTTGTGAACAAATACTATTTCTGGTGTTTGTCTTGATCAGGATGCGTGCCAGCCCTCCTGCTGCTCAGCTTCTCACACTCTGCTGTGCTATGAAGTGTTGCTCATCTCTGAGAAGGGTTATGGGTTACGGGTTAGACTGAACCCTCTGAACACTTGTAAGACGAAATGATAGCCACCTCAATTGCTGTTTTGTTTATTGATAGCTAAAATTAGAGTGGGCCCCTTCCTAAAACATATTAGTATATAGCTGTGCAAATTCAGGATTTGCAAGGGATCGGTGCACCAAATACAAGAATTAGACCACTGATGAGCTGAGACTGGGTGGCAGTGTGTTTTGGGGACAACCAGAGGAAACAGTGACACTATTTAAAACACTACTTGCTTTACTGAATATGTTTGAATAGGTTAAAATCAGCCTCATGCTCCCAAATACCTTGTAACATGCACGAAAGGTAAAACCAGGCCCATCATTGTGAAGCTGTGGTTCAAAAAGGGTGCTGTGTCTGAGTTGCCAGGAAAGACTTTTTTTGTCTGCATCAGTTCTATTCCAGGGCCTTCGTGTAAAACTGTGTAAATCCTACTTTTTTTTTTTAAACATAACCTATGGGGGTACAAATGCTTTCCCGTTTTGTAGGAGATGTAAAGTGCAGCTCATGGTCATTTGAGGTCTATGCATGAAAAATGCTCTGCAGGCTAACTGTAGGTGGTCTGGTCTGTGTGCACTCTCACCGGCATTATTTTGGGTTGTATGGTTTATTTTTGAGTTCTTTTGCTCCCTCATGCCCGTTGTCTCAAGAAACCTGTTCTGTCACTTGGCAGTGAGCTGAGAAAAGCAAGCAGCTGCTCATGTTGAACAAACTCCATAGCTAGCGATGGCAGTTTTGGAGCTGCAGCAAGGGGGGGGAGCAGAGTGTGTAGGACAGAATCATTGAATACAATATCCCAAGTTGGATCATCAAGCCAAGCTCCTGGCTCCACACAGGACCACCCAAAAATCAGACCAGATGTCTGAGAGCGGTGTCCAAATGCTTCTTGAACTCTGGCAGACTCGGTGCTGTGACCACTGCCCTGGGGAGCCTGTTCTGGTGCCCAGCCACCCTCTCTGTGAAGAACCTTTTCCTAACACCCAGCCTGAACCTCCCCTGCCACAGCTCCATGCC
>VXAL01010845.1:1000409-1210481 GCA_013399475.1 Chauna torquata
CCCTCGGGAAAGACCCTTTCCCTACCCCCCAGCCTGACCCTCCCCTGCCACAGCTCCATGCCATTCCCTCAGGTCCTGTCGCTGTCACCAGAGAGAAGCGATCAGTGCCTGCCCCTCCGCTCCCCATCGATGCCCTTAGCATGCACATACACAGCCCGGTGCCTGGGTGATCGGGAGATCCAAGCTGTGGTCCTGGTGACGCCATTGATTTGCAGTGTTGTTGGATGCAACTTCTCGGCTTCTTGCTGCTGTTGTTCTCCTGGCTATGAGGAATAACCTCTGTAAAGAGCTTTGAAGTCTTTACTGACTGTAATGGCTAATGATTGCATAATAATTTAATGAGTTATTCCTTTTTTTTTTTTGTCAGCTAAGAGAGACCCATGTAAGAATTTAAGACAGTATGTGAATTCTTTTTACTGATAAAAGAAAAACCTGGAGTTTTTAGGTGTCACCAGCAAACAGCAGCTTAAAGCAGGATTGCCTGCTGCCACGTGGCTTCCTGCTAGCTATAATAGTACTGAGATCTCAAAGCTGAAAAATTGGTTTGAGAGATATGTCTTATTCTTACCAACTTTTTCACGTACTGCCTCGGCCCACCTGATGCAGAATATATTAATGAGTAAAACTGTTTGTCTTCTAATCATCCTTTACCTTCCCCTCCTCCATGTCTGATTCCCACCCCATCATCCATGTGAGATGGGGAGGAGTTTGCCTGCAGGTGCTGTGTAAGGGTCTCTCTTCAGAACAGTTATTTTCTCCAAAGCTGTGGCTAACCTTTGTGCCCAGGTTTCATGCAGTCACACTGTTATCCGGGCTCCTCTGTACTTTTTTTAACAAGTGTTGCTTCCTGCCATTACATTTCCTTTTACTACTTGAAACAAAACAACCCCTGCCTCCCCAAAGCCCCAGGTTTTGCCAGCAGGTATCCTTCCCTATTCCCTTTTCTTTGCTGTGTTTCGCTCCAATTACACGGTGAACATGGTTCCCCTTTGAAGTTCCCTTGCTGCTCCGCTCTGTATTGACTGTCCCCCATCGTTGTGTATCATCAGCAGATCTGACAGGTTCACAGCCGGTTTCTCTGCTGTAGTTGCTGCTGATTAAAAACAAGAGGCTTTACTGAACCTTTCCCCTCTACATAGCAGCTTACCTGCTCCCACAGCCAATAACTCTCATCGTTTCTTTTGGAAGGGGTTTCTTACATGGTTTGTCTGTTAGTAGGCTTTGGTCGCTTCACCCTCAAAGTGGCTGGAGGAAGAGGCTTGCTTTCAGCGCTCCCTAGGATCACAGCCCAGCAAGACAGTTTTGTGCATGCACACGATAGCATGCACACCTGTGCACCCGAGCAGTTGGGTCGAACAAGAAAATTGCCACCTAGTTTGAGAGTTCGTGTAGAATAGATATCCTATCTCCGTTGTTAGCTGTGCTGGAAACTATAGACCTGGATGTCCTGAAAGAAGCAGGTGACGTGGCTGTGTGGTAGCGAGGAAGATGCTTTTTACCTGCATGCACCTTCGTCTGCTTGGCAGATGGCATTTAGCATGGGCAATAGAAATGCAGTAATCTCTACAACTGCTCATGCTATCAGGGTGAGAGAATTTATTAATTTTCTGTATTGTTTGGGTTTCAGTTACTTTGCTGAAACTGTCCACAAGGGGCCAGTCTGCTGATTCCTTGGGGATGCACAGCTTATCCGCAGGGAGCTAGAGCGAGACCCTCCAAACGCGCGTCATACCTGCGGTGCAGCCTTGCAGCCCTTAGCAGGAGAAGTGTCCGCTCCTTCCCTGAGCTACGCTGACTGAGACACACCGATGTGAAAGGTTCTCTAAACTATCCTTTAAAGCCTCTGGTCTCCTATACCATCGAGTCCTTGCCTTACTATGTAGCGACTTTACAATTTTAATTAACATTATGATTATACAGCAGACATGCTTCTATAGCGTCTGTTGCTGTGGCAGCTAGACACTTTAATTACAGAGATTAAAACACAAATCAAGGACAATACAGAGTTGTTATGATGTAATTACTGGATCTGAATATTTGTAGAAAACTGGCCACTTGAGCTGCTGAGGTTAATGTACAAATCCGTGTGACCTGGTCTCTCCTCGAGACCTGCGTCCAAGTGGCTGGTTGGGACAGGAGAGGGAGAGTGTGGAGTGTGCCGCGTGGTTGGCATGTTCCTGAAGAGTTAGAGCTGCTTGGAGAACTGGTACTTCCAACGTGGGAGGTGTCATATTCGCTCATCCAGGATCAAGACCCCCGTCTAGGGCTTCAGTTGTTTTATTCTGGTCTTTTTTAAAAAATAATCTTAGTTTAATCCAAAATGAAACATTTTCTCATTTCTCACCAAAGTGAAAATGCCGGTGGTGAGATTTTTAGTGTTTACTTAAAGGAACCTTGAAAATAATATTAATTTCATAATTTGAAAATTGAAATAAGAAGTTTTACTTTTTTTTTTTTTTTTTAAGAACAGGAGCTGTTTGGTGGGTTGAAACAGTTTCATGTGTTCAACGCAAATTTGGGAGTATTCTGGTCTATCTCTATATACATTTCTGATTCCAGGGGGGAAATGATGGCTTGAAATCATCTGGCTTTAAAATCACCATATAGTTTAGGCTTGCAGATCCAACTTTCATAAGGCTTACGAATACTTGCCAGCCTCAAAATAGGGCTAAAATCTTTGTCTTTTATTTTTAGAAAAAGGAAAATGGGAGATCTGTATTTTAAAAATCTTTGTATATCACTCTTGTCAACTTGTAAATACCTTGTATCTTGATACGTGAGTGTATGTGTGCTTTCCACTAGATTTTCTGCTTGCTTACTTGCTTATTCACATACTCTTTAAATAGAAGGAACAGAATATCTTCTCCCCTTAATTCCTGGCCCAGAGGTCTGTAACAAATCTGTCGTCATCTGGCAGTTCATAGCTGTCAGTATGCTCCTGCAGTGGTCACTGGGAAATGTAAATACTGCTCCTTTGAATGCAAAGGACCCTGATACTTTGGTCGTACACTCCCTGGTTTTGCCACCATTCATCCTCCTACATGATGCCAAATCCCACTTGTCTCATGCTGTCACTCTGGCAGAGAACTGAGAGTCATAATCATATTAGAAACATGGCAGGTTAAACTCAGAAAGAAAAACTAAAAAG
This sequence comes from Chauna torquata, assembly GCA_013399475.1. NCBI lineage: Eukaryota > Metazoa > Chordata > Aves > Anseriformes > Anhimidae > Chauna > Chauna torquata. The sequence goes on from VXAL01010845.1 coordinate 1,003,558, forward strand.
GGCCTCTCCAGAAGGATTTCTGACTGTTGAAAAATCTCCAAGTCATCTACTGCCAGCATTGCTAGACACCAGGGGATTGTCACCTGCAGTGCAGTAAAGGAAAACATTTCTTTTTTGAAAGGCTACACCGCCATATTCTTCCTTAACTAGGCAGAAATAAGGGGCTACCAGCAGGAGCTAACTATAAACCTACAAAGAGTGACAAATAAACCAAACAGAAGCAATAGAGTATATGTGGTCGTTCGCCACTCATTTCCCCGGAGAGCTGTAGAGATGCTGTGTGCGGAGGTGGAAACAGCAGCGTGTGCACGGTCTTCCCCTTCCTGTCACCCTCTCTTGATGTACAGTAACACTCCCTCCTAAACGCGCTCTTGGCTCGATAGAGAGCTCAAATGAAGCACAGAAAGTGTTTCCCAACCCTGTTTCTTTCCAGTTAGTGGTTTATATGTGGAGGAAGGAAGCCAGATCTCTAATCGTTGCTCTAATGTTTTTCCCCGTGGATCCTCCTAGTGAAACAAGCTGTGGCCCCTGGGGAATTTCCCTATGTGTGATTTCAGTAGGAATGGGTTTTCCCTTGTAAGTGAAGGAAGACTTTAAGGGACACAACTGAACTGTGATGCTCTGGTCTGTCCAGGGGAGTTGGTACCTGCCCACTTAGAGCAGCTGTAACAAGAGCTCTTCAGGTCGCGCCATGTAACTTTATTTTATAGGGAATGTTTCATTGTCAAGTCTCTCCAACTGCACTGTAGAATTACACAGCAGAAAGTATGTGGTCTAAATTAGAGCGGAGTACAGGCATGGAATGGGGAATAAGGTAAAATATAATCGTAAATAACTGAAAGAAGTAGAGCTTGTGAGGTAGGGGCAAAAAGAAAAGCCAGTTTTCCTACTAGGTTTCATAAAGGATGGTATCGCTAAGCCAAAGAGATGAAAGGTTGGTTGTCTGTATGGCAGAACCGAGAAGAAATGTCGTGCTGTGGGTAGAGGAGTGGTAGGAAGCATCATCTGTTTCCCTTGTCTCCTTGTTGACAGCAAGTTGACAAAGGCAGAGAAGGGGACGGCTGAGAGTTTTCCAAAATATTAAGATGTTCAGTCCTATGGCTGAGGCTCACGCTAATGATCAAGTTACGTTTTATCAGCTGTGCAACAGTGTCTTTGTGCAAGCTTTTGGCCACCAGCAAAACCAAAATTATTCTGCTCAGTTTCAATTTGCAGTGAAAAAAGTTGAGTGTGCTTCTTGGTATCTCAGTGCAAATAGTTACTGGTTTGTATGTGCACAGGGGACTTGGTTCTTACTCGTTTTCAATTGAAAGCCCAGGATAATGTGATGAGGAGGGTTGTATGGTTTGTTTTTAAAAGGAAGATAATTTTGAACCGGACCATGTTAAAGGAAAAGGAGATGCTGTGGAACAGCCTGATGACTGCCATGAGGCTGGACTTCTCGGTGAGTAGATCGACTATGGGAATATCAGTGCAGCTAGGCTGTGGGAAGGTTGTGGAATCATATATCTAAATACCTGACTCAAAACAAGGCCGAAGTACAGAGGAAGGACTCAGCAGATGTGCTGTCCAAGTAACTGAATACGGAGTTTTCCAAAATAATGTCCGAGAAATAGCTTTTTTTAATTTTTTGTTGTGAGTTTTCCATGGCATGCTGTGGCATGCTGAATGCATTGAACTGTTGGCATCTCAGCATCCGTGGCTCTGGGACTTTAGCAGTACACTGATATTTTCTCTTTGCTGAGAGGACAGAGAGTAGCTGGTAATAAACAGCTCCCAAGGGACTGTTCTTCAGATTGTCCATGCACTGTCTTATTTTCTAAGTGTGATGGATCACTAATCATACTGGTGGCATTAAACCGATTAATAATAGTGAAACCAATAAAATATTTTTGTTCCGCTGACCTTAATAGAGGCTTTGGCAAATATTTTAGTAGCACTGGGATTTCATTCTTATTGTTTAGACATTTAAAACATCTGAATTGCAGTTTAAAATTGTGTTAGTTAAATGCTTAACTAATCTGGGTATTTAAGATCAGCAGTTGTGTGTGCGTACCTATGCACACTGTGTGCCTCTGGATGCACACTGTTACGTAAATATATATAGTTACACGAGAGGAATATTATGTGTGTATCCAAGCCTGCCTATGATAAATCCTTTGCTACAGATGCAGACTTATTTGTCAGACACCATTGGACAGCTTAATTCAGAGCATTAACAGTACTTTTCATTAAGATTCTTGTTAATTTGGGAGGCAGTAGTCATTAGAGTACAGTGGGAAAACACACATTGTTTCTCCAGTGTTAGAGAGGTTCTTGATATTTTCAGATCTCCAGGTCAGTCTTAACCTGTCAATAATCCTGTGTCACTGGGCATTGAGTGTCCACAGCTGGATTTATCCCTTTGTTCCTTCAAAGACAGATGCTAAGGAGGAGCCCCACCTGCCATCCCCATGAGCTACTGTAATGCCTCTTCGTGCTACCTTTCTCTGGCATTATGGCATATATAAAATCAACTAATTCTGAATCTTGCTGCTGGCTTTCAAGACTTTTTGCTTTTGAGAAAGCCCAATCTAACATGTGCTGCTAAGGTTTGGTTCCAGAAAATCAATTCTGCCACTCCTGAAATGGAGCACAGCCATCCACAGCATGTATGCAGGGAGAAAGTAAGGAATCTTGTGCTCCAGGTATACATCCTGCTTCAGCTGACTTCTGTGATCCAACAGGCATGGCGTATGCCTCTCTTTCACTCAGATCTCCTCAGCCCTTTAACAGTGGTGAGCCCTAATTTCACTAAAAGTATGTCATTTCTTCAGTGTTTTGGGGGTTTGAATCTAGGACAAGAGTATCAGCAGAGAGCAGCAGGTACAAATACTCAGCCTGTATATCTTATCAGATACTCAGGAATGCAGTAAGAAATGTCAGCGAGAGCTTTCTACAAAATATTTAATTAACAGCAACAGCTACAGAAATGAAAAACAACATCCATGCAATTACAGTGTTCAATAAAGCAGCTCTCAGAGGATGGAGCAGCAACGGATTAGTGACTGACTGGCATTTAAATATGTTATCAACCAGTTAGGGAGACCAGAGTAAATTTGCTCCCCTGAGGATCAAGCTAGTAGAAGTATTATAACTATATTATTGTTTCTCAGGGCAATCAATTGAATTATATGGTGCAGTAGCCTAGGACGTTCAGCTGTTATTCCAGTAGCTGGTTACGTGGTTTGTTTCACTGGACATTAATAGAGAGTACTGGGCGAGATACTTCTGTCAGTTTGCAAATGGGCATTTTCTTGTTTAAAAACAGTAATGTATGCACTCCAGTTTTATATTTCAAATGCAGACTATGCTGGAAACTCTGTAATTTGTACAAGTGGTGGAATATGCTAGTCTTTAGACGTTAAAATAGAACACAATAAAGAATTTATGTTATCTTTACCTCCAGGGTCAAATATATGCTGAGAAGGAATAATTAGTCTACCAGTTGTAGTGCTTTCTTTTCCTACAAAAGTGTGGATAGTTTCACTGATTGGGGATTTTTGCTGTTATAGATTTTACATCAGAAAAATGGAAGCCCTTGTATAAATAACTATACTTTTAGTATGATGAGTGAGATAAAATTACGTGAACTGCGACCGTACTTCAGTACAAGCTAATGCATTCCCTTTACACGTATATACAGTCCTGATGATGCAAAAAATCCATTTCATGATGAAGCTGTACAGGAAAGGCATACTCCAATGTACATAGATATATATAGTTGAATTTCTAATTACGTCTGGTGGTCAAGTCCATTGCTTCTCTCTGTCTCTTGGTGGAGCACAGGGATGAAAACGAACGCAGGGAGTTGCCAATTTGCAAACTTGGACCTAATAAATAGGATTTGTATTGATTTATGTTCTATACAGACCAGTTTGGTAAGTAAATTTAAATGAGTCAGTGTCCCTCCAGTGAATAACTGGTCCAAAACCCGGAGTGGATGAGCCAAAGGGTAGCAAGCCAAAATGATTCAGTAAGGGATCTACATTTCTTTGATATTGTTCATTCTTTCTTTATAGAAGCAAGGTTGCCTAGGATAGCCTGTTGAGCCAGTATGATAACCGACTCTTTCTCATCAGGAGACACAGAGCAGCAGAGATCAGCTTGTTATTTTCTTCTCCCATTGCATTTATATAGATTCATTTTCCCCCATGGTCCCTTTCTTCTCAGTTTTTCTTCCAAAGGTGAGAGCAACCTTTGCTCTGAGGACACTAGGAGCCAATATAGTGGTCCAAGGCAGAGCAGCTGCCAAAAGGGATACCACTGTGAGTGATTTCTTTCACTGTAAGTGCGTGTTATAGATGGTTGGAAGTGAGGAGGAGCCCTGGATTAGTCAACCTGTTGAAAACCCAGGTGTCTGGGAGTCCTCTGGAATGGCTAAACAATTTTCCACTAATTATATGCTTAACTTTATGAGAAAAGACAGCCATTAAAATACACAGTAGGCTAAGTACCTTTAATACAATTAAAAAAAAAAGTATCTAAAGACTGTGAACTGCAGAACAATACAGCCAACAAAATAATATATCAGTATGAATGTATTCACGTTCATGAGCACAATTACAGACAAGCATGTCATGCTAGTAGAGCCCATCTTGAATTATGGCTTGTATAAATCAATTGTCCCAGACATAATGCTGATTACATCCAAAGCAGCTAAAATGGGTGGGATGGCCTGATCCCACCGGCAGGAGAGGAACTAAAGCAGGGACCCATTGCTCACTGCTGACCAGCTTATCCAGAAGAAGAGAGGGCTATTGCGTGTTGCCTTACCTTGCAGATGCCGAGGTATAAAAATACCTTACTAAGGAAGAAGTCCTTCACTAAAAATGGACTATGTGTATACTATATTTACTAGCTAAGAAATGGCTAATAAAAAAAATGTGGGACCAACTGCCCTGAGATGTTGCTGCTGGAATGAAATTCTGAATAAGATAAAGTACAGCCTGAAGAAAATGTGTTTCATCTCTGTTCCCATCACACTGCCTGCTGAGATGTTTCGATAGCTCCTGAGCACCCCTCCGCAGTCTCTGATAAATCCGCATCGCAGCAAGGAGAGGGGGCAGTGAGGCAGGTGAGAAACTTGTAGGAAAGCTGTTGGTATGCTGCTCAGCATGCCCAATCCTGATTAAAAGTTGCAGTGTGTATCCTGTCTGGTGTCTTACAAAGAGACCTTGGAGGAAATTTTCAAAGTGGAACTGATTCTCACTGTGAAAACTATGCGGTACTCCTCTGAAGTTAAATATTACAGATCAGGTTTTTTAAAGCTCACATGGTTTTGCCTGTTACTCCTCTAACACAGGGAGTTGAGGGGAGCTGAACGACAAAAAGAAAGATGTTCTGAATATCAGAAGCCTGAAGTTAATTAATGCTCAGAAAGTGATTTCAAGATGAAAAGCACTACTGCTAAGTGTTATTAATGGTGGAGTACCCTGCTGTTAATTATAAATAACAATAATGCTACGGAGCACGCAACATGCAAAGATCTCAAAGTCTTTTGAAATATGAATCACTGATTTATTCTGATATTATAAATGAGAAGAATGAGGCATGGAGAGATGTAACTTGCTTGAGGAAGGCGTCAAGTACCTAAGTAGAGGAGTCCAAGACTGCAGTCCGGATCTCAGACTTGCATTTTACAGCTCTCACTCCCGCAGCCTGTTCCTTGGCTGTACAAACACTGTGCAGCATGAGTCCAACCCCTGACTTTCCTTGAGTTACATAGAAGACTGTAGTTGTACAGAGTATTTCCAATGGATTTAGAGGGCGTGTACCTGTACTTGTGGTTTCTCTTCTACAATGTTAGGAAGTGCAAGGAATTTGTGCAAGGAGTCTGAGGCTGTACAGGGTGGACAAAGTAATCCAGCTATGATGCAGTAATTCCCCTGAAAGCATCCTGGAATTCCAATCTTACTGTGCATGTAAAAATAAAAACATTCAGTATTGCTCCTCCTTGCCACTGCTTTGTTTTCAGCACAGAGTGATGCTAGGGTAATCTCTCAAGCTGGGGTTTTCTACCTCCAAACCTGTTACTTATTTCTAGAATTCTCGAAAACAGTGTGCAGAATAGAGTGACTCAGCTGAGGCTGAGCGAGCAGTGACTGAATTTCAATCAGAGATGCTAATCACACCCGAGGACCCCTTTAGTTTTAGGGAATAACAATTTGAAAGTAAAATAGAAAGAATCAGCTCATGCCATAAAAAGAGCATCTCATCTAGGTTTCACACTCTCGTTTCTTGTGGCTAATAGACGTATGCTGCCTTATTAGTTTGTCTCTGTTTCAGCAGTCCCCTTCTAAATGAGGATTTTTAGTTCTCAGACTAATCTTTTCCTATGAAGGAGGGTTCATTTGTATGCTGTTATTGTCATTAGCAGCGTAATCTTCAGTCTTAATGTTAGTGCGTCTACTTTGTGCTTCCTTAGGGTAGCTGTGAAGTACTTCTCCACTAACCCATGAGTGCCTCTGGTTTCACATCTTACTGAGGACTATTGTGTATTGTGATCATCTGCTAATAGAGGAGATTAGCTGAATCACAGCAGTCTCCCAAGCAAGAGATATGACACTTTTTTTCTCTTCAGTTGATGTTATAAGCTTGTCTTTTCATATTGGGAATAATCACTTTGTGTTGTTCTTTTATTATTGCCATTTCTGCTATAAGATTTCTAACTGCAGAGTCCTAAAGCGCTTCCTTGTTTCATCTTCATGGCCATTCAGAGTGCTTAATGGGTTTACAAGCAAATCAAGTCTTCCATCTTCCTTGAATGGAGCTTTTGTTGGAGTCAATCTGCTTGCACAACTGGGATCACAGGTGTATACAACCTTTCAAGCAGTGGTTTCTTGTACTCTAGACCAAATTTGCCCAGATGTTATTTCCAGAGAAATCAGAATTATTAACGTATAGTTCAACAAAATGTTGACAGAATACAAAGCATAAAACACCTTGCACTGGAATTCCAAACCCAATTAAATGGGCTAATTCACCTACTGCTTAATTGGCTGCGAGCCATATGAGTAATTACGCCACTGACATCTTCCAAAATTATATTCTTAATTGTTACATTTATTTGCATCACAATGAAATAACCACATCTCAGCTCAGCACTGCTAAGCTCCCCCTGTGAAAGGGAGGAAACAGTTTTACATTTCTCAGGCTTGCCTTCATGCAGACGTCAATTGGGCAGGTAGCCACCAGGGAGACGGAGCAGGAAAATGTAAAGTTGGTCTGTTTATTCTTTAACATATGTACCTTGTTGTTGTAGTACACGGTGGCTCTTATTGTAGCACACTGTAGAAGACTCCTTTCTTCTCCTTTTTTTCCTCCTCTGTTATTGTTCACGAAAATGTATGAATGTAGCAGGGCGATGCTATATGGGTTGTGCTTGCAGACTGCAATATAATATCACACTCCAGAGATGCAGTGTTTCTATTTGCTATCATAAATTTATTTCATATTTTCTTTCCTTCATAAAAAATACCCCTAGTTCTTTATACAAATAATGTCATTCCAAGGAAAATGTATGCAGAACCACTTTACAGAAAACCTCTATAAGCACTGTTTGGTCTTGCTGTGTAGATCTGCTCTCTAATTGCTTTGAATTTACTTTATTGCAAGGCTGGGGATTGCTTTGAAGTGATTATGAAAGAATGAGCAGGCTTCTGCAAAGGGAATTTAGGAAAGAAAAAGCTTTTAAGAAATCCTATTTTGAAGTTCCAGTTCCAGAGGGTCCCCAGTTACTGAAATGTAATGCCAGTGCATTCCCTTCCCTTCTCTGTCTTTAACGGTGCACTCTTCTTCATTAATAAGTCTTACATGGGCATGAAAATTGTTTCTCGAGATCATTTTCCAGCCATGTCATTTTGTTGTAGGGGGCTGCAGTATTACTGTATTTATTGGCTTTTTGAAAGTCTTTTCTATGCATGCAGGAATATTTTCATCCATCTCACAACCACTTTATGCAATTCTAACCCTGTTCCAAGATACAATATCAACATGATGGGTTTGCTGGCTGTATGGTATCTTCTTTCTGAAGTGCACAACTTATGTACAAAGTTCATCCAAGTGCCTATTTCACCAAAATGAATTGAATACGGAAATCAGGACTTAGGAGGAAGAAGTTATTTAATATATACATATGGAATAATAACAAAGAAAATCAAGATTTGGATGCAGGTGATTTTGTATTTATCCTCAGCCAGGAGACCCACATACATGCTCCTGTTTCATGATTTTCTATGAATAAAAAGGGTGGGATTTTATTTTCACTGTAAAATCAGTTAGAGATTTCTTTAAAAACCCAGATCCATCTGTCTTTCTGTCCCAGCACGAACATTAGAGGATGAGGAAGAAGGAACAGAAATCAGACCCATGTTGTTTTCTTCAGGCCTTATGTCTGATGAACAGTGTGATTCCCAGATAGCGTTCCCTTCTAGAAGCTCCTTGCATTCATTTATGAGTTGTTTATTCATCAAAAAACTCAGAATTTCCATCCATGCGTGGAAGACTTGTTGGTTTTCTGACGCAAAGCTAATAACGTCTGCTCTTAATTAAACATTAATGGTAACAAATGGCTGCCTGTCAAGTTTTTATCCCGTCAGTCCACACGGTATCTGAACGCCTGCTGGAAGGCAGGTTCCTCACACGGCATCACTTGTGGTGCCCTGCAGAGCGTCACCATTGCAGGTGTGGGTGCCGGATGCTCAGAAAACGAGCCACCCAGGCTAATTACACAGCTGAGGCAGGACGGAGACAAGCGCGGTGCCTCGTGATGCCCCGCACGGGATGCACGCTGAGGAAGGTGTGGGCACGGTTTGTGCTCAGGGATGTGTTTAGGTCTAACTGATCTGATATTGATTTGGGTCTCTCCATGTTGCAGTGACCCCAAATTAATAATACTCAGCTTTAGATCCTTTTTTCTTTTAATTGTCTTTGAAACAGATTGGGAAAAATTTGTAAGGGGAAAAATGGGTCTGCTAATAAAATAAAAATTAGCAGGCATCACTAACAGTCCCACAGCAGATAAATAAAGAGAATAAAGCTTCTGGCATAGAAGGAAGTGAAAATTTTCATACTACATTAGTCAAGCATTAAATTAATGAGAAGTCTCAGTTTCTCGGGTAAAAATCGATTCCTATTCAGACAGCCCGTGGAAAAGTTTGGAAGTGTTGTAAGCGGTCTGTAAGCCCCACAGCCTCTCCTGCCGTGGGGGCTAAAATTTGGCTTCTCCAGCCCCCAGCCCTGGGCTGCCGCTGCCCGGGCGAGCTCAGTGCCTGGTCCTGCGTCAGTTTTTCCCCCGTACAGAGACCAGACACCTTTTCCCCTTCTCGTGTATAGTCCTTCTCCGCAGAAATCAATCACATTGCCTTACCTATAACTCACTTCAAACACTTGCTAACTTCAAAAAGACCAGTTCAAAGAACTCTGGTTTATTTGCTGTTTTTGCAGCAGTTACAGCCTAAATAATTAGCTAATACCTTTTAAATATGTTTTAAAGATTATGTTTTAAATCCCTAAGCTGTGTCATCTTTTGGAAACAGTCTTCTTAAAACTGCAGAGCAAGCATAAATTGTAGAAAAAGCTCCAGATGGCCCAGTAATTTGCTGTTTATTTACAGGAAACCGGCTCCTTCCCCTCAGCTTTTTATCCCAGAAAGTACAATTGGTGGGCAGAAGGCACGAGGCTTTGTGAGCTCTGTGCGATATCCGAATTCTTTTACCAGCGTGTGTGTTCTCAATGGGCATGCCTGCGAGCACTGCTCCCTCTGACTGTGTGACGTTTCCTCTGACTTGGCTCTGGGTTTGGATCTCTCCGTAGAGATGTGGCAAGTGCATGAGCCAGCTTGGCCGGTTCTGGTGCCACAGAACCAGACGGGAGCATTCAACGTACACTCGGCTCGAGCCCGCGCGGGCAGCCCGGGCAGCGTCCCTGCCTGCCACAGCTGGCAGCATCTGTGTCACGTTGTCCCTGGGCCAAGGCAGAGCCGGCAGCTGGGGTCTGTTGCAGTGCGTCTCCGGATTTACACTTTTTATTTTTTAGTTTGCCCTTGATTGTTTGTTTCTGAGGATCTTGACAACAGCATTTTATTATTTTACGATCTGTGACTTTGAAGGCAGGAATATAAAAGATTTGACTGAAATATTTAGGATATTTGCAACTCTCACATCTCTAGCATGGCTCAGCTCTGCTTTCTCATCTTTCCCAAATAGTTGCAGTTTTCACTGGTCACAGATGTTAGCCCAACTCAGAGGAAGGCCCTGTTGTCCATCAATGGACCAATCTGTACAGAGTATCTTTTTGGGTCCCCCGGTACATTTTTTGTCAACTGTGTTTTTCTTGCATGCTTGTTTGTGTTCCAGCTGGGCCTTCTGTGCCTCGCAGAGAGCAGCGAGCACTGGCAGCACATTGCATTATTTATAAGGCAGAGACACTATCAGATCTCACTCAGGTTGGAAGAGACTTCGCTTTCAAATAATTACAGAATTTACATTTATGGAGTGCCTCTCAAGGAAACCTCGAAGCACCGTGTCGAGTGTCGGTATGAACCGGGATGGTTTGTTCGCTGCTGAACAGAAAGCAAATCAATTGGGGGTAATAGGGCAGCAAAGCCCCCGGTGAAGGAGGCTGGAGCCCGCTGCTTGGGAGCCTGTTAGAGCTGAGGGGTTATCTGCCTTGGGTCTCCAGCAAGAGAGCTGGCCTGAAGCGCTCTGTATAGAGCGCTGGGTTCCTGCATGACTGCCGTGGACAGAGTCTCAGTTTTGTTTTTCATCTAAAAGGTTTGTTAATGGCTGCCTAGTTCCCTGTGCAGTTCAAGTCGGTGCTCTAAGTCCAGCGACTACAAGGCGGGATTGGGATGCGCAGTCGGCTGGTTTGGGCAGCAAGGGGGGCGGGAGGCAGCACGTGGTTAGCGCTGGGGAGCGCTGTCAGGTTAATCACAGCCGCTCACGTCCGTGCTGTTTCACGTCATGTCTGTTAGTAGTTCCCCAGTTTTAGCCCAGGACACAGCGTGTTTCTGGCTTCTCAGCAGGGACGGGCACGAGGTGCGGTGTTCTCAAAAGTTCGTTTTATTGGGATGTTTGTAAGATATGCCTGCCTCTAGGAACACATTTGTTGGAAGGAGGAGATTCTGGAAGGATGAGAAGTACCCATACTTTAAGCATAAAGCCTAACAAAGAATTTACTTGATTTTAGTGCATTTGCATGTGGGAGAAGAGCTGCATGTATTCTCAGGTAGGCACAATGCAGCACATCACTTAAGCAGTTTAGAAAAGTAGTTTAACTTAATGGAGAGGTCCCAAAAGACACTCTTTTTTCTTTTTCTTTGGAAAGAAACAGCAAGTTTTAAAAGAAAAAGGGAAACAGAAAAAGCCCAGGCATACCTAGAGTGGCATGTCAAGACGAGTTGGAGGGGCCCAAGGCCTGACTTGGGATAAGCTGGGCTCCTGCTGTAAAGACTGTTTCCCTGCTCTGCTCCTGTGTTGGCACAGCTCTCATGGAGTATATGAGCGGGGCGTCTTATTCTAATGTAGTCAAAATACATTTGGTTACTGCTTTTTGAAGACTCATATGCTGTGGCTGATATAAAAGGTACTAATTTAAGATCTTGAGGGACCTTTGTGTTTGGTGCAGCACAAAGAAATACGGGGGACAGTTCAAGGAGATAACGCAGCACAGTCTGGTAGCTTCAGGCTGAAAAGATGCAATTTTCAAAGCTGGCTAAATGAGCTATGATATTTTTGTTGATAATTTGTGATCAGATTTATAACTAGTGGCTTTTTAAAGCATACAAAACTCCCAAACTCTGAAAATTAATATCATACTGATGGACCTGCTTGAACAAACATAATAAAAAATGTGCTCTCTGTCACGGCAAGCTGAAAAAGCAGATGGCAGTCGGAGGCTGAGCAGCATACAGAAGTTTGAAATTTTAAATTAAATCAGTTTGAAGCTTTGTTTGTGCCTAAGGCAAGCTTTCCCCTCGGTTGAAGGAGAGTGGCTAGCTGAACTCCTTTACATGGGCTCTGGTTTTGAAAAGGCTGCTGAAAGATTTGAAATGCTCTGCAGTCTACACTAAGGCTTTAATCTGGGCTAAGAGTGGACCAGAAATAGGAAATTCAGGTTATTCCAGAACACGAAGCCTTTCCAAAAATGTAAACTCCTGTAATGAGATGGGTACAGAAAAGGGACTTCTGCTTTTACACAGTGTGCCATAAATATTCAGATTATGTCATATGTTTCTAGTGCTCTGAAGAGGTGTAAAAAAAAATTGGAGAAAGAAAGAATCCTAAAGCAGACATACACACTGTGTCATGCTGCTACAATAAATCAACCACTGCCTTGATTTAAACATCATGAACTGTCTTGACTTTTCTGTAAGCTCACAGGAGATCATGGAATGAAGCAGGGAGGGTGTTCCCTGGGCAACATTTTGTCCTCTGTGTCGAAGAGTTCATTAGTAACATGGAATGGGCTGGACCCTGAGGTCCTTATTTTTACTTACTCAATACTCTCCCAGATTTTAATGAGAGCTTTACCTGAATAAAAGCTACATTTTATTCCAGGCCAGTGATGTGAAGATTGCTGTCTTCTGCAGAATTGTAAGCCTTTTTCTGCTGCCTCCTAGCTCTTTGATAATTGTGTCTGCTTTGTAGCTAACCAGCTTTGTGTAGAGACCCTTGGAGCAGGTCTCAAGGTTCTGCTTCTTGGCCACTGATTGCTGTTAGTTTGGTGGTGAAAAGTTGTTTTATTTCTGCTGTTCTGGTTTTTGGCTTCTCCTGTATGGAAATGATCACTTCAAATTGCAGCTGTACTCATCTGTTGCCTTGAGCTCTAGGAAGCTGCTGCTGACCGTTCATGTGATTCCTGCCCTGATCAGCGGTGCCAAAATCCCAGTCCCAGAGATTTTGTTAGCCTCTGAACTCTGAGACCTGCTCTGCGGTGTTGGTTGTGCAGCTGTTTTTGAGAGGATAGATGCATACACGGAATGGAAATACTCATTTTAGCAAAGCACAAGAGTCAAAAGACATTAAAGAAAATCAGTTTAATGACTCTTAATTTTGCAGAAAGAAAAAAGATCAGGTTTCTCAAAAGATGACTGAATTCTCAGCCAGCCTTTTAAATAAATGAGTCAGTCTCTTCCTTGCCCCTTCTTTAGGGATGCAGGTCTACTGCTAATCCATTCAGCGAGGGTGAGTGGTTTGTGCTGCTGTAAGCATTCACCTGGAATCCACTGTCAGTATCAACTATAAACTTGGCCTTTACCCAGGGAAGTAGATGTTGAAGTCAGTAGAACTGTGGCAAACTCAAGTATAATGAAATGCCAGCTGTTGTCGCAGCAGTTCTCCTGAACAGAAGTGTAAAGGGGAAGAATTTAATGCTCAAATGTACTGCTCCACCATGTTCTGCTGGACCAACCGGAGCATAAAATCAGCATGGCTATGGGATGAAGAAACTTGCAAGCTGTGCAAAGGAAGGAGCGTGCGTGGTCCCCATCGAGCACCCAGGTTAGAGAAGTTGCTGCTTTGCCTATTGATGACTGCTGTTGTTCAACCTAGGTGCAGATTGAGCCGGTGTAGGTCAGTCATGTTGTGTCACTGAATGCGTTCCCTCCACAATGTTGGAAAGGAGGCCAAGTGAGTTACACGCTTGACTCTTCCCCCAGTTTTTCCTCTCTGTTATCAAGCGTATCAGCTTTTGCAGCAAGTGTTTCCACACACAGCCTGGGTTGCTGAAGCCTGCAGCTCCGTGCAGTTGCGTCGCTCCCCGCTGTGCGGTGGTGGAGGAGCTTGTGCTCATGCTAGGCTGCTTGTGCCAGTGAGCGGATAATTTCTGAGTCGAGCAGACTTGGTGGGCTTGAGCACCTGCATGCTGAGTGCACGGTGTTGGTCTCCAGGAGGCTGCAGCAGGACCGCACCGGTGACCTTCGTGGCTGTGCACAGCGTGCCATGCCTGGCAGTCACACGCAGTTGCCTTCTTCAGCGTTGGCTTTGGTGGTACGCTGATTTATGCTGAAAGGCTTGCTGCAGATGACAGGTCACCACTCCTATTAACATTTTTCTGGTGCTTAAGCACTCCTTTCTGATATGCAGTTTCTTTTGCATCCTGCAGGCCAGGGTGCACGATACAAAGAGCAGTGGACCTATTGCACAGCGTCACTGCCATATTCAGTGCATGCTTCCCTGACCACTGATTATTATTCTTGCTAATGCCCAGGGCTCCACTGTAGCGAAGCGCTCAGCATCACTGCCAGCTGCACTGACTCCCAACCAGCTGGCAAAGGACGGGGAAGGGAACTGAGAAGGGGAGAGAGACCATGCTGGGAAGTAGTGATATTTTAGACCAAGTACATTCTTTCTGACAGCAGGAAGCAAAAGGCCTGAGTATAGATCCAGAGAGATCAGTGTGGGTTTTTTGGTAATAATAAATAAATAAATCTCATGATCAAAACACCAATGGGGATTGACTTTCCCTTCAGCTCTTTCAGTAATTTCTTCTGCCCCTCCAGCTTTTTGGCCAATTTCTTTCTCTCTGTCATCCCAGATAGTTTTTAAAAATCCTCCTGCCTGGAAACCATGGAAGGAAGGGACTGGACAAGATGTTCCTGATGTTTCCAGTCTTGTACATCTGGATTAAAGTTTGGACCAAAAGGCATGTCCTGAGCTCTTTGGATTTGCTGCTCTTGTGTGGAGCATTTAAGCATTAAGCCTCTGTGTGAAGCAGATATATTGTGTATGGAATTCAAAGATTCACCAAAAGATGCATGGAAAGAGTCACCTTTGACTCCTGGAGCCAGTGTTCTGGGTCTGCCTTCCAGTATGCAATGGGAAGTTTATAAGGGATGCCAGGGGTACCACTTTCCAGATACACAGCCATGGAATTTTCTTGGCTTCTCTGCTTTTCTCCAACAGGCCACTGCCGTCAGGTCCCAATCCAGCTGGGGGACCAGTGTAATCTAGCAGAGCTTTACAGGGATATCGATTGCATGTGGACAGTCTGGATTTAAGTGCGAGGGAGACCAGCTGGTGTAAAATACCCCTTGACTCCAGCGGAGCTATATATCTCACCTCAGCTGAAGATCTATACTGTAATAATGGCCCCCGCTTCTCCAAGGGATCTTATACAAATCTTTGATTTAGTTCTATCTACAGATCTTTGATTTAGGTCCATCTTGAATATAAAGAATCAGAGATTAGCTCTGTCATTAAGTTGGATGTGACGTTGCTTCTACTACTGGGCATTTGCATGATGAATTAACCTGGCTGATGCAGCAGTGGGTGCTTGGGCAATGCTGTCTTACAGGCTTTGTGAGGATAAACGTATGTGCAGACGTAGCAGCCGAACTGCATAAATCTTCAGACGTGTTTGCATCTGGCTACCCTTGGATATCCAGATTTAATTATCTTCAGATAATTAAAAATAATATATCAATACACTACAATATGAATAAAAATGACAGGGATTTGGGAAGTCTCAAGCACCTGTATTGTGTCTTGACAGATGTATGTGCTACACTTTCATGTGCGTGCCAAGCGAGCTCTGAATACCCGTGTAATGATGTATCATGTTTCCCATGTAACAACTCCCCTGTCCCAAAAATGGTAGCTATTTCTTCTTTCTTTTATGTGTCAGGAATATGTGATTTTGTTGTCAGCACATTTTTTGTAATGAAAAGCAAATGGTATCCAATATGTCTTGGAGAAAACGTGCAAACAACAGCAAAATTATATGTTGTTAAAAAAAAGATATGTAACTTGTTTGCTGTCAATACAGCTCTTAATGACAGAGTACAAAGAAAATGTACCCAGTGCTCCCTTCATGTGTGCAGTGATATGTGTAGGATTGGAATACATATGTATAAAATATGTATATAAAAAATACCATGAGAAATTGAGTTGCAAATATTGGATACACAGCTGCAACATTTCACAGAGTTAAGAGTGTGTGTGGACTTTGTGAATAAGGGCTAGGTTCTGTAAACGTTGTACACATTGAAAATCACAGGCTGGTCTCTTCAGAGATAAGACAGCTCCCTGAAACTACTGCTCTGCAATTTGCTGTAATTCGAAGTTCAGACAAGGACAGTAATGCCCTAAATCACACGTCTGAACAACAACAAAAAAAACCCAAAACACTAAATTTGTGTGTGTGTGTGTACATACGCATGTAGGTGTACAATAGGTAAGGGAAGAGCCTTCCCTGTACTTTTGCACTGTGTCCCATGGACTTTGTCCAAGCAAGGAGCCACTACATAGAATTTTCTGAATTATCCTCAAACTGGAGTTGATTTTAAGTGCTTGTGTTATTCAGTGCAACTTGGGAAATGGATTTTATTCAAAAGCTGTCTCGTTCTATGAAAGATTATGAATGATCTGCTATTCCTATTGCCAGTAGAATTGTTCATTCTGGCTTTGAAAGCACCTAGAAGACATCTGGGGTAAAATCTCAGTGTTTTTGAAACACAGCAAAATTCCCATGGACTTCACAAATGTCAGATTTTCCCTAAATATGAAAACTTACTGCTTGAAACCAGTATACATATTTTACACTAAGATCTCATCATGCTAAACCTCCCTGATGCAGTGAATTTTTGCAAAAAGTGAGTAAAAAGGAGAACGAATACTTGAAAGGAAGCTCATGGGCCTTGATTGAATGACTGCCCATAAATATTTGATGCCAATATTTGTCCTACTCTTGCTGAGACTCCTGAAGAGCATTTCCTCTGTGATCTTTACTTAACTATTCTTTTCTCCTTTCTTCTCCCCATTTGTTGGGTGGCTTGTTTCTGTTCCAATGGTGAAAATGTAAGTCTCAAAAGTAGAACTTCCTTTAAAAAATTATGATAGTTTAAAAAAAAAATAAAATGGAATCTCTAGGTTGTTCCCAGGGGCATGTTTTTTTTTTTTTTTTTTTAAAGCTATTAAACTCTCTGCATCTGCCCTCCACAGCCTTATTTATATGCTACTAATATTTCTCAGTATAGCCAAGTTTCAGATAATTACCCCAAAAGCTGTCCACTGTTTCACACACATCTGCAGGCTCCTTGGGGTTGTATTTCATTCCTTGTGAATAAAAACATGAGGGGACGAAAATTTCTCTCATCATCCCTGCTGAAAGCCAACCTGTACATGTCACCCACATGATAAATTCAGCTGGGAGAATCCAGTCCAGCTCATCTACACGTTGACTCAAGGTATTGGCTTGTTTCTGAGGCTTTTTTTTGTAACCTGTGTTTCTGATTGTGTCTACATGCAGCAAAGCCCAGCAGCCCTTAAATGATTCCCCAGGTGCTTCGAGCAGCAGAATGCAACCCCCCAAAAGTGCTGCGTTACAGATATCTGTAGTGAGGAGTTAAAAAAAGCGAATTAAGGATATCTGCGTAAAGGCTTTATTTGAAAATATTTTTTTTAAGTCTGATTTTCAGGCATGACATTCAGCCTAGGAAAGCCAGAGAGTCTGGCTGCTGGTGCTGCTCTTTGACACGGTTGTAACCCATTAACTTCAGTAACGGTGCTGCTCATTTACACACTCGTGGTGCGCATTGGAAGCTGTGCTCTGGGATGATGCTTGCCTGCTCCTTGCTGCCAGAATAAACCACTTAAAAGATGCTGAAGAAAATAAGCACGAAGGTAGCTGCCATCAGTGGGGGAACAAGCTTGCTTGTTTTAGCTTCTGTGCGCTAATATTTTGCTTAGTTACGTCTGTCGAGCCCTTGCATGCGGTATTCTGTTGAGTGGCAAAAAAATAGGAAATGTACAATTGCATAATTGCGGTTAATATTTTTTTGCAGCTATGAAATAACTGTGAGGGGGACCAACTGGGATGCAGTTTCACCTCTGCTATTGCAGGTATTGGCCTCACAGCTCCCATTAAGCTAACTAGATGCACACCTAACGGTCCATACCCTGTAACTGGTAAGATACAAGAGGGAATTTGGATCCAGAGTGATTTTTATTTTTTAAGGCATCTAAGGATCACTGTTGTGTTTCTGGAGAAGTTGGGGCTTTTTGGTGAAGGTAGTTCACGTGAAATGTGGAAGTGTTTAATGTTTGTTTAGCATGACATTGTTACAGTTGGTGGCCTTTCTAGTCAAGAGCGATATTAACTAGGGAACTGGTTTTAAGGATGCTTGCCATTTCCCAGTGAACTGAATGATATCTATACATATATTCATTTGAAATGTACAAATGAAAAAAATGTGAAAATTAATTCAGAATATCTTTGTGATCGTTTTTGAATAATTAAAAACTCTGTCATAGGCCCTTTCATTTCTCGATTCCGCCATTATGACCACTTTTCTTCCATGGTAAATTGTATAGAGACCTTAATCTGTGATACTGAAAGAATAGACTTTTAAATCAAAATAAGCGTAAGGAAAAAAAAAGAAGCAGCATATTAATTGCTCCTTCTTCCTACAGTTTTTTTCTTCTCTTTCCTTCTGGCATTCCTTGCATAAAAATATCCATTCACCAACTGTTCACCAACTGTTCCTCCTCTCATTGCCCTACCTTAGTTTTCATTTTAAGACACCAGTGAATATTTGCTCTTCAGCCTCTCAGTCTTTGAAGTTGTCTTTAGGTTTTTAAAGGCAGCAATCTGAGGATATACCAAACAGCAACACAGAGTTAATGAGCATTTTCTGGAAAGGGCTTAGGTGCTGTTAAACTTGCGCTGTTACGGAACTGTTACTAGAAACATCGCACTGATTAACCAAACTGAAAGCAGCGTATCCTCACTTTAGCATCCCTCAGCAGTTCGATTCCTCTCACTCCTGTTCTTCACTTTCCAGCAGCA
Organism: Chauna torquata; assembly: GCA_013399475.1. Classification (NCBI taxonomy): domain Eukaryota; kingdom Metazoa; phylum Chordata; class Aves; order Anseriformes; family Anhimidae; genus Chauna; species Chauna torquata. The sequence goes on from VXAL01010845.1 coordinate 1,022,386, forward strand.
TCCTTCGTGACCGTAAGACCAAGCAGTGCCCTTTCTGGCTTGTAGCTTGCTTTGGGAGGGTTGGCGTGGGTGAGACGGGAGAAGAGAAGATCATACTTTGAAACTATTGCAGTGGAACACTTACCCCTTTGTTTTGAATTGTGTTTCCTTTGTTAATGGTAAGCAGCAGGACGAGGGGTTCTGTGGGTTCACGGGTAGCAGCGTCTGGGTCTGGGTCTGTATGGGCAGCCCAGGGGTACGGCTGGAGCCACAGCGTTCGCTTCGTCTGCTTGAGCTCGGGGTGGGACGCGGCCCCATGCAGCGATCGGGGCAGAGGGAGCCTGCAGAGCTTGCGGTGTGGAAGGAGCCCAGTGGCTGTAGCAAATGAAAAATCCCACTTTGTGCCCTGTTATTTATATCCTGGTTTTCCTATGGCTATTTACATTATTCTCCCCGTTGGAAATAGAGAAGCAGATTGAAAACTCAGACTGTATCTATAACCATTAAAGTAGATGTTCAGCCTGTAACAGTGAATTCATGCAACGATCTACTAAATTATGCACAAACACACCAATTCCTTGTAGACTGTGGATGAATGTAATAGATACCTTCTGTTTCCAGCCAGGGGGTTGACTCTGCGGTTTCTTTGCTTGTTTCCGTGTGTTGGGCCAGGTGGCCTTCTGGAAGGTAGTTGAGATGAACGAGAAACCTGGGAGGCGGCATTATTTATTTATTTTCAGAGCTCTCTACTGAAGTTTTAGGAAAAAAAAAGTTATCAAAAATGAAATATGCTGTATACAAACCTGTTTCCTTTTCCTGGGAACAGGGCAGGAGTCCTAGTCTTAAGAACTATCAAGCCACGCAGTGTTACATCTGTGCTTTAGAAAGGAGGGGAACAGGAACAGATGCTGGCTGAACTGCCTGCTGCCTCGCTCACTTCTTCCTGCCCTTTCATTTTTAGGGGCTCCATCATCATCTAGATACCTGTGACAGCTTCTCTTGTAATAACAATATAGGCACAGGAATTGAATGAGACCTAAGGTCCATTTCTTCCAGTATCTTGTCTCTGACAATATTCATTACAATCCTTTTTTGGGGAAAGTATAAGAGCTGTGCAGGAAGGAGATATGGAATAATGTGATTCCCTGCATGGTCTCCTTTGGATCTATAATACTTAGAGATTGACCTAACCCCTGAGGCACAGGGTTTAATATCCCTTCAGTTTTTTGCTGTCATTAATTATGACAGCGCCGGACGTTAAGAGTGGATGTGTTCTTTCTGTGGATTTCCTCCTCTTTCAGTCTCTTGAGACATGTGATCTTGCATCTTGGTTGTCTGAGCAAAGCAGGATGCGCTCCTCACAAACAAATGAATTATAGGCGCGTGAAGGGACATTGCAGAAGGTCTAACATGCCCCCTCCTCGTTATTCTTTATGTCTGATTATAAATAACCCAAGTTTTATGATTGAGCTCAGAAGAACTTGCAAATATTCAAACATTTTGTTGTGTCTTTTAGCTCTGTGGCTTAGTTTAGCCAATTTCAATATATTTCCTTATCTCTCTTGTGTAGGGGTTTTTATAGAGCCCCTCAAAGGAACATTAACGTGCTCCATGTAGAGATTATTTTATGTGCAGAATGAAAACCCTCACACCTCTACTTCTTCATGTATTGTTTTTAAAGCACTGATATACATTGGTAATTTTGGGAAGCTCTTAAAAGGATAGGTGGGATTTGCTCATAAATCAGCTGTGCTTTGATCTGGTAGTTTGCTTCCTTAAGGAGCCCTAAAATGTGATAATATTTCAACATTTTTTATTTTCCCCAGCATCCCACTTTCATGAGCAACATAGCTATGTAAGAATCATCAGGTTTTATTAGGTTCAAACTTCTCTTCCAGTGTTTTTTTTTTTCACCTTTTGATTAGCAATGCTTTCATGTATCTGTGCTGAGGTTTTGGATGCACCCCGTTACTGAACCATGTTCTCTTGTAATGACTTACTACAGTCACTTAAGTTCTCCATGCTTAGACATGTAAGTGGCAAATACAGACTCTGTGATGCAGTACAGAAAATGTTGCTGTAAGACTTGAGATACTTCAATTTGGAGAACAGAGCAGAGAGGATATGGAGTTTTGTTTTTATTTATTGTATTGCTTTGAGCTTGTTCCATGAGCCTGGTAGCAATATACTGTATTTTACCACTTTGATTTAGAAGATGCTTTACTTCAGGAGTGTAATTACCCTTTCTTTAGCATTGGTTCATTCTCAGCACACAGGGAACTGTTCCCATATTTCTTCTTTTGTCCTTGTTGGTACTTTCTTATGTGACATTCTCTCCATTCATATGATCTCTGACCCTAGTGATGCACAAGTGGCTTCTGAGTCAAACTACAGATGAACTCTGTTCAGAACAGCAGCAAAAAATATTCTTTGCTTCATGAATTGTTTGATGCCATACTCCCTAGGGAAAGATGTTAGTTTCCCAAAACAAGAAGAAAATGTTGCTGTGAACAAAGGAGAGAAATTATTGAGCATCGTTTTACCACTGACAAAGAATAAAAATAATTTAAGTCTGGACATGAGTGACTTCAGCAGAGCGTAGGTTATTTTTCAGGTGGAGTGTGCATTCTGCAATTCAGAACACAGTTGAATTTTCAGACTTTTTTTATCCATCATTTCAAAACATATTGAATGTATTTTTTTTTAAGCCAAAAAACATGCTTAACGGTACATTTTCTAAGGCTGTTGTTGGCTTCTAACAGGGAGTCAGTTTGTACTTTATCAGAATAGCAACACATGGCTAAACTAACATAAACTCCTTCGACTGTCTTACACATACAGTTGGTCTGCTAGCGTTTGTGTTGAATTGCAGAGAGGTGATAAGGACCCAGCAACCGTTTCATCCAGGTTTCCATTACGGAGTTGGATTTTAGCAACATCCCTCCTCCCTTGCACTATTGCCTTGTAACCTAAAAGTAAAAAATAAATAAATTGTGTTTCAGCTCTGGTTGACTGGATCCTTGCTGGCAAGGAGTATCCTTTCAGATAACCTTGGCAAAAATGAACAGGTTCTTTAGAGATAGAAAGCCTCCACATTGGTTCTTTATTTGTTATTTTTTGCTTCTTATTTAATGCTTCTGTATCCCCTTCTTGCAGCCCATCCAGTTACTCAGTTCTATCACGTATGAATCATGAACAGATGATGGGTCCTGCCATTCCAATGGCATCTTCCAGGTCTGGAGGCAGACACAGTGCGAACATCCCCCCAGGGAGCGTAAGATACTCCTGATTCATCACTGAGCTCCGGGATGCCATCTGCAGTTCCCAGCACTCCTTGCCCTTTTGGGGCAGCCACACTTCCAGCATAGAAAGTTAATCATATCTGTCTGAAACTTTTCTTTCCAAAGTCACTAATTCATTACTGTGGCCCACAGAGTTCAGCATTTTGGCTGAGAGCTGTTTTGATAAATTAGTGACGGACTTTATTTAGTAGTCGTTTGAAAAGTAAGAAAGCTTTGTGCCAAATGAGGAGAAGATTTCAGTGCAGATACGTGACAAGATGGATGAGGACCTAATGCAAGCATGGATTATGCTTTCTTTGGCTGTTGACATTGCCTTGAAATTGTGATTCTCCTTGATTTTATAACATTGTTTTTAGAGGGTGCTCTTGATGTGAAATTCGTTTGATTAAACTTGACTGCAGCTTGCATGTTCTGAAAGTTTTATTTTTGCCTGCATGTGCATACTGCCAGTCTGGTTCCTTTCCATCCTCTTTCTGGCCGGTCCTAAGAGAGAACTGCTGAGCTGCCACATCACCTGATTTACACTGGTGGGGCATCGTGTTAGCTACTTTCTGGGTTTGCTCGTAATTTCCCTTCCAGTTCTGCTAATATTCACTTTCATTAATATGATACAAAACCAGACAATCATCTCAGGGCCCTTTTGGTCATCTTAATGAAAATGAACTGTAGCAGTGATACTCTTCCAGTGCAAGGTGGCATGACTGCGGCAGGGTAGACAATTACTGCTGCATTAATATATACCCACGTTACATTAATGATGGAGTACTGCGCTGGCTATCACGAGGCTCTGGTTTACTTTTGTCTTTCATAAAGGGATCATTAGAGTTCCATGAATAATGGAAATCAGAGAAGGAAAAAGCCTATTAGGGTATTTTATCTATCTTGCTGCCAATATAAAATCACTTTTTTTCAGTACGTATTCTACAGTTGTGTTCTTTTCCCTGACAAAATGTCTGTGTTAAAATTCCTGAATAACTCTCTGTGTGAAATGTGATCCAAGTGTGGCTGGGATCAGTGGCAGGGCTCCCACTGAGTTCAGCAGTAGCTGAATCGGGACTGTAAAAACTTGAACACATCTTGCTAGGTAGCTTCTAGCAAGCAGGGTTTTAATCTATAAATCAGTAGGAGCCGTACAGGGTCTCTCTGTTCATGTAGCTATAGAGCATTTGCACGACTGTGGTATTTGCCGGATCTAGGCAGCTAGAAGGCAGATGGAATGAAAGTGGCTAAACCCACATTTCCTATTGATAATTCATTATTCTTTTACCTTCAGAAAATATTTTCAGATCTATTCGGATAAAAAGGCAACAAATTTATTTTAGAATGTCGTTCCGCATGGGTTACAGCTTGATTCCACAGCTGCTGTTTTATTTTTGACTTATGAGAAGCAGGCAGCAAGGGGAGAACAGGATCCAAGATGCAGATGCCTGGCCCGTGTGCTGTTCCTCTAGTGGACACCCAGAGTTTGAGGAAGGTGTCAGAATTTCTGCAATATCTGTGGAAAACTTGTCTGAAAGCAGGACAATCCTTACTTTTCATCTACGTAACCTATGGAGGAAACTTTTTTTGTCATTAGTCTTGCTTTTTGTACCCACAGAAGCTGTGGATACTTTTGGCAGAACTTGTGGTCCCACTGTGTCCCTGAAGAAGCACAGAGAGTCTCTACGGAAACCGGAGCGCGCTTCTGCACGTGCCGACGCTGTGTCTGGATGTGGCACTGCTGGTGCTGCTGGCATCGCCTCTTGCACCTTCCTTCTGGCAACACTAGGCTTCACTTGCCAACATGGGGACCATTTATGCAGCTTTGCTCATACCCTTCTAAAGCAGCTCTGTCTTGCTGCTCTTGGTATTTTCCATCCACTGCCAAGTGAGAGCTGTGCCACAGCTCGTATTTTCCTAATGTGCAGTGTCTGGTGCATGACCATTTTCAGAGGGCTTCAGGGGTCTTGAGACCAGACAGCGCTGCCTCCACACCTGAAGGTGAAATCCCACGGAAAACATAATTCTGCCTGTGTTTCACATCCCTGTATTACAGGATACCGTATACTTGCTAGGTCAGGACACAGAATGGTACAGAAGGCTGCAACTTTCTGGTAGCTCAACACAGGCTGGAGTGAATAAGGATGTTTTACACCAGAAAAAAACTGTTAACTGCAGGGGACAACATTGGGCTGTCCATCCTGCATGGAAAAAGCCACCTATGAATGCTAAAGTATGCAAGAGCTGCAGCAGATGTCTGTGATTTAGAGATTTGAATAACTCTTATGCTTGCCAATAGCTCTTATGTACAGGGATTATCCGCCCTCTCAGATAACAATATGGTTATAAAATGTTGACTGTAGGGAAGATCAAGTAACCTTGAGCAGTGCTAAAGCTCCTGAGACAGGGGACAATAGATGGTTTCTTTGGTTAAATCTCCAACACTCTCTTATTGGGGCTGTGCTCACTAGCCAGATTTCTCAAAGTCTGTCTGGCATAGCAGCCTGACGACAAATCATGCTTGTTAAAGAAAACATCCTCTGATCTTGAAATTATTCCATAGACTGAGCGGTTTCTGATTTTACCAGCCCAGGTGGCAGTTTTGCTCCCACAAGGTGAGCTGTGGGCATAGCGTGTGGTTGTGTAGGTAGACATTTTCACTAAGGTGATAAATAATTGATAGATGCACAAACAGGATCTTTATGCTCTCAGATGTAAAACATTATGGGCTATAATATTGCTATTAGGCTTTTTGGCTGAGATCAAGCATAGTGTCAGCTTTGGTTTATGTATCTTCCAAAGCAGCCTTGCAACAGATTCAGTGGTTGTGAAAACATGTTCTTGTGTTGGTTCTTTGCTTTTATTTTATTTATTTATTTATTATATAAATTATTTATTTATGTTATTGTAATGATTTTTTCAGAAAATGTAGTTACTTAAATAGTTATAAGAGTTTATCCTTAATATGCTAATAAGCTGACATTTGCAAACAAGAAACATATATGTCAGTAACCAGGTCAGTAACTGTAAAATAATTTCTATTTATCTCATCTACTAATATCACTCAAAGAAGGCCTCGGGCTTCCAGACAGCAATAACATAAATACCAATTTAAGAGGTCTAGTCAATAAAGATCACTGCACACACACTCCAAATGTAATTAGTTACTCCGTTCTGTTCCCGTTGTGTTACCTATGGATTATGTCTATGGATTAGGCCTTCCACAAATGTTTCCCCCCTGCTGTTTTCCCCTCTCTGTAAATCCAGGAGGTCAGAAGGTAGCTCCCACCTTTGGGTGGGAATTGCTTGCCTCCCTGCGTACCTTTTCCATTGGTAACTGCCACCCCGCTCTAAGGACTTTTCCTTGGGGAACCTCCATTGCCAGTAGGTTGGGTTGGTCCTTATATGCCTGTTCTTTATGGCCGACCCTCAAAGCAGCATCGCTGGCCGTCTGCTGGGAGATACAGGCAGTATTTGAAGGGATTTTAGTGCACGTTAGTACTTATCTGAGCACCCAGGAGAGAGATCTGGATATCCTATTAGGATAACATACAAGAATTGGAGTCATATAGACATTACTTTGGAACTCTTACTCTGTCTGAAAAACGCAGTAACCGATTTCTAATTATGTTTCTTGCATGTTGGGGTTGTAGGTTTTTGGCAGTCAGGCAGAGAGCGAGGCAGCATGAGACTTCCTTCCTCTCTTTGTAGTTTGCTGACGGTGGATGTTAACCTCCTGCTTCTCCACTGCTTTCAAACTTGAGGCTAATTATCAACAGGGGTCCATGTTGCATTTCTTTCTAAAATAGATTTGAAGGCCATTAAATCCAACATAGCAAGTAGCTGAACCTTAAAAGAGGGAAAAAACGGATAATAAGAATCTGTACCATAAGTTTGATTTAGCAGAAATAGATCTTTCAAGTTTTGTTTGCTTACTGTAGCAGACACACATGAGCAAAAAAATACACAGTGGACTGCAAAAGAATGAACTGAAGAACAATGTGCCATTGAGGGGAGTGAATAGCTTGAATAGGAGTGAAAAAGTCTCCTTTTTTCTGGGGTTATGGCTGGTATACTATGTAAAGTTAGAATCTTTGCAACTGGAAAAGTGTGAAAATTGTTGTGGTACGTTAGACCAAATCTTGTAGGCCATATTAGCTCATTTTCAAGTAAATTTAATTGGAGAAGCTTTGACAAACCATATCCTGCTGACACCTGCACTTGAGTTAAAACTGAAATATTTTAATAGAATAAAAACAGTTTGAAGGTATGATTTATTTCACCGTAAATCAGAGGAGTGTATAGGTAAAAAACTGTGCACCTGCTCCACAAAGGAGTTCTAAATGGCCTGAGGAGTAGCTGGGGTTTTATACCTTGCAGAGCAGTGGCTGTGCCTTTGTACTGAAGATGCCGTAAAGCCAAGGAAATCAGATCTAGAGGTACCGTATGAAATCACCTGCTGTTCTGCTTGCTCATTCTGTCTGCTGGGATACCCTGAGCTTTGTCCACCCACTGTAAATGCCTGAAGCTTGAAGACTTCCACAGGATTTTTTTTAGACTGTTTCTTAATCCAAATGGCTGCGGAACTGAGCAATTAGTCCTGGCATTATTGAAATGCCTCTGCTTGCTTGCTTTCATTTTTCCTACTTATCACCCTAAATATTAGGATAGTTTACAGGCTGGTTTGCAAAACAGTATGAGAAATTCTAAGATGATAATTTTTTAATTGGTCTGAAGCACCTCACGATTCTGCCTAGATAGAAGATGCCCAGGAGGGAATCTGCAATGGATGGTATAATTCCAGATGGTGGAAATAGCTTCCAGAGAGTTGAAAAATAATACAGAAATGTTGGACTTTTACAGGGAATGGTTTCTGCTCCAGGCCAACACTCCAGCATTAACTCTGCAATGCACAAGTAATACATTTCCATCCTCAGCCTGATTCTTTGTACATTTCTTCTGTGAGACTTTTGAGCCCCCAAATCCAGGAGGCCTTTGCACAGCTGGCCCACTCTACTGAACGCAACGTGAAGGCTCTTCTGTTTTATTTTCCTGTCAGCGCAGCTTTTCCCCGGTACGACCTTCCTAGAGATCCTTCCATTCCCCAGTACGTTTTAAAATGTTAATCAGTGTCTTGTACAGTGCTCTGTGGTAGAAAGTGCTACAACACAGGCTATTTGCTCCTAAATCTATGCTCGATATAAGAAACAACAAGCAGTATATATCCTCATACATCCACGCACACGCACGCTCACACCTCCTTTGGCTGACCTGGTTATTCCTGTGCTCCCATTAGCCTGCCAGGCTGTTCAGTTTAACCAGCTGCATGCACTAAATAATAGAAACATTTAATGTTTTGCCACTCGAACAGTCCCCAGCGACAGTCCGGAGCGGTCCCGTCCCAGCGGGCTGTGGCTGCGGAGCGCCTGGATGAAGCCCCACGGCTGCTGCAGCGCGGGGGGAGCGGTTGCTGTTTTCTGAGCGCTCTCGTCGCGAGCAGGAGCGGGGCGTGCATGTGTGCGCGCACGTGTTTGCACTTCACGCAAATTCAGATGTTCCTGTAGCAGCACAAACCTCTTGCTGCTGCTGGAGGAGCTCTCAGAAGTTGTTTTCCTGTGTTGTTAAATTTAATTTCAATGTTTTACTGTGCCACAGAATGTGTTCTCTGCCTTCCTGCCGGGGAAGACCTTCCTGTGCAGCGCTGGCTGGCTGCGGGCATCCCAGGGTGAAAGCAGAGCTGCAAATCAGCCTTGTATCTTCTGACAGGTTTTATGAAGAGAGTGGAAATTTCGGTCCCTCGATCTCCCTCTCTCTCCTTCCCTTCTCCTTGGACAATGCACTGTTTTTTATTTTTTGGCAAATGGAGATCCTTTCCTTTGATTTATCCCTGAGCCTGAAGGCCCATGTGGTCACCTTCTTAAAACCTGAAATATCTCACCAAAGGACTTTGTAACATGTTTGCGAATACCCTACTCCTGCCAGCCGGATCAGTGCGGCAGGAGGCTGACAGTGGGCTGCTGCCTGCGCTGAGTCCTGCCCGCGCTCAGCACAGGAGCCAAATCCCAGAGAGCAGAGGTTCGGGGTGGTCCAGACATCATGGACAAGCTTCATTTAATGCAACGATGAGCCCTTCTCCGACAGAGCCAGCAAGCTAATTCAGCATAACTAAGGTGTGCTGAAGGGCCCTGCAAATCATGGCTTGCCTGTAATCTGCTGGCAACGTGCTGAGACCCTGTAACACCGGGAGTTATGTGGAAAGGGGTTAACAGCCCTGCGGAGGGGCTGGTGGCCCGGGGGGGCTCGGAGCTGGTGCGGGATCACCGCTTTGGTGGATTTGGGGAGGCTCCAGGAGGCAGAAGCAGTGAATTTCCACATGTGGAAGCACGGCCTGCAGAGGTGCAGGGGCAAGATGCTCCCAAAAAGCTCTTGGTACAGAGCACCTGGCCAAATGAAGCTAGCCGCTGAGCTGTATCAGCTGAGACCAACAGATGAAATATCCGACTGGGCTTGCACTCCCTCCAAATCAAGCGTTTCCTTCTCTTTGTCCAGACAGAAAATTGGAAAATGTCGGCTTTGTTTTCTGATGAAAATTCATTGCCTGCCGGTTTTCCTGAAAGCCGTTGGTAATGCCTAGCCCCAGCCTGCATCAGTGGGAGTCCTGAAATACAGCTTGTGGCAACGACAAGTGGCAAAAGTATCGGCTGCTCTCTTCTTGTAGGTGCTATTACTCTTCCTGCCCCCACCCCGTGGGTGCCGTACGTGAATGTGGCAGCTTCTACTGATAAAGAATGCTGTTTCTCCCAAAAGAGGAGGAATTTATTATTTCTGCTACACAGGGAACCTGTCGTCTTACACGTATTTCCCCCTACCAACTTCTGTTCTCCTATTTTGTACATAAATATAGTGCTTATGCCCTTCCAAATGCCCTGGCTTTTCTGAAAAAAAAAAAAAAAACAAACAGGGTTGTATACATCAAATTGGCCCATGCATTTTTAATGTAGTGCTATTGACTGGATTCGGGAAACATAAGGATAAAACAAATCGCTATACTACGAAGGAAAAAGCCATTTGGCCAAGTGCATCTGCTCACCTTTGATTTATTTCCACAACTTTCTCCTATATTTTCTGTCTATTCCCTCCCCTTGAAACTAATCTGTTAGTCTTCTAGTATTTTGGCATTTGCATCTGCAGTTTGCTTCTCAGCCTCTTCCATATTCACATTCCTTTGATATATATATACGAAATAATGACCCAGAGCTGAAATACTAGCTAAACCTGGTTTCTGATATAATCCCCATGGTATTTAATTTTACTTTGTTAGGCATCTAAAATGAGGGGTGGTGTGATTGGTATCTAAACGTGTAGTAGTGTATCTTCGAGGAGTTAAACATTGTGCTCAAGCTGGGAGCGTGAAACCTGGCTGAACAGAGCCCCTCCAGATAAATGAGCTGTGCACTGCTTGCTTGGCGCAGCGTGGGTAAGCAGAGCCTTGCAAACGCTGCTTGGATAAATGCTGTGGAGCGAATGTAGAAATCCGTGTTTGAAAGTCTTGCTGCCTACCGAAGCCATCCAGGCTGTTACTTCAGACCCCAGCTTTGTGTGTACAACCTTCCATCATGTGCTATGGGACATACTGGGGAAAAAGGAAATTTTGAAAAAGTTTTTTTTGCATGCGTGCATGATTTGGGAGGAGAAGAGGACTTGCTTTTTCAACAAACAAGTATTAGTCTCCTGTGCCATCTTCAAGCAGGGTGGTCAATAGGGTGTGATGGAGCATGGTCTTGAGCGCAGCAGTGTGAACGTATGATTCAGAGAGACTTCTGGATGAGCTTAATCTTCTGGGATACCTTTTGAGACATGGGCTGTCATGCTAGCTTTCCACACACTGCTGTTACGTACTGCGTAGCCAGGGAAGCCAGTCCAACTGGCAAAACTAGCTCCATTGTAACAGGGCAGAGCAGATAAACCCCACCTCTCCGCTGGCAGCCTGACTCTGCTAAAAACCTCTAGTAACTAGCACTTGTCCTGACGAACCCTCTGTATGAAGGAAAAAGTGTGAAACACAAATTCCAGTGATCCTTTGTACACCAAGGTGGCCGGTTAGGGGTCCAAGTGGCTACGTCGCTACACCAGCATCCCGTGTGCCTGCTGGTGTGTTGTGTGAGTTAAGTGTGTAATTGCTCATGTAGGTGCTCATCATGGAAGTGCCTGTGAGGTCCACCTGAGGATGGGACCCTCGTGGTGCTGATTATAACCAGTGAAGCAGATCTTTAATATACCAGTCTTTCCTGTAGCTGTCAGTCTAAGCAGGAAAGGTGGACAACAATGAGATGGGGAGAGAAAAAACTGTAGAACAGGGCATAGTCTTACACAAGTCAAAGCCTGTTAACAACAGTTAGTTCCTTGTCTTTTCAGTCCCATCCCAATGCACTGACCTCTGGACCACATGCTTTTCCCTGAAACAAAAACGAGGATTGTGTCTACCCTCTCTAAATAAACACACGGCCTGGTGCTCCCCTGTGTGGTGTTGCTCCTATGAGCCTGTGAGGCTTGCGCTCCACGTACAGATATAAATTACTATCAGCAGCATAATAAAGAGTGATATACACAGCCATGTCAGCCCTTGTCACGCTGCAAGCTTTTATGTTGGTTGTTTAAATCCACCAGCAATATTGCTGCAACTTCACTAGATATTGGTGCTTTTTAGTCTAATGGGAATGATATTGTTTTCAGCTGCCTTTTAGGAGCAAATATCAGTACTGGGGGATTTGAAAATAGACTCTCAACACCATGAGCGTGGTGCTGGCTTGGGACTTGGAGTGGGTCCTTCGGTGGGAGCAGTCCAGCAGCCCAGAGCACTGGTGCCGGACAGACTGGCAGTGAAGGGAACATAAAACTCGTTGCAGAGGCATGGTATCATCATGCTTTTGCAGTTTACAGCCATTTACTAGTGTGGGAAAGGACAGTTTGTGAAAAAAAATAAGCTCAGTGGAATGTAAATCCTTCTCTATTGTGATGCTTTGTCCCTAAAGCATCCCTTAAAAAATGGTCTGTAAGGTTCCCTTTGTCTCAGGTGGTATTTTAGCCATTCTGGGTTTAAGTGATGGATGTGTAATTCTGTGACGTTCTTAAAGAAACATATTGTGTCTGTCTTTAGTGTTGACCCAAAGCCAAAAGAGAGAAGGTGTTTTGCAGATTTTTGTGTCCAATAACTTCAGGGAATAATGCTCTTTAAAATATTTCTTTTAATAAGCTTAAGTGGAGAAAATTGAAAAACATCATTCATACTTTGATGTCCTAAAGTATGAAATCTGAACAGCTCACTAGCGACTAAATTCTCTCTCTTGACCATGGAAAGAGGCAAGATTTAGGAACATCTTAAGATCAAGTAAAATAGGGTCAGCTTTGTGATGTAGTGGCTGCGCCATTCATTGGTGCGCAGGAGTCATGAGTTCAAGCTGAGCTCAGTATTTCTCGTACAAGCTGACATTCCCACAGAGGGCTGTAGGGCTAAGATTTTAAACACAATCCGTGAGAAAGGCTGCAGACCAGCTGCGTGGGGAGGACAGTGGTTAGAAAACTTCTGTAGGACATGACACACCTCAATTTGAGCAAACTGAAGTACAGCTTTCTCTGCAATTTTGGCTAAGGTGCTTCTGTGAAGTAGAACTAAAAGCACTTTCGTGTCTCAGTAAGGTGTTTTGAGCCTTAAAGACACCCCAGACCAGAGTTTAGAAGGTGTTCAGATGCCTGAAGATTCAGTTAAGCAATTTGGAAAATCACACAAGGTTCCCAGGTGCCCAACTTGTTGGCTTTGCCGAGTGTTTCATAAGCTGCTCAGCAAGTATCGACTGGTACACCCAGATAAATGGACCTGGAGAGATTTTCACTTTATAGCATGATTTTTAGAGGTAGCTTTAAAGACTTCTCATCTGCAGTGGTAAAAGTAACATTTGGGAAATAGCTGTAAAACATCATTAGACAGCTACTGCAGTTTATTAACATTCTTTATGCTAATCCATGTGGAAAAAGCTCTGAAGATACCTGTTTATGAGTCTGACAAGCTTGCCACAGACTGCAGGAAACTGGGCATACAAAATCTCTGGCCTGACCTTTGAATAACCCCAATACTGGAATATTCAGCTTGTTGTACACAGTCAGCTTTAATTCATGTTAGAAGGAAGATGGTGTACCCCAGGGCAAAGAACCTGGCCAGGTGTGAAGGGCTGCAGCTGATGTGTATCATCAACTTGAGCATCTTATTTTGGGAATCAACTCATCAAGAAGTTGGCTGTGAAGCATTTGAGATTGTGTATGTTTGTATGCATTTACCACAAAGCATCTTATGAATCGGACAGAAACCAGACGATATAAAGGATGTTCTAAGTCCTGTGGATGTGATGATTTCGCCACAGTGCTATGATGGTAATACTGTTAATACACATACTACCTTATGCTGAGAAGCTGCATTAATTTTTTACGAGCATTAATACGTTGACATTCATGGTATATTCTGTTTGCCTTTGGCTTATGAGCAAAGTGCAAAGGAGCCTTATTATGGTAACTGAGTTTTGATAAAGAATCTTAATACCTAGATGGTTATTGTCTATGGGCAACAATCTATCCTTCATTTATACCCAACATCCTCAATGTCTTGCCTGCCTGCCTTCTCTGAAGGTATTTGCAGGAAGACAGTCCAGCTCTCTTTGTGGGGAGGAGGGTTCAACCCACAGCTGAATGCCTCACTGACCCAAGACATGTAAGGTAGGCCTGTGCTTGGCCAAGCTTCACCTGTAGCTTATGAAGAGGAATAGACCCCAGCGTTCAGGGGATGGATCACTGCTCTTTCTGCTTTGAGTGAGGACAGCTGAGCTCCCACCTTTCAGGCCTCTTTAGGGTGCATTAGGTCAGGAGGCATGAACCCAGGTCACAGGTGCTTGAGGGAATGATCGTTTGAGGCCCACGTGTGCTTTCTTAATTGACTTAGCTGGTGGCCGTAGCAGTAACGGGGTGGCACAGCAGGCTTTACCGCAGGCTATAAAGGCATTTCCAGCATCCCTGGATGCATTTTTATGTACTTAATAAGCCTGTGTACCTGCATTTTTATTGCTGTGGGATTCTGCTGTTAGAGGAATGCTTTACTTCTGCTTTTATGCCTCATCCATTGTGTCTGCTTTTGAAGTATCTTTATGAAGAGACAAACCTACAGGGATGTGAGCAGAATGCGGTATTGAACCTGTCACCCCCAAATTCTTGGGTAAGAACCTAGGCAGAGGCCCATCCCTCTCCTTACTTATACATATATTATGTTACTGTTCTTTAATTCCATAAAAATGGACACAAGAAGGTAAGTGACTTGTCTTGTTCCCATCTGAAGCTGGAGTAAGAACTTGCTGGCCTGTTCAGTAACCCGTAGCCGTTCCTCCTCAGAGCTTATAGAGTACAGAAATATTAATGCTTCCTTTTTTCTTTATGGCTTCAATTATTGTGTGCACTGGGCAAGGTGATAAGTGGATATCTTTGTGTTAAGCAACTAATTAATGTTTGGAACTTAATCTTTTGTTTATTATAGAGCTTTGCATGAAACTATTCTCAGCTGTAATGGAGTTCATAAAACACATATTGTAGATTCAAAATTTTAAAGTCAAAAAGATGAGGTGCTGCTAAGGGCCATCCATGCATGTTGACTTCTTTTGGTCCTACATACATCAGTAAAATGAACTGAAACCCATAGCTGGAAGACTGATTGCAGCTGAAGTACGTTGTTTAATCTCACACATTCAGAATGTCTTGTGAGCCAGAAAGGCTATCAAGATACAGTTTTAATTAACATTTTCTTTTTAGATAATGTGCACAGTTTATTTTGGCAAGAGTTCATTGAATATGAAATTTCCATAATTAAAATACTTAAACCTGCAATATTTTGTTTTCTGCAGATTTTTTTTCCAAAATGACAAATTCTGCAGCATTTATTACCCAGTAGACAACTATTACAAGAAATAACAGCTTCTCCCCTTGCTTTTTTTTTTTTTTTTAAAACCTGCTTTTAACCTCTTGGTTTTGATGCCTTCTTAGGCAGTATTTTCTTTCCAAAAATGTGTTTGAGCAATTACAAAATAAAAATTAAGCAGAAAAGTTATAAATGTTAAGTACCTATTCCTAAGATAATTAAATACAAACCTTCTATTAATATGTTTTGATACACACTTCTGAATTAACTCATCACTGTATCATTTGACCAAGCCACCAAATGGTGTAAATCAGTGAGTCATCAGAGGCATAAAGTAGCCAGATTCTTACACCAGCTTTTTACATGTTCAGAGGTATATGAATGCTCCTTTCAGAGATGCTGTCAGCCTCCTCATGTAGAAGGAAAAAGCGAAGACAGGAAACCTTTCTGGGTGTAGATGGTGATCTAAAAGAATTCATGTTATCTGGATGTTCTCCTCATTTCTAATAGTGCCTAAAGAAGATGTTGCTGGAAAACTTTGTTGTGCTTTACATTTTGCTGTCACAGGTTCTTAAGATGAGGCTAGAAAGCTCTAAAAAGAAACGGAAATGGTTGGTGAAACAATGAGACCTCATTCTTAGCTCTGTATAACGTCAATAGATTTTCACAAGAGGCAGTGTTGTTAAACAATGCCGATTAAAAAGGGAGAAAACCTGGTTGCACTGGGAGGGGTTAGGAGAGGAGAGAGTAGTTAAAATCACAGTTCAGAGTAATTGCTGGAAAAAAATGAGATGAAGTTAAAAAACCAACAAACATAAAACTTGCAGATTTCTTTTGGCACTGTGACTTCGTTTTTTATTGAGGGACTTCCAGATGAACGCAGTAGGAATGTAAAACTGAAGAACAAATTAAGAGTAAAGAGTTGGTTGTGTTCTAAATCCTCTTTCTTTCGGATATTGTCAGTAAGTCAGTTCTTAGCTACTGAGTATCCTGCCCTGAGAAACTACCAGGAGAGCAGTGCACAAGGGCTGATGGGTCCCACCTCCTCTCTGTGTTCATGTAAGCCTTGAGGGGAGGCTTTACAGACTTGGAGAACAACAGCCTGTCTATAAGAACACAGATTTTTCTGAAACTATTTCTCTGCTGTCCAAACAGTAACTGTGAGGAAAGCTGAAAAGTCTCCAGCCTCGCCCACGTGCACATGTGCTATGAAAGTGATAGCTTAAATGCAAACTCAGGTGGCTTCTTCTTCCCCTGGGCTGTTAAGTAGCTCTAGTTCCTGGTCTCTGGAAGGAATTAGTCTGCACCCACAATTTAGCACAGATCTGACTTTTTTTTTAGCAGCTTAACCATTATGTGTAGCTCTGAGATAGGTAAATGTAGTCAGTGCAGGAGTAACCATCCAAGCAGCACCAGCAGATCATTAGTTTCTGCAGAAGTACCCGGAGGTCCAGGACCAGGTTATGGCTTGGGGGAATGTCCCCGTAGGACCTTGGTTTTCACCTGCTGACAGCAGAGCTGAGCTGGAGCAAGCTGTTCCTGGTGGCACGCAGGAGTAACCCCAGGGAGAAAACCCAAGTTTGCGTAGCGGAGCCACTGACTGGAGGGATGCTCGATTGATTAGATACTCGGTATTTCAGGGGGTGTAAATGCTAATTACTGTCAGCAATGGCTAGAGGGTAGGATGGTGCCCATTGGACTCTGAGGGGTATAGCTTGCCCTTTCTAAGCAATAAATCTATATTGGTTAAACTGCCTGTGTCAGAATGTTTGTGGAATTAAAAACTGTGTCTGCAAATTTGTGTGAAGTTAATAGGCTCTGTTAACACATCGTCACAGAGATGGGTGACCCCCCCCGCCCCCGGCAGGTACTATAGATATTTAAAAAAACAAAACATTGAGAAGCTGGAATCCGGTCCTTTGAGCAAGGAGGGGAGGAGCTGAGGAACAGGCCTTGCAGGTGGATCTGAACCACTGCAGGGAACAGGCAGAAGAGAGGCTGTGAGTTTATTCAATCTAGTGCCAAAGTCTGAGTGAGGGTCCACAAATGGAAATCTAAACTGCCCACCAAAATATGGGAATTATTTCTCTGCTGTCAGCACGACAGCTAACAGGACTGTAACCAGCCAGAGAATATATGTTTTTAAATGACTATCATGTATTGTTCTCAGAAAATAATACCATCTTTTCACAGCTTCCATCTCCCTAAAGCATGTGTTACTCAGTAGCTGCTACAATGTACATAATTGTCCTTTCATTTTGCGGTCTCTTCTTCATTCATTTTCTTTATTGTACATTAGAGGGTATCTAAAACTTTGTACTTTTTTAAATCCAAACAACAATTGCTCCTAAGAATAAAAGAAAATCTATCACTTTGTATATTGCTTAGGACAACAGTTAGTACAAATTCTTGGTGCCTTTGCCAGGTAATTCTAGCCTTTTGCACCTGCTTTGCCCATATATTCACATTCTTGCTCAGTTCATTTTTATCTGTATTAAATGTGTTTACATTTAATTCCATTATAGGCTAGCTTAACTACTTTGCTGGGGCTTTTCATGGTGCATGAAAAAGCTGTGTGAGCCATATGCTGCATCCCATCTAAAAGCAGGTGGGTCAAGCAGGCAAGATTCAGGGGAGAGAGAAGGTGGATTAGTTACAAGCTAATGGGTTAATAACGACCGCGGACTGTGCTGTCTCTATCAAGTTGAGTGCCTTTGTAGCTACAGCTGGGAAATTGTACAAGATGGGTTTGCTCAACCACAAACACACTCACACAAAAGAGATGAAAATGAAAACCAGAGATAAAAGAAGCAATATATTAGCTTCACAGAATGCCACAATACAAAGGTTTCAGGAAACTGTATTTTGAAGAATTAAGAAACTTTTAGGAGGCAAAGTGGGATGGCTGGAAGGAATACAATCAGTGACTGCTGTGCCTTAAGGAGGGACTTCTCAGAGGCTGCAAATGTATGTTAAAACAGCCAAAGTAGTGAAGGAGGAATAAAAAGCTGAGTTAAATGAGAAAGGACAAAGATAAGCTGGAGTTAGTGTCAGCAAAAAGAAGAAAAAGAAGCTCCCTCAGAAATAATCTATAAAGGTAATGGAGGTTCAGAAAGGAGAGCATGCCTGTAATAAATGAAGAGAAGGGTCTATTTAAAAAGTAATTCAAATGGCTAAGGTGCTAAAATTTTTAAACATTTCTATAACAAAGAAAAAGATTAGGTTCTGGCTCCAGGGAATTAGTATCAATAGCCATTTGGTTTTGGTGGGGCAACATTTCGCCCAAGCAGAGTTATGATGTGGTATTATGTGTATTGTCTCTGGCATGCAAAAGACGTACTGGGAAGAGGAGCAGCAATGAATGTGGACAGAAGTGACAACGGGTGAGGAGGAGCACGGTGAGAGCCCTTGAACCTTTGCAGCTCTGGAGTGCTGGATGCTGTGGAGTTGCAGGGACTGAGGAGTTTTGCTGGCGACCCTGCAGTGGAGCAGTGGAAGTGCTGATGCTCTTGTCTAGCTGTCAGAGGTGCAGTGTTACGAGCCTTGATCTAATTAGCACCTTCTGAAGCGGTAGCCAGGTCAAGCCAACTGGATGTCTGTGTCGGAAGTAAATGAGGGAGTCTGTAGGGGTGCTAAAAGTGTGACAATATGTCTAAGTTGGCTTTAAGGGGGATTTTCAACTGAAGGGTGTAAGAAAACAGGAGAACATGTGCCTGCTGCAGCCCTGCACGCTCAACTGACTGCGCTTGCTCTTATTTTCCCCCTTGTTTCTTGTTCTTTAATGTAGAAAGAAACCCTTTTCTCCCATTTGAAATAAGGCTTTAAAGATGGACACACTTGTGTTGATCTTCTGCAGAGGAATGAATTTCACCTGCAGGGATTTAATTAGTAGTCAGTGTGTAAACAAAACAGGGAAATTATAGTAAAGTGGAGCCGATAAAATCAGAGGAATTGTGGGTTACCTGGTGAAAAGCTAATAGACTATCAGTTTGAAAACAGTATGTAAAGTGATTCTGGCAGTTCCATTTGAAAAATAACTTTTATCATCAGTAAAATAAATGGAGCTAAAACCACCGATGTTAGAAAGCTAATGAAACTAAGTGCAAAAAGAATACAAGTTTATAAAGAATAAATCCCACTAAGAAAGTGCACTGTGGTTTTAAACAGAATCACGCCTATTTTGGCAGCAGATAACACAATTGGTGTTATAGATTTGGGTTTTTCCAAAGCATTTGATATTGTATTTCTAGAAATCTACTTGACAAATTAGTTTAGTGAGGCTTGCAATGTGAAACATGGCCAAGAGACTGTGCAGCAGAAGCTGAATGATGGATAGCCAAGTATTGCATTCAGGAGAGGTATCTAATGGGGTTTTCTGGGAAAGGTTTCAGGTCCAGTTTTATTTAACCTCTTCATTAATGAGCTGGGAGAGGGAGTAAGCTGCAAATTAATGGTCTCTGTTTGAGAAGATTTGCAGATCAAAAAAAGAACGGAAATAAGGAACATGAGCAAAAAGATTTAAAAAAAAAAAAAAGGCCTTCACCTTGTACATAGAAATGCAGATATACAGAGAGATATACACCGCTTGGGATAGCTGGTTGGAAATGTACACCTGGTACTGAAATAATAGACCTAGAGGGCAATAGAAGGAAACAAATTAGACATATTTGCAATGAAGTGTGCCAATATGAAAAATAAATGTGAATTTGGGTTGTATTTGGCAGCAGTTCATCGTAGAACAGAGGATATGAGAGTAGGAATCCAATCTCTTAGGACATTGGATGGTGAGATGGGAGGAAGTATTAAAAAATATATATATGAAAAATAATCTTATATTGGCAGGTGGATGGACATGAGGATATGCTGGTCATTTACCTATACTCTGCATTTCTCTAAAGTCAAGACACAAAGTTTTAGCCTGGATTCATTATGCCATAAAGCTACAGAAAATGCAGATTAGAAGATAACTTGTATGGATGACAAAAGGAATGAAAAGGAAAAGAAAGAAGCACAAAGCTTGATGCTTAGCACATGTGGTTTCCAGCTCTTGTGAGAAGAAAAAAGCAATTGGTCACAGAGAGTTTATTCACGTGATCTATACTTTCTTTGGTGCTTCCAAACTGGCTAGCACTGTGATGTGATGTCTGAAGGCTTTGGGAATATGGAAGGAAAAAAAAGATTTGGGGGGGAGGGAGGGATGGGGGATGATGACACACTTAAAAAAAAAAAAAATGCAGCCTAACAATAATATTTGGGGATTCTTTTAATCAGATTGCAAAACCTCTGTGTATGATTGCAGAGGGTGCAGGGTTTTCTGTGAAACAGGTGCCTCATTAAGTTAGGCTTATGTAGAGAAAGGCTTGATAATGATTTATTTTGGAAGGGGAGTGGGTAGGAATAAAATGAAATAACAGTTCTGGGCGATTGTTAGTTCTGAGTGACCATCAAAGCCCCGAAAACAATATTTTTAGTTGCAGATGGTTGGAGAGAGAGAACTGAGTGAGCTCCCCTTGTTCTCTGCTGAGAGGCCCGGTGCTAATGAACACACTGGTTTCGCAGGATGGAGAAACAACAGCTAATGTGCTCCCTGCTTTGTACTTCCCCAGCTCTTTTCATCAGCAGGTTGCAAGTGTTTATCCGGATACTTCATTAAGTGGAATAATCTGTTGAGCAGTGAGCAAGCTTGCAATTCAGGTATAATCTTTGGCGGGAACATGAACAAACCAACAAAAATGGATCCCGCTGTAGGTTTTTTGACCGCAGGGGTGAAGACTGAAAAAATTCAACCTGGATCTTCTCTGGGAAGATACCTAGTTGTTCTTAGAGCTGCTACGATTTAAGGTTAGCTGTATTTTCCGTAAGGATAAGTTATTTGAATTCATGTATAAGCTGTCCTTACTGTTTCTAGTCTGACACATGCAGCTTAGTCCAGGTTTTGCGAATGGATTTATTATTTCCATGTATTTGGCAGACACCACAGGTCTGCTTTGGTCTGTAAGTGCTGGTGAATTGTTCACTCTATGTAATTTATGGTGTGCAAATGGCTCCTTAAGTCTCCTGGCAGTGCTCCTGTTCCCTGCTTGGAGGACAGGAGTTTTTCTGAGTTTGAGTGGCTTTCTGGAGCCAGGACATGTAAGCTTGCAGTAATTTCCAAGCAATTTGAGGTGTTTCTCGCTGACCCAGACTTGTGACAAATGTACTTTGCTGTTTTTATTTGCTGTTTCTGTGCTCATCTCCACCGTGTCCTGGGTGACTTCCCATAAAAAGGCAAGTGCTGAACTCATGCTGTCGTTACAGGAAAAGTTTATGCTGGTGCAAGGTAGAGCTGCACCGGCTGGCGCTGGTCCCACGCTCCCCTTCCAGCAGCTCCTGCTTCCACTCTGCTGTTGCTGAAAACAGGAGGATGAACTGTGCAGGAGAATGCTTAGGGTTGAAAATAACTTTCTTCTTAAAACTATTTTCTTGGGAGTAGTTTTAACCTGGATCCATTCCCTGAGCTGCTTCCTTGGAGAGAAGTGCAGGCAGGAGGGGGGCTGCGAGGAGCGGATGTGCTCCGTCGGCAGGACGGTGATGGGGAGGACTTCTGGGGATAGCAGCAGCCCCGGCTGTCCCTGGCAGGCAGCGTGTGTGTCCTTTCTCACCTCTGCTATGCTCCCCTGTGACCCACGCCCTGGGCTGTCCCTAGAGAAACAACATCAATGCTAGGGTAGATGCCATCGCAGTTCTCCTGTTTTCATTGTTTTCCTATAGAGCAGGAAAGTCCTTTCAAAATGTGAAGGAAGGAAACCCGGGCACTAGTGAAAGACAACATTTTGGAATGCTTTGGAAGAGGACAATGCAAAGCCATGAGAGAATTTATGAAATTTGCTGTCTCTGTGGTATTTTTATGACTGCTATGGGAACATTTGTAGAATGTGCCATTTCCCAGTGTGTGGCTGTGTAACTGGTTGGTAGGGGAGCGCTGAGATGTGTTTTCTCTATCTTGTTCTTGATCTTTTTTTCAAGTCCAACCTGCTGCTGCATTCACTTGATAATCTTGTGTCACGTACCCGTGCACATATGCTGTTTTTGTCCTGCTGCTTATATACATGCAACCCTCTGTGTAGATGTCATTCACGCGTGAATGCAGGATCAGCCCCTATATGATGTGCTATAGCTAGGCTCATATGTACAGTGGGCAGTAAACCTGCTGTATCTGGGAGATGCATTAGAGAACTTTGTTGCACATGAATCCCCTCCCCGATCCACTGATGCAAATTGTTCTCCTGATAAAGTACAGGAAAGAAACAGCGTCCTTTTCCTTCAGTAATTCTCCATTTTGTACGTGCGTTTTGTACGAGTAGGAAAACAAGGGAATATTTACGAGTGATAATGTGTAGTTTTTTAGAAAGCAGTGCCTTGCATGTGCACTTGCATCTCTGTTTAGTAAAGGTCGTAAGGTGCTGGAACTTTGTTTCACGTTGTTAGTGCATCTGCCTTTCAGGTGAGTGAGGTGTGCGTGTGGGATGGGAAGTGGCTCTTCTGTTCAAGCCAGCGTGGCACAGGCAAGCCCGCAGTCGGAGACCCGCGTGTTGTTTGCCTGTCTGTAATGGGAAATCACAGATGCCCAGGCCCAGGGAGTTGTGTTCCTTTTGCAGTTGGATATACTTGGTATTACTAAACTGAAGATTGTGTGAAATCAATTGGGAGGGGAGAAAAATAATCAATGCCTGGTTTTTCAGGATGGAAAGGCAAGATAGCCACACAATTAAGCACTGGAACACATTTTCCACCCTCTTCCTGTCATGTTCTCCTGATTCCGTGTCTTGGCTGTTCATCAGAAATAATTAAACTCTCTCCCATGGGCAACAATTACTTGCTTAAAATATTTGAGGAAGAAGAATGCATTTATAATTACCTACCCTTTTTGAAGGTGAAAATGGAGATTATCTTTTGATGAAATGAATGTATGTGGGGAGACTTCCTGACTATACCAGAGCATCGCACCCTATGGCAGCATGAGCTGTTTTCATTGTCAGATGGGATACATTCACCAGAAAGTCTCTAGCCCTCTGGTACATGGTAACTGTGACAAACCAGTGGAAAGGTTTTGATTTCAGAGCTAATCCCAAGTCTAAGCCCCTGCCCATTGAGCAAAAAATGTTTATTCCTACAAATCTGCATACGGACTCGGCATTTTTAGGTAGCAGGAATGAAGTAGGAAAAATATCCAATTTGTACCTTTCAAATATCACCCTTTTATTTTGTTATAGCGTCTTTCCTTTTCATGCTAAGAGTTGTCTTTGTTCCCTTTGACTAGTACTCCCAGGGGAGCCGGAGCTTTGAAAGTGTTTCATGTTTCAGAGCAGCCTTCTTTCCCCCCTCAGATTTGTTTACTGATCCATCCTCGGTAAGACCTTTTGGTGAATGTGATAGAAAGGTTATTAAAAATAAAATATTCATCAGGAAATCAGCCATAAACATGTGGGCTGGTTAAAATTCAATTCATAATTCTTTCAACCTTGACATCATTTTGCTTTTTGCTTAATATCTCTGTATACAAATTTGGGAGGTAATTTATTTTATAAACTTAAGCATATTTCAGTTGTTCATACAACTTGCTCTTGTCTGCTTAATAGCATCGAGTAATGTGACAATGGTAAAAATGACAATGACAAACTGAGGATTGTGACAGATTGGCTGAATTTGAATGCCTCTAACTGAGAAAAATGTTTCCGGAGTGCCATTAATTGCTTTCACAGCAATGAGTTATGTTTGTGCATCTTGTCTGTCACTTGGTGCTTGCTCCTGGTCTTCTGCGCAGAGGGGTGCCTGCTTATTCCTTGTAATTGCCCAGCACAGACAAGCAGGGAAGCCAAGGGACAGAGCGTTGAGAGCAGAGCAGAGAGCAAAGCGAGTTGTTCTGGGGCAGAGGTGGGAGCGGGGTTTATCTAGATTTTTAACTGCAAGCAGGGATAGAAGTCTGGTGCAAACTGAACATCTCTGGGACAGCGCATGGCAGTGATGTAGGGAATGGCTTTCCACCTAGTAGCTCTGTCGGATCACTCCATCTGCACTGCATGATTCCCACCCAGGCTGAGGCTATTTATAGTGGTCGTTTGTGAGCTAAACTGGTCTGGCTGGCTGAGTTCTTTGTTTTCTAGAAAAATGGTTCAATTCTCTCCATTCTTCCCTCTGGGTCTTCCTCTACTCCTCTTTCGGTGTCATTCTGTTTTCTCCCACTACTATTCCTGCTAGTACTGAGTGTTCTCACTGATGCAGGTGTTAACTCTGACCTGTGATGCTGCCATGCGGGAGGATTAAAATGACCCCCTCCAACACTCTGGTCTCCAGTTCTCCTCTGGGTTCGGGTGTGTTGGCTGCTGGGCAGGGCAGATCCTTGCTCCATCCGCTCTCTGAGGACGTGGTTGGGCTGAGGAGCCACACACAAGCACCTGGCTCTCATTCCTCCCAGACCTGGGGAGCTTGCACAGGGCTAGAAGAGCAATCCTGGTCTCATCCATCAGCATATGGACTGAATTTCAGTCCAGCCTTCAGTACTTTGTTACGGTTACTTCCACCTGTCACGTAGCGGTTTGGTAGTGTACTACCTTATTTGTCAGCTCCAATTTCAGGTGGTTTATGTATGGATTTTCAACTTCTTTTAATTAGATAAAATATGCTTCAATCTTTTGGACATCTTGCTTGGCAAATCAGTGACTGCAGCCAACAGTTGCCTGTCAGCTCGCAGTATGTGTGATAATTGTAAAGGTCAAGTATGAACCTGCATCGCCAGAGAGCTACCAGCATTCAGTGTGTCCTCAAAGACTGCATGCTGCTGGCACGCTAACGGAGGGGACACGCGACAGCTTGGCGGGGTAAATGAGGGAAAGAAGAGCAACGGGGGCCGAAGCATTACTCTTGGAGAGCTGCTGTGCTCGCCAGCCACTTGCCACTGAGGCTGTGCGTCTGAGGGTGGCTTTGGGGAGTCCCTGTGGTCTTCTCCATTAGAAGTGGGGAGGAAAGAGCCACCACTGAAATCATCACTCTGGTGAGCACTGCTAGGAGAGGGATGATCTAGGCATTTAATTTTAAGTTTCATTTTCATCGTGATTCAGAATGCTTCCTCAGGGTGACCGACATATTTTGGAGCCTGAGGAACACTTTTAATCTTGGTGATGTTTATTTTATTAAAAAAGAAATAAAAGGTGACCCTGAAAGGGCTGGAGTTACACACAAAGTGCTAATTTCTGAGCCTCTCCTGAAGCACTCTTCTTCAGAAACAAGACTTTGCTGATTTGGTTTCTGACCCAAGTGTGTCCCTAAGCCTTCTGAGAGGGTTTGGTGCGCCAAGGAATAAGAAAATAATTCTCTCTTCTTATTGCATACAGGTTTTCTGTGACTTCGTTTGATTTCCTTCAAATCTCCACGTTAAATAATCAGGAGATATCAAAGGGCGGTTTTTGAAGTACATGTACTCAGTGCTCAGCCATCTTTCGTAGTGGAAATAGTGATGATGCTTTAGAGCAGAGACTGATTTTTTTCTTCCTTGACTGTGTTGTCCTTCACAAGAGGAGAAAGACGCTCACCAAGTCTGCATAAACTCTTGTGCTCACCTTCAGCAGAAGTGAGCATTCTGTAAGTGCCACAGGTATTTGAAAACCTTGTTGGGTCATGAAAATCTGTTCAGAGGCTTAAAGAGCTAGGGCTTGGAGTAAAATACCTTTTTTTGATAAATCTGCTTCTCCTTCCGTCCTTTCCTCCAAAAGGTCAAAGCTAATGATTTTCCATGTGGTTGATACAATGGAAAATACAGTGCAGAGTATCTGAGTTTGTTTACTACTACTTTGTATATCAATATGATGAAAAAACATAAATAGTTTTCCTTGCAGGCTGATGCCTGGGGAATAGAAATCAGGCAGCAATTTGCTAGTCCTAGTATGTTTGTGAATGTGCATTTGTCTGATGGCAAACGTTAAATCGGCCTTGGAGTCAGTCACCCACCATAAACTTTCCATGTCCTAATATACACAGAAATGTATTTGTATCCCAGTAGAGAGAGGATTTTGAATTAGCTTTAACCAGGCAGTGTATCAGTTTTGCTCATGATCCGCAAAAAGAGCAAAAACAGGTAGGAAGTGCGTATTATGAAATTTGACAGACAATGAGTGATTGAAATGTGAAGCTAGTAATGTATTTGCTTTCCCACTTATCTGTAATAGAAGTGCAGGGAAAGCAAAGATTTTCTTGTTCCTTCTTACTAAATGGGGACAGTTCTTTCTTATTTATCTTTTCTTGCGATAGAAAATAGATCTTTTCACTTAAAACTTAAATGTACATCTATCCTTTTCAGATGCTTCCTTGTGAAACAGGTTGTTCTAAAACCTAACAATTTGGGGACCAGATATGTTAACAGCTAACATTTTTCTGATTCATAGGTACTCTTTTTTTTTCTGTCAAAACTGGTTTTGGTGCCAGTGGGGACAGATTCTAAATCAGTCACTGAAGAAATTTAAAAAAATCGGATGTCCTAATTGATTTGAACAAGGTTACCCATGAGAGTTGAATTTGCAGCATCTGGACCTTGCAAAATGTACAGACAGGGGATGTTTGTCTGTTAAAAGAGTGAAGCCACTTTTTGGCCAAGAAAATCAGGGATTGCTTTCTGATACAGAAGAAGGTTGTCTTTGTTTCTCAGATCAAAGTGTGATCCTGTAGTTGAGCCTGTAAAATGCCCAGTGCCTCCCCCTGCTCCCCGAGATGCTGTAATGCATTGATTCATCAAAATCAATCGCACTTTCATGAATTAGTCATTCGGTTCCTCACTGCATCTGGACAAATTATGTACTCCTTCCTGCGTGCTGATATCTCGGCTCTGGTCTCTGAAGCAAACGCCACTGACTGGCATGTTTAATAGGCCAAGCTGCTTCTGATACGGAACCAGCTGACAGCAAATAAACAGTTGTTTTCTAGGATTTTGTTTGATCACCTGCAAGAATCACCCCAAACATCTGTGATGAAGGGACTCGGCGCCTTCCAGTAGCGATGGCAGCGAGAGGATTTTTCAAAGGCATAAAGCTCCTGTGCTATTTAAGGATGGATTAAATGCCGCTTTATCACCAGCAGCTTTATCGCCGTGGAAGGAGCAGAGATGCGCCTGCTGGTGCGGCAGGTTGGCCCGTGGGCCGGGCCAGGAGCTGCGTCGCTGCAAGCTGCAGCAGCCTCCTGGGTGCTTCGGCTGATGATGAGCTGCCCGTAGGGAGTTGTGCCCACCGCCGTCTTTTATGACCTGTACCCTGTGCTGGGACAGGATTCAAAGGCGGCAGGGTACGGCAGGAGCTCAGGATGTGCCCCTGCAGCAGGCAGGGGTTGCCGCAGCCGGTTGGCGTGCAGTGGCTGTTTGAGCTGGGACTTCTGCATCCCCCCCTCCAGACCCTTTACAGGGCTGTGAGCCCCAGAATGTCTGATGTTTTCTTTGTTTGGAAAATAGGATGTTGCTGGAAGGATCCCTGGTTAATAGCAGAGCATTCTTGAAAAGACTCATTTCTAGGCACAAGCTGTATTTTCTTTGTGAAGCCCAGTGCTTGTGTCTGAGCAGGACATACCTGAGCATCAGCTAAGTCACCTCACCAACACGTGCGGCAAGGGGTGTGGGAATCCTTCCTGACTCCTGTTGTTTCATGCTCTGAAGCATGAAACGTAATCATCATTACCTTATTGCTCTCTTATCTCCCTTGGGTGCTGTGTCCTCTAACCCGCCCGCTTGGTGCAAAAATCATTGCTCAAAAAATCCTCTTGCATTTTTAAAGTCTGGCTAGAGCATTTGACTTGATGGCCTTCTGTGATGGGAAATTCTTCAGGCAGGCTCTGTGAACAAGTATTTCCTTTTATTCCTTCTAAATTTACTGGCAATTATCAACTGACCCCTTTGCTCTTGCATTATAGGATTGTGTGAAAAGAGAGGGATTGATCAATTTTCAGTATACCGCCCTGCAGAGTTAATGATATTTTATTTTCCTGTATTATTGGGGGAGAGAGAGAGAGAGATCCTTTTTCATTACATGTCTGATCAATTCCTAAGTTTTTCAGGGCATTCAAGTTCCTGAACTTTACAGATAGTAAAGAACAAGATGAAAAGGCGTAAAGTAGTTCTTGAACTGAATCATTGAATAAGATGAGAAAAATCAACGGTTGTTCATTTGCGTCTATTGCTTTGTGCCTAAATAAATTAGAATCATAATTGTCCAGCTAAGGAAATGCAGACCTCTACTGTCTGCACTGCATAAGATCTTCAGGCAACATTTATGGAGTTTGAAAGTAATGTTTCTGGTAATAAATGGCAGAAATATTCTGTTTTCTGCATCAGCAGATATGAGGATTAAAGGATTTGACCATATTAAACAATTTTGCACAGCTTTGGCTCCCAGGGCTTGCAGGCTGCATTATCGGAGTTCATCTCATGGCATTTCCAGACCTGATTTAAGAAGAGAATATGTTCCTGCTTTGCAAGTCGTCACTCCCTAATTTAGCCGATCTTTGACAGAATTAAAAAAACAAAGATAGATTATTTTTCTTCTTTTGAAAGTGGGTTGGCTTCCTGAGGTTCCCCCCAGCCTCAATCAGCCATTTGAAATGATGGTGATAATTGAATTGTATTGTTTCTCTGTCCTCCCCTGAGCTCTGCTTATACTGGACTATCACATTGCTATGGAAACTTGAAAATGGTAGTAGCTGATCTCTGTTTGGGTGAACAGGAAGGTTTCCTTTGCTATTTGTCATCATAAGCAAGCAAGACTAAGAGTGTGACAACCTGCCCCATGGTTTCACTGAGGCAGGTTTTCATGCTCTTTTTTCCTTTTATTTATTTCTGAATTTAAAATGAGAATAATTTGTTATTTTAGCTGTCCAGCATGAAGACACAGCACAGGTACCAAAATAAGAGTGAGATGCCTTTGTGATGTCTAGGTGGGAAATAGATCCTGAGCATCCTCCTGCCTTCAGGGTTTGTATCAGACTGAGGAAGTTGGTCCGTGCTGTGCTCCAGAAGGGAATGCTCCTGCCTTCCTCTGCCCAGAATAGGATGGGGTAGGTCTGAGTTTAGCTCACTTAACCAAGTTTGACTTTCTTTACATGTTCTCCAGCTGGCTGTGCTGCTTTGGGTCCATCTGTCAGGCACACCACAATAATACATCACCACCCATTTGTATAGTGTGTATATACTGAGGAGTTATTTTTATGATCCAAAGAGTGAGTTTTTACATGTTGTCATATTACACTTAATATGTGGTTTATCTGATAATCGTCTAATAGACTCTTTAGAGCCCTAGAGGCTGATTGTATTTGAAAATTATTTTTTGCATTGAAGAATCATTAAGTTTTAGGTGAAAAATTAAGTAGATACCCATTAAGCTATGCTTGAATTGGCCCACCAGCTGCTTTTTGGCTCATCCTTCCTCATCTTCCAGTCTCTTCTTCCAAAAATGGGGATTTCAGTCATACAAGCCTTTTTTTTGAGTTTCTAGCAAACTGTAGTGTCTACGGCAGCATTAAAATTCTCCCCCAGTGCTGCATGTCACAAGCCATGCTTTATAAAGCTTCTTTACCTTTAGCAAAGAAAGCTCTTAGAACTTTCAAAGTCCTGAACGCAGATACCTGCTCACGTTGGCTCTTGTTGTCTGCATGGGATTAATCAAGGCTGTCACACAGCTAGTTGTAAGACCTCTATTTTTAAAAGGTTTGAAGCTTCTCTATTTATCACATGCATTGGGGAGAATAAACTGTTAAACTGCTGTATCAGTAGGAAATAGTTTTAGCTGTTGCAAAGTAAGGCAGAAATGACCCCAAATGCTAGACGTCTAGGAAAAAATATCTATGTAGGAGGCTGAGATGCTGTTCTTTGAATCTTTTGCAAGTATTTCCCAACACATACACGTGCATACAAATTGCATTGCATTCAGTGGAATTTGCGCACAGAGGCTGGCAAAAACAATTATTGGTTCCTCTTAACAGACAATAAAAAGGGCAGCGTGTCCTTTACTCTGCTCATAAATACCTCATTTTGGAAGAAATCCCATTGTTGAATTTGTCAGGACAAGATAAATCAATTTTGGCACGCAGCTTCTGATGTTGTGCACATAACAACAGAAGTAGTCTGATATATTTGTAACAGCCCGTGCCTAATGCAAGCATAGTACAGAAGTTTTCAATTTTACTTTAATACTTCTCTGGAGTAGCCCCCTTTGCAGCCTGGGTGTTGGAAAGTCTTCATGAGAGCTCAACCTGGAGGTGAAAAGACTTTTTGCTTTGCATTTGAGTAATCGCAACCCAACAAACAGTGATGATGGCTTCTCAAACCTCATTTGAAATTCTTGAGTCTGCAGAGCTAAACTGGAAGTGCCACAAAAAGATGTTGCTTTTCCCTTACTTCTACACTTCAGCTTTTAGCTTTGCTGTAGATTGGAACAAAAGAGAGATGGTGAAGAAGAAATAAAAGTACACTGTCACTCCTTTTTATCTTTGAAGCAGGTTTGAGAATGGAGAAAGTTTGCAGAAGTTTACTTGTCCCTATGTATATTTCCTATGTGCATATATGTATGCTTAGAAATGTGTAATGCCCAGTAAGATGCAGCACAAGGTGAAATACTGGCTGTATGCAGCCATTGATTATCTGTCCAGAGGATGACTATGCTGAAATCACACATAGATCCAAATGACCGGTATCATATACGCAGATTCCTGCCCATCACGCTCGTGCTGGAACAAGAAGGGCTTTGTTCTGTTCAGCTACAACGTTTGGGAAGGCACAGACAGAATCTAAATAAGAAAAAACTAGTGTCGGGCCAGTACTGGGTTGTTCCAGATCTCCAGGTGGAATTGTAATCACACTAGTGTAAGTGGCAAAGTGTGTGCACTAATACTGTGCAGTAGATTGTACTTTGATGTTCCTTTTATGAAACTCCAGTGATTTTAAATGTTCAGCAAGTTGTAAGGGGGCAGATCCTGAAAAGTGTTCAGCATCCTCTGAGAGCTGCTGAACAACTTAATTCCTCCTGGCTACTGTCAGAGCTGAGGATGCTACACACTGTACAAGATGAGCACCTACACAATTATGCATGGCTGGGACACTTCTCTCAATTTTCCCATATGTCTTTCTTGTAATTGAAGCATTGCAAAGGCTAAATTGTCAAAAAGGTGTCAACTAATGAAGGCGATTACATGATTAATTAGGCATGCAAGTGCAGTTGCTTAAATTTTTTTCAACAGTTGGTGCTTAATAGCGAAGAAACTATTGTGCAACTAAATAAAACCCCAGAAACGATCAGGTGAATCTGGCGGCAGGTGAGTCCATTAAAGTATGGAACGGCAGAGCCAGTGTAATTAGTTGCCTAATTGTGTGCCCAAACTTGTTTGATGCACTTAGTGTGTATGTATAATTAATGATGATTTATTGAAAAGCACTCTTATTGTAAGTGCTTTCCTTATCATTTCCTAAAAATCAAATTGCTGAGGGAAAGATTAGAATCTGATTTAATATATATGGATAGAATTAGAATTTCTTATTGCGTTTTTTACTAGCTTAAAACAGATGAGTCTGGAAATTATCTACAGATAAACTCATATGTAGGAACAGACCTAATACTCTTGAGAGCAATCAGTTCCGCTCATACTAGTGGTTCAAATATTTTTCTCAGTCCACACAGAAAAGAGGAGAAAAAGCAGAATTTTTTTGCAGGGAGCTTTAAAGTGTGAATACTGTGTCTCCTTTCATGCTTTCTCATCCCCCAGCGTGCCCTACCTTGTACAGTACTGTGCATATGAGTGAAAGTTAAGCTGAGAAGTAGCTGTTCTCTACGTACATAACATTAATGTTGGCTTATGGTGACATTAACTCCATTACTAAGTCTGCATTTCTTTGGGAGTAAGTCTGTTGGGCAGTAACAGCTTTGCCTCTAATGGAGCTCCTGTTTTGCTGGTATGGAGAGGAAAGCGTGACAGCACCATGAAGAGGCAGCTAACAGGGCTGGTGCCACTTTGTGGTTGCATCTTCCTCAAGTCTTGAAGCTTCATTATGTCCATAGCTCCTGTAGCCAAGGGTGGAGAGTTTTAGGAGCTCTCAGAAGTCAGGTTTGTAAAGCCTTTTCAGCCTCCTGTGGCATTTATATTTAAGCTGTTACTATTAGGTTGGATTTTAGAAGTAGTCAGGGGAAAAGCAGGAATTGCGATGTGTTTTTCCGTGTAGAATCACCCTGGGCAGCTGGGGCCCTTGACATGAATGCAAGCTGTCCATCAGACTTGCTTCTAATGGGAGACTTCACTCGAAAGCAGGGGAGGACCCTAAACTGAACTTCTGGGATGGCATCCTATTTTCACTGTCCAAAACAAACGCTTCAGGTGAGGTGGGCCATGGGCAGCAGGACATGTGGCAGCCTTGAGAACGAGGGCTACCCCTTCTCCCAAAGCCATGGTATGGCTGAACTCTTCCCTCTCAGTGGTGCTCCCCTGGTCTGAAGACGGTGTCCATGCACATCCGTGGTCTGCTGGGAACTGCATTACACACACTCAAGCTGCTCATGTTCCTACTCTCCAGCGTTTCCTTTCTGTGATGGGCAAATCTCATTTCCTGAACATTTCAGACAGGTTTGAGAGCCAAACGATGGAATAAAATTTCAGCATCAATTTCTCCAGATTTCCTAATAATCTTTGCACTATTACCTCTTTCTTTCCTATTTTTTACTTAAACAGCACAGATCTGTCACTGCCCCTTTTTCATCTTATTATTTTCAGGCTTTGGTTTCCTGCCTTGCTGTTTTTGATGGGCTCAACGCAGCTTCCCCTGATCTTCTGTTCATCTTTGTTTTCACTGACATGCACAGATTCTGTATTCATTCTGGCATTCAGATCTTACCTCATTTCCTTTCTATCTTTTAACAGTCTTCTCTCATCTCTTCAGATATGACTTCCAAGCTGTCTGTCGGCTTCTCCTCGCTACCTCATAGTACAAGGAAATGCAACGTGTGCTGTGTGGCAGGTCCAGTGGGGAAAAGCAGAGCAGATTTATATACAACAGAGACTGCTTGATTTTTTTTGTTTGTTTGTTTTCAAATACTGGTTTAAATGAAAATTGGTTTCATTGCTTGAAAATATACATAATCAAAAAAATACGTTGATCATCTGAAAAATACAATTCTATTCTATGAATATAAATTAAAACACATCACGTGTAGGCTGTTTATTGCCTATTCTAATTCAGTTTGCTATCTCTTATTCCTACCAAATTTTTCTCAATGTTATTTTTAAAGCAAATTTCACAGATATGAGTTGTGGAATCAAAAATAAAGTGTGAACAAGGGATCTGGAAGAGGACTTAAGTCCTGATTTACCATCCTATAATATTTGGGTGAACAGATAAAGAACCGTATTGATTTCAAAATGGCTTCATGTGAAAACACCTATGTGGCAAGATTTGTGCTTTAGTTACCACTAGCATCCAAACCAGTCTGAAAAAGTAAGAATCAATTAATCATTTCCCTTTTTCTTAATTTTTGTCTAAGTTGGCTACATCAAGACAAGCTGCGATAACTCTTTCCTTCTAGCCCATTAGGGTTCTTCTGCAGACCTTGGTGATATGCGGGCAGTAGGTTGACTGGGTACGTAAAAATTAGTGCAAAACTTATCAGTAGTAATGTTTCACATCTTCGAAGCGTTTTACAGACATTAACTAATGAGTTGTCACAGAAACCATATAACATAGACAAGAGTCTTTGCCATCATTATACAGATGGAGAAAGTAAGGTAACAAGGATAAATCACTTGTCCTGGGCCCCAGAACAACTGACAGCAGGGGAAGGATTTGTAAGGTAGGAATTTCTGACCAAACACGTGAGAGGCTGAGATTTTGCTTTCCTTGATGACTCTCTCCTACAAAAAATTGCCAAAGGTGGGTAAATACCATCCCATTCCCCCACTCTTTTCCTTCCTTTGGCAAATTTTATTGCATCTTGCTCTCATATGCTTTGAAAAGGTCTGTGTACAAATAAGTTGGGGGAGAGTGTAAAGGTCAAAAATTGTATCTCGGAAATTTTATTTTGAGTTTCTCAGTCTGATGAGTCATTCATTGCTATGACATATTGTGTCTGCTTTTGTTAGTCATGTCATATTAGAGTCAGTGAATGAGCATGATCCTGCCTGTTCCGGGCTGGCTGACTTCATAAAAAAACTTAAATTGAGAG
The DNA here is from genome assembly GCA_013399475.1 of Chauna torquata. NCBI lineage: Eukaryota > Metazoa > Chordata > Aves > Anseriformes > Anhimidae > Chauna > Chauna torquata. The sequence continues at coordinate 1,056,804 of VXAL01010845.1, forward strand.
TGACACTAAAGCGCAAAAGAGTAATCTGAGGGAATGCAGTTAGTTTGCTTCAGATCTTATTTCTTCTGTACATTGGACTGACATGAATGTTTTTCTTCATAACCTGCGGTTCACAACCAGCTGAGTTCTCTAAGATTATGCACTTTACAAAAGTGACACTATTTTATTGAATTAAGTAAACAATTTGTCACTGCTGAAACTCAGTGTTAGTAATTTATTACAAATTACATCATTATTTTACAATACAGGACAAGCGAGTCAGATGAAATGTATCTAGCTAATTCTGAATTTCAGGATAATCGATGAAGCCTTTGTTAGATTAAAATATGATATATTAGCTAAAGCCATTTAGCTGGGCCTGGGCTGGAATTTAAATATTTCTATAACAAGCTAACTCTTTTAATATCAAAAACAAGCACACGTTTCCATTAGTACTTTGAGAGAGTGTGTCATCATTTTCTTATGACTAAATCCATGGCGAAAGTGCTTTATTCTGTCCTATTTGTCATAGGGTCATACTTTGCGCTGTGATATTTGAGGGTTTCTGGCAGAACAAGACACAGTGCTGGTTGCGCATAGCCCTTTTCTTTCTCATCCTCTCACTAGGAGAAGTTTGAGTGCAGCATTTCGGTTTTAATGTAGATGCTGCTGTATAGCGTGTTTACAGCAAGGTTGGTTGTTTAGGGGGCGCTGAACTGAGCGTTGGCCGTTGAGTGCTGTGAAGTTGAGAGGGAGACATCTGATGGGATGGTGGGTGATGGGCAGAGGGCTTCCTGCGTGTCATGTGCCCAGCAGATCTGCTGCTGAGCGCTCCTCCAGCTCGCTTTGGGCTGAGGGCTTTGTTTTTGGGTGGGTTGTATTGCCGCATTCTTGAAGGGAGAGTTGAAAGTACATCTGACTGCGGTCAAGTCATCCCCTGAGAGGCTGAAGTCCTTTACCTCTGCCTTAGCTCTAGAAGTATGTAATCCAGAACAACTCCCACATTACTATCTGAAATGACTAACATCAGGTGTAGCATTACAGAGAAGTTGGCATCAGCGTGGCTGTAAACTTGCCTGCAAGCTTTCTTATACCTGTGACCGTAACCTCTACCTTGCTGTAATAGCCTGTTATTGGTGCAGTTTCCCCTGGTTTCCACCCGTGAGAACTTTTTGCTAAAACAATGGAGTGTTTTAGAGCAGTGGTGTGCTTGTACGTGGAAACAGTACCTGGACCTACCTTAAATGAAGCACAGTATATTGCTTTACTGCTTTTCAATGTAGTGAGATCTTCATTTTAAAGTTTTGAAATTAGAAAACTGTAAGATCTTAGTGAGATAGGAAGTAAGCTGTCCAACCATGGGAAAATGTAGGAATTTTGGAAATGTTGCCAGGTGGTCAAAAGGTTGAAGCCCTTACTATTTTCATTAACTGAAAAGGAAAACAAAATTTTAGGAAGATGTCAATTGAATGAAAGGTTTCCTTTCAAGCTATTTTCTTAATAATTTGCATGTATGTCTAAATGATGAGTAATTTGAAAACAAATGATGATTTTTAATAGTCAGTATTAAATGCTTATTTTTTTCCAAAACCGGTTAATAAATTCATTAAAATGATTTTTTTCCTTCAAAAACTGCGTTTTAGTAAATCTCTTATTTTCTAACCACATTCAAAATTTCCCAAGATTCTTCTTTTCCACAGAGGTTTTGCATGTTTGCCATGTGTTTTCTGGGTCAGTATAGCCTTACTTGCTTATAGAAGAGAGAGACATGACGGGCAATAGTAGCAGGCAATTCGTACAATCTAAACCAAGCTTGTAAGTGTAGGGAGGAGAAGCAGTCTTCTAAATCAGAGTGAAAACGTTCAATTACAAGGCCTGTTCCTGAGGGCACAGCTCCTGCTGGCTTCCTAAGGGGAAGGCCCTCTTTTTTCTAAAGAGTTTCTTCCTCCTCCCCTTCAACCTGTTGGCAGTAGGAGTTGGATTTCTTTCTGTTAGGAAGTCTGTTGTTGGCCATGGATGTGCTCGGGATACTTACGTGATTAATGAACCTAGTTAAGGGCCTGGTACCGACTGAGAGTTCCATTCATCTCACTTCACTGGAGCATTATATACCGAGTATTGTCGTCGGTGAAGATACGGTCTTCTGTGATTACGGTAGGTAAATTCTGTCTTTCAGACTGCAAGTGGTGATTCCTTCCTTAGCTTTCTCCTAAGAACAGAGTTGTTATATAGCCCCAACTGTTTTGTCTAAGAAATAACCTGCCTAGATTTTGTTCTGCTTGAGTACGTGACTTTTGTGGGGTAGCAAGGCTTGCGCCACTTTATATAAAGAGATTCTGAGGTACAAGATGAAGGGTTAGGCAATTGCTGTGTAAAACTTAGGGAGAAAAACAAGAAAAGTAGTAACCCTCTTAGCCTTTATTTCTCAGTTTCCATTCTGTTCCTCTGCGTCTTTATTAGGTTACAATTTTCCATGCATGGTACCTGCCTGGAGTGAATTGAAATAAATAAAAAGAACAGCAGCATTTCAGATACTTTTTTGCAGGAGCAAAATGGACTTCCCTGACTACTAAAAATTATTCCCCGGGCAGTTTATTTACTATCCCCACAGTCACAACTGCAGGAAGTGTAAAGTGGAATAGGGAAAGAAAATAAACTTCAGTGTGTAATCCCCCACAAGCCTTTCAGCAGGACGGGGTCTGTGCTCTTTGTTTGCCATCTCTGCAGATGGGAGAGCCGCTCTGTTCAGCACGCAAAGTCCCGCTGCCCCCCCGTTAGTGCCTGGCTCTTTGGTGTGGTATTCAGCCCAGCAGGGTGAAAGAGAAGCAGGCAGGGCTGGAAATCTGTGGGCCGTTTGATGTCTCAAGGTGGATATAGAACCCTCAACTCTTCTGTCTTCCTGACTGGTCCAGGCACGCTCGAAGTGAGGAAGGGAACGGCACATGCCGATTTGCTTGAGGCAGGCTGGTGGCAGAGTGCTGTTCCTCAGCCCCATGCCCAAAGCATCGCTGCCTTCGGCTCTCTGGGTGAAAGGGGAGAAGCTCGTATGTATGTCCTGGGTTAGGCACTGGGTGCCTTGATAGCTTTTTCCGAGGTAACTCTTCCAGCAGCTGTACAGTTTTGCTGCAGTTCCATGTGCAGGATTAACAACTTTCCAAACCAGAGCACAGACGTAATGCAAATTCACCTGCAGCACCTCTTTCTACAGAGCTTACAGCATCCCTGGGCTGTTCAGGGGAGTTACCAGCTTGCTGAGGAGTCTGCAAGATTAGCATCAGATTAGCGAATAGTCTGAGATGGGTTTGTTAAGATAACTAATGGGTTGCATGGTTTCCTGATGGCATTGTGTGGCATGGTCTATGCTTGTTGCCACACGATAGACATGAGTGACGTCCTCCTGTCACAGCACATCCCAGTCCTGATCACTTTTAGGTTTCTGCCCCTTGTAGCTCAACTGGCAGCATGAGCTCCAGCTCAAGAAAAACAATTTATGATCTGTTTTATTTGAGATATTGCCTAAAGTTGCTTTTGAAAATGGTTGTTAGTCACCTCTGTCACTTCGATGCTTTTCAAAATTGTATTTCCTGTTCAATTTCTCACTTTGTCAGACAGCAGTAATTAAGGTTTAGCATGCAGAATTTGAGCCAGAAAGGACTCTCTGCACAAAAGATGTGTGTGGACACTGGGGATTAAATTTAGCAGCCTCCTAGTTGTAAATATTTTATCACTTTATCTGTGAGATTATGACCATGATACACAATGGGAATTGGAGATGTGACTGAAGATGGAAATGTGGCTGTCTGCTGAGGGTGTTTGTTCACTGACGGGCAGTGGTAGCTGGATTGAGCCTATCTGGCTACTGTGTTGAGTGTTAATTTATATGCACCAAAACCTTAAGCCTGGGAAATGAAAGGAAAGTTGTAATAGTTCAGTAGCTAAGGCAAAAAGATTATCTCCAGAAATGCCCAGCACTGGTCATAGTTTTCTCCTGTCTCCCCCTTTTCTAAGTCTTAGGTCTTCAGGTAAGAAAAGATACCTTGGTTTGCAAAGGGAAGGAAGGAAGAATCACTGGGCTTGCAATGGCTTTAGCAAATTACATCAAATCCTGAGGATGAGTAGACAGCAGCCAGCCCTATGTTCCTTGCCTGGTCTATGGGCTGTTCTGTGTGTATCGTCAGGAACAGATCAAAGTGAATAGTGATGGAGAAGTAACTCTCTAAAGGTTATTTTTCTGAAAATTTTACAGCTCTGAGAATGAGACAAGGAGCAGATCCAAAAAATAGTCATCCAGGCCTGGACTTGCACAAACCGTTGATGCTGTAGGTTGTTTTGGTCAAGTAGCTGGTCTGTTGTACTGCACAGAAGAGGAATGAGTTACTGCTTACCAAAGCCTGTTCTGTATTTAGGGTGCAAATTCTCTGCTGGGTAACTCCGACGTCGTTTGGAGAGCTAGGTAAATGCAAAGGACTATGTATTTGGATTTCAGTATGCTTGTAGTTGGAGCTTTAGTTTGGATAAATCTCTAAAACTGAAAGATGAAAGTACTCCTTCAGTAAGGTGTTTACACTGTTAATTCTGTTACTCATTCAGTTGCACGATAGAAATGATGGATTAAGCTACCAGATAATTTATACTTCTGGCGTATGGCTTGTTTGTTTTTTCAGCTGAGCAGAGTGACAGCTCTGGGCTTGCCACTGTGTTATAGACTGCATTTACAATTCCTCCATCGTTCCGTATTTGCATGGACATTTTAGTGCCTCTGGACCTTTGCACAGTTATCTCCCAGGATTGCCAATAGAGTCCCAAAACGTTAATGCATCCAATCAAGGTAATTGAAAGAGAGAGGCTTTATTAAAAAGGGATCTTGGCAAGGCCTGTAGCTTATGTAATAAGTTTATTCTATAGAATCTCTACATCTGATGCAAAAGAAAAACCTCATGTGCAATACAAAGCAACTATATCAAAAATAGCTGCTACAACTGAGATCTTGCCATGTTTGGTTAACCTGTGGCTTTACAACAAATAGCAAGGAATGTCTTGAATAGTTTAATTTTCCCCTCATTTAAAGCATAAGTTCTGTGTACAATACAAAGTTATGTAATACTATCCATAGGGCATGTTTCTAGCAGTTTTCAGGGTCTTCACTTTGAATTTATACAATTTGTTTATATTCAACATGAATCGATGGTTGAAGTAGCTGCATTAATGGAACATATCTATCTGAGCCAGTCAGTGAAAGCCAGTAAATTTATTCACCACAGATTTGCTAGTTGAACTGTAGGTAATATAACTACATCTATATTTCTGTTTTGATTCAGAGCAGTATGACTATGAAGCGAGTTCTCTCATTGTCCCCACTGATCCTGTGCCGATTCAATTCATGCTCACTGCCCCAGGCATGTACCAAACACGTCCTAGCCTCTCATGGAGACAAAGGTCTGAAACAGTGATAGGTTTTGAACCACGTGCATGGTGGGCATGTTTGGTTGAGGGGAGCAGGTTAAATCTAGTCCCCAGTGAATGCCTGAAAATATATACACACGCACATATATATACATACACACATAGAACAGAGTATCTACGTATATCTACATAGTGTGTATGTGTCTGCATATGGTGTGGACATCGAAGCATCAGCACCAGATTGAATCTAATGATTTGCTTCTACTGTGTGTAATTACTTGCTAATGGGGATATGGCTATGATGAGGAAGCCGTTTGCAATTGGTGGCTGTGGATAGCTGAACGGTTGCTACCTGAAGTTTCCAAGCACATCTACCATTTTGTGTTGGGCTGAACTGGTGAATAATGGCCTCATCAGCTGCTGTACCTGTGTATCTCATTTCTTTTCTTGAAGTCTTATGAAAGATACTGTAGGACCAAAACTGGACAAAACTGTGCTTCCAATGAACGGCACTGTAGAAGAAGTCAAACAGTGCATGATAAGTGTAAAGAATGAGATTTGCTTCCCTGCCATCTCAACACCAACAGCTGCTGCCTCCATGTCCTCAAGTGTTTTTCTTGCATTAAGAATGACAGTGGCAGTTGTTCTCTGTCAATATTTGTCTTCCCCAATATTTTAAAGAATGTGAGGTTGTGTATGTGTCAAGGACCAAAGTTAGCAGACTTAGAAAAAGTGGCAGCTGGGAATCCCACCCTGACCTAACTGGGGCAGGCTTATATCTGATGGGGTATCAGTGAGTGGAAGGTCAAGGTTTGCAGTTTTCTGTGAACTCCAGCTATTTGCACTCCTCAATGTTTTGGTGCCATATCAGATGACAAAGCTCACTGCCTCAGAACAGAGAAGTCTCTCTTAACTTCTCAAATAAGTTTTTTTTTCTTGTATTTACTGCCTCTTTCCAAAACATGTCACAAACTAATTTTCAGTCTTCAGTGGTTGCACTAGCTTGTCCATATGTGTTTAAGTTGTAATGCCTTCCAATAATGGTTGGAAGATAAACTGGTTGTTGTAGTTCTTGTAGCAGTTCTTTTAGCTCAGCTGTGTGACATTTCTGCTTTTGGACAGATGTTCAGAGCCAGGATTTTAGTCCTGACCAGGATGTGTGCGCATGCACGTGTACGTTATTAACCATGCTTTTCATTGGCTGTAATCAGTAGATAGGCTCTTTTGCCACAATATAGAGAGATAATTGGAGATAATTGCGTGGAAGACGGAGAGTAAAGCAGAGATAATACGTATTGCTGGTGTAAAGTTGTCGTTATGTTCTACCAAAGAGACATTGAGCAGACCCTAACCAAAACCTGTCAGGTTACAAAGATACTGTAAGATGTGAAGCACCAATGTAGAAATCACTCTGACCTTTTTATCCACTGTCTTATATTACTAATGTCAGAAGGATGTTTTAAGATTGTTTTATTTTTTACCACTTGTGCTGTTCCCTGTTTATCTTTAAGTCTGATTACATAATTCACGGATTACGCATCCCATTTCTCATTTATTAATGCCCTATTGCAGTGACATGGCTATCTGACAATGCAGAAAATGTTAAATGTAGAGGGTTTTTCTTATTTTTAGCATTGTTTCTGACCATTTCTTTACCTTTTAAAACTTGTACTTACTAATCTAAATTTTGGACCCAAATGAGTTGGAACTATACCTTTTTTTAAAAAAAAAAGAAAAAAAGAAAAAAAAATCCCCAAACCTTGGTTAAAGTTAGCCCGATGTTGCTGTGTCAGCATCAGTGTGATTAACCTGCCATACAAATGTGGGTGCTATAAAATGAGCTTGCTCCAAGGCAGCTTTGATTTGCATGCTCAACAGTTTCCAAGTGTTGCATTCATAAATCAGTACTTTTTGTGTGTGTCTTTTCTGGGTAAGTGTTTTTCCTTCGTTCTCCCTTCTGTCCTACAGCCCGCTGTGTTTATCATAACCATGGGAGAGCTGCACAGCATGTAGATTCTCATTGAAAGAGAATGATTTTATTTCCTGCATGCAAGGGAAGACTGACCTATTCCCCAGGCTTTCTAAAATTAATACACACATCATTAATTGCTGGGGGCTGGGGAGGAACACCAAGCAAACATGAAAAACAGACGTGCCAGTGCATTAGCAGGCAATGCAGTATTACAGAAGGTACGTGTTTCCATTGTAGCATGCGGAATGCTACATTCATCGCACCTGAGTTCATATAAGCAGAGCCACTAGCAGAATACATCTAAATTCCTTTTTCTTTGAAATTTTGCATTTCTTCTGGAGAAGCTGTGCTATTGACATTTCAAACAAACATAGCCCGGTGTTTCACTTCGCAATGGTACTGTTTTCTGGGAGTGGCTCGCTTGGGTGCTGCATTTCTTGGCAAACACCCCTAGTTGTTTGTGGTTTGTGGTGGGGGGAGTATGGCTGGCTCTGCCAAAATACTGTTGATACCAAGTTGATTTAAACTGCATACAGTTATTTGACTCATTGTGGAGTGGGATTTCATTCTTCCCTTATCACAAGTGCAATATCCTCATTTGATGATACTGATTAACAGACTTTCAATTCCTGCGAACTTTCTAAGCATAGTGGTGGCATCTTAAGAAGTGAAAGAGGTTACTCTGGGAGAGGTGGAAGGCTGGTCTGAAGCAGTAGTGCATTTTCCTGTGTTTTACCCATAAGAACAGGCTGTAACTTCTGACTTAACATCTCTGCTGGAAGCTTATTATTATATCTACGTAAGGTCTGAAGACTTATTCCTTCTTACTGTCTTTCATCTAGGAAACTTAGTTTTATGACTGTTTTATCATCTTGTCACTTAGACAAAACCCACAGTCTGCAGATGTAGGAACAAGAACATTGGAATACCATGAAAAAGTGCCACTCTTTGAATTCTTTTCTCCTCTTGATGTTATCTGGAAGATGTCTCTGGGTGACAATAGCCTGGGTTCAGATTTCTCATAGGATATTGTTAGACTGACAAGATGGAGCATAACAATGTTTGATTTAAGTGGGAACTTAGGATGAAGGTGACAGAGCAACCACAACAAAGCTAGGAAGTTGGTTGGAAATGAGCAAAATTAGACTGGGACACACCAAATTTAGAGCAGTCTTTTCTATTGGATACTACAGTTCTGTAGCTTATTTAAAAAAAAAAAAAAAAGCCTAAAGATACCAGTTTGGGTTCTTAATATATGTAGCTCAAAAAGTTCCACATCAAAGGATCTGGAAAACAGTATTTCATGGGTTCTGTGTCCTGCACAGGCAGACCCCAAACTTTAAGGGTGGCTTTAAGTGTAAGAAATTTGAATCAAGGTCTTCCCTCTGGCTACTTAATTGCCTGAGGATAGATGTGGAGCTTTGGGAACTGGTTGGCATTTGATTCTGAGCCACAAGTCTAATTTTCTTCAGGCTCTTCTGAATGGGAGGAGACAGGAGATATATCAGGCAATACACAACTGATGGTAGTTGATGATATTTTAATATGTGGAGTTTATTTTTAGCTGTAAGTATGGCTTATGTGTAATGCATATTTACACCATTTCTGTTTGAATTCCCTCTGCAGCTGACAAGGTACATCATTAAAAAGAGAAGCTGGCTACAGCCAACTAGACCTGGCTGTCATGTGGTTGGCTTCTGGAGAGAAATTACATTAAGGAAAGATGGGTGCTAGATGTAATGTCAACTGGTTAGAGCAAGGATGGCTAAGTGCACTAGATGGACTCGATGGTCCTCGTGGGTCCCTTCCAACTCAGGATATTCTATGATTCGATATTTACCGGAGTAAATCTGGAAAAATTTAAGGAAAGAAAGCAGGGAAAGAGATAAGAGGTTTGAAAGCCATTGCATTCCTCGCTTACATCCTAGAAGATGATCCCAGCAAGTCCATCCAGATGGATGCAATGTGTGGTTATTGAGCTGCAGATCCCGCCAGGGACGAGGTGTGGAAATTGGGAGAAAAATGCCAGCAAGTGTCACTATCCGTGCATCATAGATAAAAAGGATTTGAATGAGAATAATAGTTTCATTTCAAAGGACTTTCAATATTATTATTTATTTAAATATTTATTCTCTCATTTACATCATTGTTTCAGAGAAGGCAGGAGAAGAGAGAGTGGATAAGGTGGCCTAATCAGGCTTGAAACAGGATAAACAGGATTTTTTTGTTGTTGTTGTTTTGGTTCATTTTTGTGGTATTTCACTGAAGTTTTACTTTGCTACTTTTGCTACCTTAATTTTCCACAACAAATGTTGCACCACGGGATCTGCAGCTCTGCATATCAATACAGAAAGCACTACGTGGAAAATAGTCAGGTAGTGCCAATATTTATTACACCAAAGATACAGATTTGCTTTGTTGTTGGTTTTTCTTTTTCTTTCTTTCTTTTTTTTGGGTGGCGGGGTGGAGAAGGAGGTGTTCTAATATTACTCTCTTGTCTCCAGGCAAGAAAGCAATTCTCCCTTTGCCTTAGAAACATGTGGTATAACCTCATGTCTTGCTGGCAGGGGGATTTAAAACAGCCACTATAATTTACATGATAATTATGTTGTATTTTTTACTTCCCATACAAGTTCTTCCTTGTTTGAGATTGTTCTGTCCTTTAGCAAATAGTGTGCTTACTTTTGGCTCTGTAGGGAGCTCTCTGCAGTCTTGAATAAGTAATATAACAGAAACATGGCTAATCTGATGATTTCAAGGGGATTATGGATTTAGGGAAAAAATCTGGTGGATGGGACAAGGAGGAGAATTCTACACGGCACTACAGGAGCAGAACAAATATTCAACCTGGTCGTCATGGGCTTGCCCTTCTGTTAGCACATCTTATGGCGTGTTTGTGGCAGTGCTGCAGGGGATGAGCAGGAAAGCAGCTGGAGGGAAGTTCAGGATGCATGTGGTGCCCATGCAGAGAAGATGCCTGTGCAAAACCAGGTATCTTCTCTGTGCTTAATGGCATGCAAGCAGATTTCACATCAGAAGTCTATTTTTTGCTCTGTGTTTTAAAGGGGATTGCCAAACAGAGAGAAGCATTACAGACTTGGCCTGAATGACATTTTTTCCTAGTTTGGATGTGAGAATGTGCAGCAGATATGACAACTGTTCCCATGCTTGCGCTGCAGTAAATGCAGAGTTTGCTAAGAGCTGCAGTGTTTGTCCTGGTTGTAGAGGAGAGTGATCACTGTGGCCTTTGCACAGCTCTGCTCTTCACCATTCGGCTTTTCCTGTTTGAAATACAAATGATAGAAATTAGTATATTAGCAGGAGACTGCAGAATGTAATTGTATGTTGACTGAAATGTTTCTGATGGATGGACCCGGTGAAATGACATCTCTTATTTATGGAGAGGAGAGCACAGGTAGTTGATAGATTTGACAAGAGCGTAGTGGCAAACAAAATACATTCTCATTCTGGCCTAGTGTTGTTTCCTAATGGCCTCCCTCGCAGCTGTACACACTGATTTAATCTCTCCAAAGCACTCCATTGTTTATGAGGCCTGTGGGTACAATTTTATGCCTGACTGAAGAGGTTGCTAATAGCTGCCATATTTGTGTTTAAGGACCTGCAAAGGATTAAACTAAGTATTTTAAAGCAATGAGCCATAATAAAGTAATAATATATTGAAAATAATAAACAGCTTTTTATTCAATAATTGGCTGCAAAACTGGTGAACTTTAAATGACAAAACTACTAATTTTAAATGCAATTGCTAATCATATATTCATTAGGGAATGCAAATTGAAACTATGGCATAAAGTCCCTATATGTGCCAGAGGCAAGAAGTCACAGAGCAGGACTGTAGACTCCATTTAAAAAAAAAAAAAAAAAAAAAAAAAAAAAAAAAAAAAAAAAAAAAAATCCTTAAAGGAAAACAAAATATTAATGTAGGAAAAAGTTGTGGTGGTTACTCAGGATTGCTTTGTCAGGGGTACAGCTCTTCCATGAGGAGAGAAGTATCTGTTCTTCTCAGTGCCAAGGTGTGACATTCTGTGTTGGGGTGTTGTCTCAGTCAAAATGAAATGATCTCCAACCCACAACAAGTGCTGGAGCCCTGGAGAGTACCTTTTCACATTTTTGAAGAACAATACCCTTCCATCCCAGTGACCTTATTCTCTTCCTTTCTCTAGGAACGAGTTTCCCATACTCCAAAGCACATCATTGTGATCGAGGTTTCCTCTCTTCTTGAATAGCCTTTTTAATAGAGCAGGTCTGGTAGAGATGATCCAAATAGATGGTGAGAAGGAGGAGGGTCCTGAAATCCTTAGTGACAGGGTATTTTGTGCTTTTCCTACCAAAGTGTACATGGTTGAAGCTTACAGGGGTCTAGACCAAGTAGACTCACTGCCTCTTTCCCGACTCAGTGTGTTGCTCAGTCGTTAAGGCAAGACTGCAAATTAGAGGGCACTGCAGGCATTCACTTTGTAGACAGACAATTTCTGGCTGTGAATGTGTGTCTTTGGTCACTGACTCAAGCATAGCTCCACGCTGAAAGAAGTGCATGCACATTTATGTCGTGGCTGTCCCAGCAGAGAGCCTGCCGAAGGGTACAGAATGCTTCTGAAGCAGAGATGGCCAACTCACAGACTACCTGCAACACTGCTGATTTAATACATATTTCACATAGCCTATTGATTATAAACTTAGCCTGAAACTACCCCTCAATATTGAAATGTAATTTGAGTTTAGCAGGCTATCAGGAAGTGACTTTAAGATCTGTGAACCAAGAAGTCCTGAAGATGCTGAGGATAAGCCAGCATCAGTGTGTTCAAGGACAAAAGCCTTTCTCAGGCCATGTCTAAGGTAAGACCCATCATCTCTGTGCCACCTGCATATCCAGAGCCTGATAACAGATAGCAGCTGATACTGTTAATTGCAGTTCAATGTTCTGTGTGAAATTAGCTTGCTGGCCCAAACTGAGCTGTTTGGGAAAATCCTGTAGCTTTGCCTAAAGCTGTGTATGGTCATTTCCATGAAGTCTCAGTAATTGGTGCTGGTTGTGTGGCTTGGTGGTGGTGGTGTCTCACTGTGATTCTAGATGTGCTTAAGTCATCTGAAAGGAGATGGAGCAAAGTGCTATTTCTCCTTGAGAAACACCTCAGGTGAGGTGATCACACCTGAAATCTCTGCTGGATTCTCAGTGGGGCTTGAGTTGAAGGAGCTATGTGTCTGACAGGATGAAAAATGTGGAGGCACACCTGAATGTGAGTCTCCACTAGAAGCTGTATACATGGCTGCACAGGCATATTTCCCTTTCTTAATGAATATATAAAATATGTTATTAATTTGCTCTTAGGAGCCTTCAGGTTTCCTTTAATGACTTGTGTCCCTCAAGGAGTTTGTGGTACCAAGTTTATATAGAGATGCCAGTGTAATAGCCTAAGGGGCAAGCAGCACAGCATGTGGTTCCTGCTCTGCAAGAAACCACAGGTGGAGAATCAGCCCCGAAGTCTTGGCAGGTCACTGAGTCAGCAGCGACTCCTCGCCTGCAGCCCTTTGTGCAGCCTCCCCCAGCTCAGAAGCCGAAGAGGACAGATCTACCTGTAATAAGAGCACCAAGCAGCTCTCAGTGCTATGAGCTGTGGGTGTTGAGCTCCCTTGCAAAATGGATTAGGTACTTAGACACTTGCATATAAATTTTAGGTCCTTACGTTAAATATCAGTGTTAGAAACACCTCGGGGGGGGGGGGGGGGNGCAAGACATGGCTGGAAATAATCATTTTTGTTCTGCTTCCTATAGTTTCTTTCTCGATTTTATTCTCTTACTTCCCTGGCATCAACAGGCTGTTACATATGCCTTTCTAGCTAAAAAGGCGGTTTCCAATCAAACAGCTTCTGTACAGGGTTGTTGGAATCCTCATCCATTTTAAATGTCAGTACTGAGGCTGGACAACCTTGTACAAAACGTGTGGTCAGAAGTCAGGCTCAATACAGAAGCTACCAGATGAACTTTGGGCACAGTTTCATGCAGGCGATTATATGAGATAATGTTTGAAATCTGACTTTAAGGTGTTCCCAGGGTGGTCCCTGTGTATCTGTATTACATGAGTGAGAGCAGGACTGGGTTGGTGCTGGGGCTGCTGGGTCACCCTGACCCTTGTTGGGAGGAGGAAGACAGCAGGTGGAGCTGCTGAGGATGGCAGCCAGCAGCTGAAATTTGGAGTTGAAGGAAGTTAATTTTTCAGTGACCATAGGAGAAATCCAATTTCTTTTTATTTTTCAATGTTAGACTTCAGAGAACCAGAATAGTTGCATGCAATTTTTTTGGCTACAAAACCAATTAGCATAGCTCAACTACACTGAATTGCTTGGGAAAAATTTTCAGACCAAAAAAAGCAAATGGATAAGAAGAAACAGTAACTTTATGAACATTGTAACACATTAAAAGACAGTTTGTAGAGAGGGAAGGGGTTGAAGTCATTGAATAAATTATTATCACTGAAATTATTCAGCCCTATTTAAATTATAGAAAATGTGTCCAGGTTGCTGTCTCACATCATCTTGCATCCTTTGTCTCACACTGGTCTTCTGAGCCCATCTGAGATCTCTTACATCAAGCTAAACTGTTGACTCAGTTGCTCAGTCTGTGCAGCTACCTGAAGTGTGAGGATCCCACCTAGCCAAAGATGTTTGAGAGGATGGATATTTCCTTAAAAAACGAAACAAAAAAACCCCACACAGAGTTACAAAGAAGCAACAAACCCCTTGGTTCCCTGACCACCAGGGGAGTCACAGCTCTGGGGACTTCATTGGTTGAAGCGGTTAAAAGCAAATGGCTTGGGTAAGGGTACAGGTGCTATCAATCACGCATCGTTTGCAAGCAAAGCAGCTGAGCCATGTGCATGTAATAACCCCAGCCTTTGCCAGCTCCTTGTGGGGGCCTGAAAGTCAGCCTTGGTCTCTGGGGATTGGGCAGTGCCCTGAGCGATAGGGGCTTACCTGTGCTGGAAGTCCTCAGCCACACCTGGGCAGCCCCGGCCCTGGGGGAGCTCAGCTGGGGACAAGGGCACCTGTGGGGAGGAAGGGCTTTCCCAGCTCCCCCTGCAAGCGCTGGCTGCTAACGGCTCGCTTCGGGATGAGTGAGGCAGAAGAAAAACTGAGCTGCCACTATGAAATGTTTGGAGCGACAACAGACGTTTTTTATCCTCTCTGACTAAATTGAGCAGTCTGGATGCCGAGAGCAGGAGTGACTCTGCAATGTAAGAAGGTATATTCTTCTTTTAAATTATGTACTTCTGTGGAGTGTCATTATATAGAAATGCAAATGTCCTGGAAAACAAGGCCAGATGTGTAATTCTGTTGATCTGGGGGAATTGTGGAAGTATTTGCATACATGTTTGCATGAATCAGCTCTGCAACAAAGGTTTTTACATAAGCAGCAGTTCATCTACTTTCTGGATGTTAAGAGTTAAGTCCTGAAACAGCAAATAACTTCCTTGTCCGCAGTTAGGGCTGGGCCTGCTGGTGATTTGGAGGTAACTTCTCCGCAGTGCGATGCACAGAGGTGCAGACACACTCAGCTGCGCTGGCGGGGGGAGCTGGGAGTTGACGATCAAAGTCCTGAAAGCGAGGATTAAAGTTGCTTTGTCATCTTGTAGTTTGTACAACTCAGTTTTACTAAAGCTCCAGATTATTTTGTTTTGTATGCATTAGGTCTTACATTGTGTTTTTAAGGTTAACGTGTGTTTGTAATGTCATTGGCCTTGGGGATCAGCATGGGGAGTTTGCTCTCTCTGCACTACCAGCTGTTTTGCTGCTCCTTTCTGCTTTGCATTACCTCCCCGTGGTGGTTTGGTGTCCCCAAGGAAGTAGATGCGAATGCCACCAAATGGTTCCTGTGCTCTTCAGCTGTGTGGTTTAATTTTTACCACAGTTGTTTTAGTGATACATGAACAAATTTACAGACAAAGGTGGTAGGAGTGTTGCAGAAAAGATGGGTTTAATAACCACTTGTAGAGAAAACAAAAGCAAATCCAGTGACAGTCCTGGCAATTCCCACCTCTGTTATTGCTGACAGACAGAACAAGAACAAAAACAAGATGGTTTACGTGCACTAACACTAATATACAACCAATGGTGATGTCCTGAAGGCAGTGTCACCGATTAGCGTGAAAGCTGCTGCAGTTACCAATCTAAGACAAGATTTGGCTATGGAAAAACAAGGTGTAAAGAAGAACCCGTGAGTCCTTCTCCAAAGGACTTTCCTATCCAAACACGTGTGGGGATTTGAGAGACAGCTCAAATGAACTTCCTGGTAGGCTCTTTTGCTCTGCTGAAGCCGTTCCCTGTGGGGCTGTTTTGCTTCCAAAGCCTGTGGTTGATGGAAATGAGGTAGCGCAGCACTATGGTGAAAACAAATACGCGTACAAACGTAAGGTGCAAAATAACGTGATTGTGTGACAAAGTTCAATGCTGAGAAAGTCTTTAAAAGTGAAGATGGGAAGCTTGAGGCATGTGTCAGGAGACACAGCAGTGCACAGAAGGGAGAGGGCTCTTGCCAATGCAGAGAGCGGGGCAGCCCAGCAGCAGCAGCACAGGTGGGGCAGCTTTTGCTGCGCTCTCTGAGATGTTGGAGAGCCAGAGAAGGGCTCGGGGTCTTTCACTTTGCATAAGCTGCTCAATACCCCCAGCTTAATCTGAAACCGGACAGGAAGAAATAAAAGGGCGGGTGAACTGCCACACCATTGGTAAAAACTGCCATGACAATTTATGCTGCGTTAAAAAGCTTTCCCTGAAGCACTGCTTTAATAGGATTCCTAGTCAGAAGTCGAACTCTGCCTAGTAATTCATTCTAAACTCTCATAATGCATTTATTAGTGTGGAAACTGCAGAAGTGAAGTGGCCAAATTTGAGGTCCATGTTCAAAATTAGCAAGATTCAATGTCGTTCTGAGCTAAAAAGGAAGGAAGATGAGTGCTCTAACATGCAGAGTGATATCTTTTGCATTAGCAGAAGGCTAAATGAGCATTGTTTGAAATAACATTTTATTAGATTTCCTTAAAGTGGATACTCAGTCTGATAGATTATTTTATCTTGGATAAAGTTATTGAAATGAGAAATGTTCCATTATAAAGGAATTTGTTGAAAGACAGGGATACACTTTATCATATTATAGCTCTTGCATCATATTAAATGGTACTTATGTGTTTTATTGAAATCCAGACCTCTTGCTTAGCATTTCTTTTTCAGCAATACAAAAGCTTATGATTCACAACCTTTTGCATAATAGATATATTAATGAGTTTCTGCATATTTTATTGCTTTATATTATTCTAAAAGCCATTAATCTATTTTTCTTGATTATCAGTTATGGCAAAGACATCATTTTTCTCTGAATTTCATTGCTGCCAACCAAGTTCAGGAGTTTCCAAACTAATTTCTTTAGCTACCTGTTGGACTCATTAAACCTGATTCTTCTCTTCTCCCTTTTTCCTGTTGGAAACTGTATCCAGCTGAAGACCCAGCATATTTTTATCTGCATACAGAAGGATAAATTCTCCTTTGGGGTACTTGCATGTTCTTTCATTCAAGTAGATTAGAACTGTGCGTATGAATCTCAGGCCCTAATTATGTTTCTAATAATAGGAACTTCTTGCTATAAATACATGACTCAATGAAATGATTCCTGCATGTTTAGACTGCAGACATGACTTGTGCATATTCATTAACCTCTAGTGCTCCACTTGAGATATGGAAATGCTTGATGATTAACGGAGGGCTTGCTAAGAGGACACAGGGAGCAAGGGTATTTGCCGCCTGTCTCTCGGGGGTAAAGCCACGCTCCCAACTTGAGGGAGCAGCGGTGGCAGTGCCTTCGCGCTGGTCTCATGTCCTCTCTCTCTCTCAGGGACTGTTGTGGGGCTGGAGAGGACCTCAGTGTAACTTCAGCCTGGAGAGACTTCCAGAAGTGGGACTGCCTCCAAGGGCTGCTTTCAGTGGTGCGGTTTGAACTCTACATAAAGCTGCATGCTTTATCTTTTCTCCTGGTTTCTGTAGCTTGAACTGGTTCACTTGCGGAAGGGGAAAAACTACATACATGGATATACATTTAAACTTACTTCTCTATTTGTTGTAAGTCATAGGAAGTCTTACAAGCTGGATATCTAAGCTGCTTGGTTCCTAATTCATGGACAAGCTTGGGGTTTCACAGAGACCTGTGTGGTTTGTCGGCACGTAATGGGGAGTTTGTGCGCGTATTGCAGCCTAACGTTGTTCCCACGGAACATGGTTTTGCTGAGGATCACTGGCTGCACAGGTCTGAACAGCGGTTTGCATGAGAATGGGAAAACGTGTTGTACGTACTGTGCGCTGTATTTTTGACAAGGCCACATCAGAATATTACTTGTATGTATTTTCATTTCCTCCTCAATGGCTTCAGTTACTTTCACAACAGGACACTGTTGATTAAATAAAAAGACCCCTAATTCCTGTACGTAAAAAATGGATGGCAAAGATGTAATTTCTACAGTGCAGAAGCAAACGTGTGGACCACAGACCACTTAAATCCCATTCAGCTGGCACCGTGGGCCTGGGCAATGCCAGATCTCACGCAGTCCCAGCTCCAGGGGGTCCCTGTCACCGCGGGGAGCAACTGCGCTTTCACTGTGAGTGCAGATCTTAATGGCGTGGCTTTAATTAACAAATCAAATGAATACGATATGGCAGAACAACCTCTCGTTTTACCCTGGCAATTATTGATTTATATTCCCAGAGTGACAGCAAGCATTTTTATTTTTACGTCCAGCAACAAGTTGTTGCCATGGCAACCTCATTGTTGGGCGACATTCCCATCGCACCCTCGTCCGAACAAAAACCCAGCAGATTCGGAAACTCTTTAAAAATGATTATGGTAATAAATTTTTTTAAGATAAGTTTTAGTTCTTGTCTGCTTTTCTGGGGGGAATAATTTATGTTCCAGGAAGGTAATGCATGAATCTGTGTCTTCTGCCAGCAGCCATCTCTACTGGGCAAAGTCTGGCGCTGCCTACGGAAGAGGGCTGGAAAAGCTTCATTTTTGCTCTCTGACCTTTGCCTACTCCTTCATCTTGCTTTCAGGAGGAAAAAAACAATAGAAAACAAACCCACCCCCAATGCCTCCCTCAACTGCGCACTTGCTAAATTATTTTTGAAGTCCACTGCCTCTTCCTACTGCACAAGCCAGTAGCAGAGCTTGCAAAGTCAAGTTCTTGTCTTCATGTGGCACCTGGACAGGGCTGAAGGCAACTCTGTTACTTCCCAGCCTTGCTAGAAGGCTGTCCTTGTTAGGTGGGAAATCTCCCCCAAACCAGAGGTGAGGTGAGCAGGCTTATTCCTAAGGCCCCAGTAATTTTCTTAACCTCTTGCAGTTGCTCCTGCTTTTACTATTGAGTTTCCAGGGTGTACTCTCTTACAGCAACCGTGTTTTCTGCTATGGCCAAGAGTGGGTTGCTTTTTTCCAAATCCGTAGGCTGCTGCTGCAGAGCACCCGTACCTCTGCTCTGTGAGGCTTGCTTGGCTGAGCGCTGACCTCCTGCCAGCTGTTGTTACAGGAATGCATGTTTGGACCATGCACTTAAATTAGGCTTATTTTCTCCTGACGATGCTAAAATATCTGTTTTCATGGGCAAAGAGGGATAGCTAAATGGCACACCTGAAGAACGAGCTCCTGCGGTAGCAGCTGTAAATACGGTAACATGAACTCTTCTGACCAGCACTGGGTACGTGTGATTCCCCTCTGGATCCTAACAACCAGGGAGTGCTAGTAGAGAGACTTTCTAACTGAAAGAGGAAGCATCTCATTCGTGGCAACTGTTCTCCACCACGATTTCTGCCAACTGCCTTGAGGAAGTCTCTTGATGTGAACTCCTAAAAGCTGTGCTTTGTTCCTTGGTCACTGCCTGCGTGCTGTGGGAGCCTGAGGCGATTGCCAGCTCTTGCGCTGGCTGCGACCGAAGCTCTTGAGTCACTCGTGGCCCTGCTGCGCCAGGTTGTATTTCTTCCTGAATCTTTGGAGTCAGCAGGACATCACCTGCCTATGCAGGTGAATCTTCACCTTCATCCAGCTTCAGTGGCCAAAGTGTGTGCATACGAAAGCGGGAAGGCACGTGTGATGCTGACATCTTTGAAACCCAGGGTAAGAGGCAATAGGCACAGACTGAAATACAGGAGTCCCATTTGAACATAATAACTTTCTTATTGTGAGTTTGGTGAGACTGGACCAGGTTGCCCAGCCAGGTTGTGAAGTCTCCATCCTTGGAACTATTTGAAATCCAGCTGGATGTGGCCCTGAGCAACCTGCTGTGAGCAGAGGTGATCTCCAGAGGTCTCTGCCAACTTCAGCGGTTCAAGGAAGTAGACCCAAACTGTGCTGTAGCAGAGGTGCCAACACTCCAGCTGCCTTTGTGGGTCGTCCTCAGGTAAATACTCACAGCCTTCACAGCTCCACCAGCCTCCTACCATCCTGGGGTGCCCCATAAAGGCTGCTCAGCTCCATGCTTGCCTTCCTGAGATGGGACAAACAAGCGTCATGACTACTTCTTCATCAGTGTGTCAGAAACAACAAGAAAAAGCCCATGCTGCTGCGCCTAACTTTGACTGGCTGGGAATTATTTACCATTAGTGCATCAGCAGGTATTTGAACAATCTTTTCTTTATTTTTCATCCATCTCTCAAGGTTTAGAAATAATTAAGAGGAGATTGACTGAAAATCAAGTTTGTTTTATTTGTGGGTGACCCAGCAAACCACATCTTTTTAATTTCATGCATCAATGAGATGATACGTCATGCTTTGTACAGTGCGACAGCTTGCTACATTGCATAACTCAACATGCTGATGCAACCAGGCATGCAAAATTAACCTGATCGTCAAACCCAGAGAATTCAAGACAACAAGCAGCTTCTTCTGCAGCTTGCATTGTTCAACAAACCTCATTCCCCATCTTCCTTCTTACTCCATTTTCATCAGATTTACAGAAGAGGAGTATTTTGAAAGATATCATTGGGTAACAGTTACAAAATGTGAATAACTCCAGACTGGACTGGGGTTGAACTGACACCGTTTCTATGTTAGAGGCTGCTCAAAAGGATGTGCTTTTCTTCGACTTTTGGGTTAGCTTGGGAAGGATTGCAGCTTACTGGGCTTCTTGCTTTTTTTTAAGTGATGTAGGAGGCTATAGTTCCCACATTTCCCTGCGTCCTGTTGACCAGCACTTAGGACTATTCTGGTGCTGCAGAGAGGCTGCAAGTCCAACAGACCTCTTAGGAATCCACCTTTCTCCATTTCCATGCCGTGCAGCCATGTAAGCACCAGCTGCGTTCTGGCATTTGTGGCCAGCTTCTTTCCAGAGTTACATGTGGAGGGACACTGCTGGAGCTCTTCTGCTCCTCTGCAGTCCTGTGAGGCACACAGGTCACCTCATCCCCTTCCCTCCCAGGGAAGGGGACAGGAATATTGCTCGGCAGATGCTGGGCTGCTTTGTGGGACCCTCTGCAGCCACACCTGAAAGCTGCTAGCAATATGTTTGTGGTCTTGCTGTGCCCCATGGGTAGCACAGTGAGGAGCTGCGGGGAGAATAAAAGGCTGATGCTGGGCATGAATATTTGTAGAGTCAAAGGCCATGGCATGCCACAGGTAAGCTTGCGCATCCAGCGCTTTGCTTGGGGCAGAATTTTTACTTAATATCTGTCAGTGGCTGCTTGCATGTTCGTGGGGGAAGTAAAATGGAAATTCTGCACAAGTTTCTCACATGCTTGTGGTAATGGGAAGCGCTGAGAAACCGCTCCTCATGGCCATGCTTGAAAGTATGGAAAATGGGGAGCGTTTTCTGTGCAATCTTAGCTGTCTGCATGTGCCCATTACTGTAGTATCTGAGAGCAGCTCAGGAAAGCCCCTGGTCACAGTGATGAGTGACATACCCACCTGAACAGTGAAAATCCAAACAGAGCAGTGCTCGAGTGGTCTCTGTGAGAATCAGACTCAGTGATGGGATTATTGCAGTGCCTGGGATGAATTTTGGTAATGGTGACAGTGATGTAGTTTATCTGCGAATTACAGTAACCAGAATGTGGTTTTGGATGCTTCTGGGGGGTGAGTGGTGTACAAATGCTGCTGTTCTGGTTTGGAAGAAGTCTTTCTGTGTGAGAGAGCTGCTTTGTGTTTGTGCAGCGCCTGGTGCATGGAGTTCAGCTCCCTCAGTTGTCCCTCTGATTTCCCTGTTTATTAAAAAAAAAAAAAAGAAAATGAACTGCCTGAAATCCATTTCCCGCCGTCATCCCCATATCAGCAAATGGGCTCCTCTCAAGTAGCGAGAATTAGTGCCTCTTGGAGAGGTAGAGGAGGGCAATGACAGTTTGGAGTCCTTAGATGTTGTTCTTGCTTGAGTTGCTCTGCATTTTCTTAAAGTGTACGGTGCCCTCTGGCACAATATACACGTACACTGCATCGCTAAGTGCTGAAACTTCACGTCTTAATTCCATGCGAGTGGTTTTCTCTCGAGGCTGTGATGCCTCTGTGGAGAGGGAGCCTGATAGCAGCACTGAGAAGGTTACACATTATGCAGAAAAATGTTGATGGCATTTTAAAAAATATCTTCACTAATGTCTCTATTTTTGTTTTTGTCATGTACAATCATGTTTGAAGTACAAGCACTTTGAGGTTCAGGGAGGAAAAGCTTGTTTATTTGAAGCTGATGGAGGTACTTCAGTGGAGGATAACTGGGATATAAGGCTCTGGGATAAATTATTCCACTTGTATTCATTTTTTTTTTTTAATCTGGAATGCACATAAGCCATACAGCAATATTATCATCACTTTGCACTTTCCTTAGGATGTATCTTAATATTCTATAATCCTCTTTGCTACAGAATGGAGACTGAACTAAGATGGAATTATATTTTAATATTTTAATGTAATTCCTCATGAAACAAAAGGGGACTATGTTCAGTAACTGGCTAGATATATGGCAAATGGGAACTAGACAGGCTGTGTAACATCATGACCAGTTTCTATGGTAACAAAAATGTCAGCTATCCTTTTGGCTGATTCTATTAATCTGTGGTAGAGGCACTGATACTGACACATTCGGAATTTATTTAAACAAGAAGGTGAAAAGATAACCTCAGTGTAGCTTATAAACAAGGGAGAAGTTAAGCCACTAACATAATGCTATCTGACATGTATATAACTCTGTAACAGGCGAGTAAGACATTTCCAAGCCAGCCATTCTGAATTTTATCACAGAAGTGATTAAGCTATTTACCAGGAGGAGTTACCCACTATTGTTTTGTCTTCTGACGAAATTCCCATTCTCCTCTGGGCTTCAAAGTGGCATTTGCTGTACCCCAAAACACTACGCCATGTTCGTGCAAACGCTGTTGAACGAGTGGCCACATGACACTAAACCCACCAAGCGGCATGAAATCTGTACCCCTGGGGAATGATAAACCAGCTGCCTGGTTTTGGGGGTTCCCCCCACCCCATTTACTGGCTTCCCTCTTGGTTTTGTTCTTGAAGCTGGGGCAGAGCGGCTGCTTGGCAAAGCACACTGTAGGTGCTTGTTGATTAAAATGCACGGCCTGGGCATTGCAAAATGGAAAAAAGCAGTTGCAAGGAAACAAGCTCCATTCTCTCCCCTCTACGTGGGTCAAATATTTTCCTAGGGATACTCGGAAATGATTGTGCTGTAGTATTTCCCTTCAGTTCTTTATTCTCTTGTTATTGAGATAGCTAAATGTTCTCCTACTCTTCAATGTACCATGACAATACAAACTGTATGGTGATGTTGGAGCACAAAATAAATATGGATGCAGATACTTGTCATTATGATAAAACAACATCTTTTCATCTTTATCTTGGAATTACAGGCTCCTCAGGAAGATGACAGTGTCTTGTTATGGAAAATGAATTTTCAGTAGTAGAAAGATATCTCCCAACTTATTCTTAAATTCTTTCTGTTTGCCAGAGGCATGTAGAAAAATTAGCTTCTTTCACAATTCTTTTGCTAGTTTTATTAAAATTCATAGTACAAAAAGTGCCGTATAAAAGTGCTTGGTGTGTGACTGAAAAAGAAGAGCTGGAAAATGCATAACTGAAGTTATTATGAGATTAGCTGGCTGCTGGCTGCATTTTTTTTAATAATAATAAAAAATAAAGTAGGCCGTCAACATCCTCATTGATTTCTTTTTATACTTGTAATGTACTGAAAATAATTGAGTACAGTAAGGTTTTTTTAATGTATATATTACTTTTTCTTTTCTGGTTTAAAAAAATAAATTGTCAAATTCCCAAATAGAAAAATTGTCAGATTTGTAACCACAATATAATTCCTGGAAGCAGAGTCTATGCAGAGCTTCTCAAAATTCAGAAAAGCTTTTCAAATTCAGAAAGGCTTTTTGATAGCAACAGGAATTCTTGAACTTATTCCATGCTTCTGTTAAGCAAAATCATGTCCTTCCTGTTCCTTACCCTGTAGATCTGCCTCTTGTGTCCCTGTGACTGCCGGCTTTGTTGAACAGGTGTATTAGATTGTTATCCTCAGCAGTTTGTGAGCTGCAAAATTGCACAAACGCATTACGTTTTGAGCTTTTACTCTGCATAAGTGTAATCTTAAATTATAAAAAAGTTAAAAAGATAAATATGTAGTGATAGTATCTGATATACAGCAAAGATGGTTCCTCCCAGTTTATAGTCCAAGAGCAACAGTTATGTCAAAGATGAGTTTAGTATCAACCTATGTATTTAACATCATCCAATTTGTGAAGTTCTGCCTCTCTAGCTCCTGTGGGAATTATTTCCTTGATCAGCGTTTCAGATGGCTTTTCTTCAAATCTTTGTAATGTAGTAGCAGGTACGTAGGTTGCATCACTTGATATTACAGAAAATGAAGCAAATGTGACTAAGACTGCATCTGAGAACTTGAAGTAGCATTGCTCTGCCCCAATACAGGGGAAGCGAGGATGGAGCACCTTATTGAAGCACATCTCCCTCCCAAATACACTTTCCATTTCTGAAAATCAGTCGTGCCCCCTTCCTCCCCACCCCGAAATTTTACAAAGAAGTTGCGTTCTTAATTGCTGAAATGTATCATGCTAAAAAAACCCACACTGTTGGGGCTTTTACAAAGAAGTGTACTTGCGTGGAGAAGCTAACGCACCAATAGTCCTGTACAGTTTGACCGAACCAGGAACTTTTACCAGCAATGATCTTGATTATTTTGCGTTTCTTTCCATTCAACAGGAAATTTTAGCAAACTGTATTTGGGAAGGTTTCTCTAAGGTTTTCCTGGTAAAAGCCAAAGGGAGTGCATTGGGTTTCTTTCCTCCCTCAGCATGCTTTCAAGTGTGCCTGTCTCTCTTCTCTCTTGCTGGAGATGTCCCCCTTTGTACATCTCATGGAAGAATCACTTGAACTCCTGCAGGCTGGGCAGTGTCCAACCACCAGGAAGCTTGCTAAGGGAAGAATGTCACTTTTCATCTGAAAAATAGAGAAGAATAAAATTTCAAACCTCTTAATAGATAATCAAAAGTTAATGCTTGTGACTTCTCAAAAGGTCAGCCTTCTTGCGTGTGCAAGTTTTCCAAGTCAGTAGCTTCAGAAGGAAAGACTGCTTTCCTCTCACAATTGTCTCTGGCATGACTTTCAATCTGAATTATGAGTTATGTTTGTTGCATACTGCATGTCAGACCTGCTCAAGACTAATAACAATTAGAAGAAGTTTCCTCTCCCCCATCCTCTCTCCTTGTAGGAGATTTCACCTTCTTGCAGAAGAAGGTCCATTTGTGCTGCAACAATTAACACAGTATAAAGAACAGGTTTCATTTATTTGTTTAAGTACTGTATTTAATTTCACTGAGCATCTAACCTGAGGGCAGGCTCTAGCTTAGTGTACTTTGAAGTCAAATGCCTGGCTGGTCCTATCATGATCAAAACACATTTTTGAGTCCTAGGTATTAGCAAGGGAAATACCTCTGGTGCAAAAGCAGATATATCTTGAATTGTTTTAAGTCTTTCCTCTCTGAGTTTGAAGATTATTTGGGATATCTCCCTTAGTGTTTTAAAAATAAGGACTGTTGTTTGTTCTTTGTCATCTTTTGCTCAATAAACCCAATTCTGATCTGGCAGAGGAGTGCATTTGCTGCGGTTGCCTGAGTTGCCATCGCTGTATGCTGTGGTTGGACTGGCTCTGTGTTGGTGCACTTGGATTTCCTTAGCTGCCTTGTCTTCTGCCCTCCAAAGACACAAGCGCTGAATTTGTTTTTTATATACGTATGTATATAAAATATGTTGCGTGTGTGTGTATTTATAATGGTGTATTTTGAGTATGTAGCATTGTGCTTAAATCCAGGCATTCCTCATCAATAACATAGCAGTGGCCTGCCAGGTATCTGTCTGGTAAGCCAGATGTTGCTAGAGGAGCTCTTCAGTAAAGCCTGCCAAAGCAGTAGAAATCATGGTGCTGGCTCTTGGCAGACTTTGACGCATGCCAGAAGCAGGACCTCAGGTACATTACAGCAAAAGGACTGATGTTTTTGGGTCACATCAAAGCAGGATAGGCCAGAGGTGGAAGGCAGTTTGAACTGGGCAGCCTAGCAGAGGGCTGGCCTGGTGTTCGTTAGCAAGCTTCATACCTGACTAAGGGCCTTATTTGACACTTCTAAAACTTGTGGATGCATAGATGACTCGGTATGTACTTTCACCTCTATGGGCTATAATCAGAACCACTTCATTGTGAGCTGAAGGGCTGCCGTCTGCTAGTAACCAAAGCTAGTTCTCCATCTACTTACGAAACAGATGACTGGGTGGAAAATAGTAAAATCTTGTAGAAAGGCGAGATGGCAAACTTCCTCCCCTGGCCCGGACCACGGAGGCCGCCTCTCGCTGTGTGCGGTGGGTGAAGGCCCGGTGGGTTGTGTTCCTGCTGGACTGCGGCATGGTAGGAGATTCACCCTGGCCAGTGTGTGAATTGAATGAAGTCTTACCTTTGTGCAATATTTAAGAAAGCAAATACCAATGGGAGAGAATATTGCCTTTAATTAGGCTGGACGTGTGCTGAATTCACATCAGAAGTGTCTGTTTCTCATTAAATCATGCTGGATTATGGCCTCAGCTAGTGCAAACTGTTGGGGACGTGGTGCAGACATGCTGATTCACTCCTCCCTACATGCATGTGGTGTTAAACGTTCATCCTTGGTACCAGACTAAAAGCGTCCAAGATAACACAAGATTGCGATGCTTAACATTTTTAGGCAATTGCTGTTTTTGTCAAAACTGTCTGTAGCTTTTCGTCTTTGGTACAAGATGGTGAGTAATGAGCTATTGGAATAATGTCTGCTTGAGACATCCATAGCCATATGGCAATGTGGGAGGCGAGGATAAAACAGGGATCAGTCACAAGTGTTTACTTTGAAACATGGATAAAAAGGCAAGTTTTGTGCTGCAGCTTGGTTACATGTTGGATCAGGTACTGGAAACAGTAGTTTTTAATTATTTTTGTGTTTAGTGAACTTTAAAATCCCAAGCACTTAAATCTGTTTTGTGTTAGTCCTCCCGATTGCTCTTTTTAGGCCTGTATCGGGAAACAACAGGACAAAATGATGTTTTCTTTGAGCAAAACCACAACTGACTAATCCACGTACACATTATGTGTATCTGTACGTTATTTTCAACAATATAAGCTGAATTTTGTTAAATTGATGAAAATGTTGCTTAGGAAGGTTTGTAAAAATGCAGGGCTGCACTTGGAAAAAAGCTTCAGAGTTTTTTTGGGTTGCTTTGAGAGCAGTTCAGGACCCCCTGGCAAGCACTTGGCTGAATAGTTAAATTTTTTCGCAAAGAGCTGAAAAACTTCCACTGATTCCTGGGGTGAGACGCAGCTGCAGGAAGCAGAGTCCTTTGGAAAAGTAGGTGGGTTATTTTGGTAACTGAAGTGTTTTTGGAAGTGACAGTGCCTAAAAAATATCCTTCCGGAGATGAATCCTAATTTGGGCTTGCGGGGGTCAGTCTGACTTCTTGACAAGTCCCTGGGTTGCCTCACTCTGCGGCTGCAGAGCTTGCACCCGCACTGTCAGCTCCCGCGCCCAAAGCGGGAGCCCCAAACCTCGGTGTTGGCTCCATCTCGGGGTTCCCACGTCAGAAACCTCTTGAGGGGGTGATGGCAAAACATCCATCAGGGAGGCATTTGGAAATGAGTGTTCCTAAGACAACGTTTTGCTTCAACAAAGAAAACCTCACGTGGCCCACACGCATTTCATGTTTAAAATACCTCTTATGGATTAATTAGATTGATGATCCTATTTCGTAGGATGAAGGTGAATCTGTAGGTGAAGAGGAAGCACTGCATGAATATGGTCTGGCAGTTTCCTCCAGGAATACATTATTGACTGCTGAACAACTTAAAGGGTACTCATTATTTTTTAAATGGAAAAAAGAAAAAAATACACAAACAAGCCCAAACCCTCTTCAGCTGGTAAATTCCCTTTGCACTGGTAGCACCAGAAACCTCAAACGATTTCCCAGTGCCTAATTTTATGAAAAGGGACTGTTTTCTTTGCTAAGTAGAAGCACAGAGCAGGGAAAAAAGAAACCTCAAACTTTGCTAATATTGTGTGGGCTTTTGATCAGAGAGCGCTCTGTATTCTAATTGAATGTTGTCTTATATTAGCATAATCTTGGGGTTATGGCTGGTCAGTGTTAATAATAAGTGACATAGATGCGTTTCAGAAACTCTTTTTTTCATCAGATGGGAATTATATCCTGTAAATGCAAGCCTGGATCATAATATTTCATCTTTGTGTTGATTTATCCTAACCTTAGACTATTTACATTGATTTTCTACTAGAAAACATATCATCTAGTGTGTGATCTATTAATTGCATGCATATGATATGGCCATTATGCACCGTATAATGTGTATATAAATTATGAAGACTTCTTGAAAAGCATATAACTGAATTCTAAAATCAGTTTGAAGATAACATGACTTTTAAAGCAAACACTTTATATATGCTTATATGTATAACATGTACATATCTGTTTATAAACTTTACAACCATGTTTAGTGTATGTGCTTTAAATTTGTAGGATCCTATTTCTTAGAAAAGTATGCTCGTAATTGTTCAGAGGATAAGGATTTATAATTGCTAAGATTTTTGCACAATTACTGTAAGTAGCTATGCATCAAAATGAACATTTAGGGGATAAACTGATGTTTTCCATGTAACGAGGATTTAAAAAAAAAAAAAAAAGCCCTGGGAAAGTGGCTTTGTTCTACCACCAGCTAGGTAACTTCACTAAAATTAAACAGAAACAAAACCAGCATCCACCCATCAGTTTTAGTGCTACATACAAATGTCTTCACAGCTATTTGCACTTGAAATGCTTCATTTGCCAACTCAAATGTGGCATTTGCAAATGCAGATTAGTTATGGGAACATTGTTGGCTGCTGCTGCTTCCTCCTTTCAGATGTGGCTCCGACTGGACATTTCCTGCCCAGACTTGTAGTCAGCAAGCATATGGCTGTATAGATAGTTTGTGGAATAACTTGCTGGGAGTACTTCAAGTGTTCCAGAAATCTCACAGGCAAAGATGCATGATTTTCAAACATAAAATTCATCTGAAATGCCAAAGTTAAGATATTCATTTGCTCACTCATATTGTTGCATTTCGTAAGGATAGCACAGACGGAGATAGATGGTGGATTAAATTAAGAGATAGAAATCTCTGCCTTTGTTAGCTGTTTGTTTGAAATGCAAGCATTTTGAGGGGTCTGCATTACAAGAAAAAATTGTATATCTTATTAATAAGTGAATTCCACAGTGCCAGTAGCTAGCAACAGAGGAATTGTCTGAGATTACAGTTTCTCACTTCACTCTGTACAGCACTTCCGTTTTATCTAATGTAGTCAGTGCCTGCCATCACTAAGGGAACTGTCTAATTCTTCCTTGTACTTCTGAACTGTGTCAAGTGTTCTGGGAATCAGGTTTCATACAATTTTATTTTTTCATAGCTTATAGTAAATGTGTGTAGCACACCGATTTCATATTTTCATATTTCCTCTAAGGTCTTTTCCATAAATACCCTGGTACGTGGGGCCAGGATTCAGTTGATGTAAGTCGCTGTAGCAAAAAGACGTTGATTTCAATTGCCTAGCAGCACGTATTTATTTATATCAGCTAATCCTAGATGAGGATCTGAATTTAGACTCTGCCTAAATACGGTGTTTAACACCCCAAAATGTGACACAGATCCATGCCTGCTGGAATGACTCACCATGTTCTCCTTCACATGGCGTGTTTCTGCTTAGGTCCTTTGCAGGGCTCATCTCGGTACTGCCTGTGAAGTTGTGGGGAGACCACAGGGGGCTTGGGGTGGTTTGTACCACAGGTTGCGTTGGTAAGCCTGCAGCGAGTTTGTGCCTGCTTGGAGAAGTGATCATAGGCTGCCTGGCTCCATAGCCACGTAAGTGTACCTGGAGGATGGAGAAGCTTAAAAAAAATGCCATTTAGAAGGGGAGATAGAAAGACAATATGACTTCCAAGTGAGCCTAGTAGGGATTTTTCTTTCTCTCTAGCTAACTTCCATCCCAGTGAGATGAAAACATATAATTTATTATTCTGCAGCCTTTCTTCCTGGATACACATACATCAGTGGAAACACAACCAGAGATTTCTTTTCCTTCCTCTCCTTTTAATCCTCTTTGCAGTGAGGCACTACTTTTGCAAAGGGGGATCAGGGAGTGGACCTGGGTGAGGAACAGACAGACGCCCAGTTCACTTTGGAATTGATCAAGTAAATGTGGTGTGCTTTTCAAGCTGTAAACAACCCTGTTTCTTGCTCCAGCTGTCCAGCCCATTGGGTGCAGATGGGAGGCCGAGCGGTGGGGCTCAGGCTTCGGTACTTTCAAATCAGAAGGAAAATGGCTACATATAAATATGAGATTTTCTGGTAGCTGGCTTATTCACTTGATTTTTACATGATTTCTTTGACTGCTTTTCTCATCATGCCTCTGGTAGCCTTTTCTGGCTGATGATGTTTGCTCATTTGATCAGCCCAAGGAGGATTTCTATTGAATATTTTCAGATAAATGCATAGCATGAGGTGAAAATTAACTCTAGCTTCAAGTAGTTTAGTGGCTTAAAGGTCATTTTGTAGCTGAAAGTTGAAAACCACCTTAGTCCTTTTTGCTGGGTAACTTGATGGTGTAGCTCATGTGAGATGACCAAGAGCACTGCTTTTATGCCTACAAAAAGGATGTGCTGCTGAGGGATGTCTTTTCATTTTGGGACAGAAAAGCAGTCTCTCTTGCAGAAAGACTGCTATCTTGCTTTCCCCAACCCATCCTATTTTACCAGTTTAAAACAAAACGGGGGAGCCACTTGCCTGCTTCACAACGTTTTCAGTGTCAGTGTTTAGGGACCGCGGTGTTTAGTACCCTGGGGACCTAGCCCTCAACCAACTGGTTACTGATATTTCTAAACTAGGCCCTTACAATCCCAAACCAAACATTATCAAACTGTACATTTCTTTTTCAACAATTGCATGACAGGGTAAGTAGGGAGGAAAATCAGAACCTATTCAGTATTGTAAATACAGCACATTATTATCCTAATATGTTATCCAGCACTAACAATCTGAATAATTCAGCACACTTTTAGGGCTCTATTCAAACTGATGAGCTAAAATAAAAACTGTTGATTAAGCTAAGTGCATACCTCCGTAGATGGATATTACTGTTTTCTTTGGCTTGGCTTTTTCCAAACAGGGGAGATCTCTGATAAATACACAGCTCTTCTTATAAGGCTTCTCAGAAGCTGTATTCCTTTGCAGTCTTACTGTCTTTTTAGTGTGATCACTTTAAACCAGTGTTGCAAAACTAGTTTGGTGGGGTTTTTTTTTGGTCAGAAACTTGTGTGCTTATGATCAGTTTTATTTTTAATCCTACCTCACTGCTGGAGTTCAAACATCACATAAAGAAAACCTGGCTGTAGGAAGATGATAAAACACAAGAACCAGCTTCTTATGTTTTCTTGAAGTATTTTGTAATTCAGAATTAAATGTTTTTGTTTCACTTTTCCTCTGCTGCCTCCCCTGTTAAAGATGCCAGGGTTTCTAGAAAATTCAGTATTATTAGCACACCAGAATAACAGGTCTGTATTGAACAGGCCAGCTCTCCCTATGTGGGGTGCTTGTGAAAGGGCGATGGTCTCATGGGGGGGCTTTGGTCACTTCTGAGACAGTGCTCTCAGACATGGTTTAATTTTTAGAAGGTTCTCTGTGGAGCCATGAGTTGGACTTGATGATCCTTGCGGCTCCCTTCCAACTCGGGATGCTGTATGATTCTCTGATTCTCCTGGACTTGCATGAAAAGCATGAGTGCGGTCTCGTGCCTCGCAGTCCCTTCAGGAGCCATGAAGGTGGGCACGCTGCCTTCGTGATGCGCTGCCACACCAGGAGTGGGGGCTTGGCAGAGGAAGGAGGTGCTTTCGTGTGATCTCAGCTAGTTTTGTCATAAATAACCGGCATCCTGGGATTGTCCCATTAGCAAACCAGTTTGCGGAGATATAATTGGTCTATGGATCTAATATTTTGACCATTCAGACAAGTTACTCTTTGTTATATAGGTGTTTGCTTCCTGTGCACCAAGATCCTTATTTCAAGAAATCCTGAGCAGCTGGAATCTGGGTTTAGTTGTTGCTCCATTTTCATGGAAATCCCCGCTTATAGCGTGAGGTAACATGTTAGACATGGTCTGTGAATGCACTAGCCACACCTTTCCATAACCTACCTCTTAAATTCTTCAACAAGTGGCTCATACGTAAAGAGAAAAGCAAAACCCCATGATTTTGAATGGTGCTTTAGCCAATACAGTAAATCCGTGCATGTAGACGAAGATATCTGGCAGTCTCCTTGAAGCGTTGTGGAGAAGAACAATGTAAATGTTTCTTTGGGAAGTTAACTTTTCGTAATATGTGGTACACAGGTGGAACAGTGCTATTCTTGTTGAGATGAGTTGTCATCACTTCTGCAGTTAACCCTATGTTAATGATATGATAGGAGATCACTCCAGTTTCAAAGACACAGAGTTGTGTTAGAGGCTCTACTCCCAGAAAGTTGATGGAAACATCTTTAATCTTGGTACCAAGTACTTGGATGAATAAACTTTCTGAATAAACTTTTATGGTGTTTGCCAAAATGAGCCCATTTTCTATGTAAAAAATGGAAATATTAGCGAAAACCCACACATGTTCAATTATTATTATTTTTTTAATAATATGAATGCTTGAAGTATGAAGCGGTCAGATTTTGATCTCAGTTTTCATTGTGGAGACTCTATAATGAGATATTTCTGACTTGCACTGTTTCAGTCAAGTTCAACTGACTTTTTTCCTTCTCTGTCAGCACAGATATGGAAAAGCTGTTACAAAATGATCCCTTTAATCCTGCTTCGTTTTTATCTGCTGATTAGAATCAGGGTAATTTCAGCTTGTGTTGAAGGAGTTAATCTTCCTGATGGAGATGTGAAAAGTAGGAGCCATTTTAAATCTCAATACCACATGCTGCCTTAGGGATCACACTGTGCTAAAACCCAAGATAAAAAGGCCTGACAAAGATTATTGACGGTTTACCTTTTAATGAGCAGCTTGGATTGATTTTTATTTCCCTCTGGGGCTGCTTGCTTTGCCCTGTTTCCACCCATGATGTCATGATTAACAAAAACAACAACAACAACAAAATTAAGGCTTCATATCTGAATAAGTGCAGAGAAATAAAGAGTAGCCATGGCATTAAAAGGAAATCTGTACCAAATCCTGTTGAACATCCTAGCAAAAGCCAGAGCACTGGAGTCAATGGTTTGGTACTTCTCCCTTTAGAGGAAATGTACCTCAGCCAAAAAACACCTTGATTCTTCCTTTATATTGTACATTATAAATAACATACCATTCTACAAATCAAAAGAAAAATGTCAAGAAGTCTAAATAAAGACCAAATGCCTTAAAATACGCATTTTTAATATTATTGTTGAGAAAAGCCATGATTTCTCTTCTCTTGCCAAGCCGCCACCCCTCTAAAGCCAGCACTGAACAAACTGCCTCTGGCTACGTTCCCATAATTTAGTTCAAATCCTTAAGCTTCAAAAGAGAGCAGCTCTACAGACACAAAACTATCATCCAGAAAGCTCTTAAGCTCTGACATCATCTATTCTGCTTGAGTCCTTGTGTACAGACCTTGCCAGAAAATGGAAATCCTTTTTTCACGTGGGAGAATGGGCATGTGTTTTTAAACAAACAAAAAAAAAATTATCATCCTGCATCAGGATGAAACACTTTCAAAACAAAAAAAAAAAGGAAAGGGGAAAAAAGAAAAACATGTTTTTCCCAGTCATGGCTTTCCAGAATGAAACCCTGTTTTTGAAGAACAGGATCAAGCAAAGCCAAAGCCTTCCAGGCAGGCAGGCAGATGGGAAGCAGTCATCACAGAACTGTTCTGCAAAGTGGAAGTGTTCCCGTGGAAACCTCTGTTTCCAAGAGCAGGAAGTGTTAGGACATGGCTCCAGCCTTCAGGGCTGGGTTGGACAACCCGTGATCAGTAAGCAGTTGACTTGGATCCTGCTGCAGTGAAGCACAGTGAGTGGCGATAAGCACGTGCAGCCACTTGAAGGCTGTAGGGGCTGGAAAAAGGCATGTCAAAGCTGGTTTGCGTGAATTGAAGGAGCCTGATGATATGTAGGTGGTCCTTAGAGTTAGGCTGGGTGGAGGTGTCGTTGTAAACGTGGTGGTTTAAAGTGCTTGAAGAGCAGTGCTGGTGCGAGGCCATGCGGAGCTGGATGCTGTGTAGCATCATTCCCTAATGCCGTTAGCCTGCTGCAGTAGAGATGATGTTGGATGGAGGATGGAGAGGGGAAAAAGCAAATGTGAAAGGGGAAACTGCAGGTTAAGTTGTTTTAACTATCACTAAAACCCTCTTCTCAGTGGTGTTTTTTTTTTTTCTTTAGAAGTATGTTGCATAACTGCGGGCTATTCTCGGCAGTGTAAAATTTCACTGTAGATTTCAATTCTTTAAAGCACGTTCTTACCTATCAAATTGGCAGGCTTGAGGAGTAGTTATTCTGCTGCAACTTCAAATCACCGCTTCAAAAATTGATCTGGGCTTAGGTATATCTTTGCGTGTCCATTCTTATTAGCTTCATGTTGTGATTAACTTAATGGGCTATGGAATTTTACATGTACTCCATGCAAATTCAACTGAAAAACCAATTATTGAAAAGTGAAAAATGAACTCTAGGAGACAGTCATTAGACTATTGGAAGCCCCAGTTCCTTTGGAAACTGTATTTGGGTAATACATGGTTTTAATACTGAATTTCAAACCCAGAAAAAGCAACTGGCAATTACATTTTTTTTAAGGCAGTATGAAAACATTTTGACAGGTCTGCCTGCATGGGCTGCTAAGACCCACTGGGCTTTACGAGTTGGAAAATTAGTCACAGCTTCAATAAAACGTTGTAGTCCACTTAGTACCCTATTTTCAACGTTCTTAGATGTACAAGCATCAGGGAATTTAGGTTGGGTGGCTGGTGAGCATCATCTGTGTTAGCTGGGCTGGGTCCAGCTGCAATGTCCATCTGCAGAGATGCTCCCCTGGCTGCTTCTTTGCAGGATTGTCTTCCAGTGAATGTGTTTAGTGCTGGTAGCTGGCAATGAAAAAGCTCCTCTAAAGGCTGATCTGGTAATTTGTGTCCAAGACCACGTGGGCAGCCTGTGGCAGCATCTCTTGAGACAAAGAGTACATTAACACTGTTGTCCTCCTGCTAGGGGGATGTGGCCCGGATGGCACTGCTACTGTTGACTGGAAAATGATGGTGATGATTTTCGCCCCTCTATAATACCTGTAGTTTTACGCATGATACCCTCTAGTCCCTATTCATATGCCGAAGGTGCTGCAGGTGGCTGTTGACTTGCTTTGTGGCATTCACAGGCCAGTGGCCCCCAGCTTTGGTTAAAACCTCTTCATATAGAGGCTGCTGGGGTGGGCCTGGCTCGCACATCGCCAGCTGAAGTGAACGTGAACGCGGTGATGCCCTGACCCTGCAGTGTATAGCTAATCTCATGGAGGGATATTAATGCAAGCACTAGCGTTTGGTGAGCTGTAGTCTCTCAGAGGGTGGAGCTCAGTGGAAAGACAAAAAACCGATGCAGGTCTTGTGTGGAAAGAATACTGTCAGTCCTCAAACGAGCGCAGACCAGCGTTGTTGTGCCATCTTCCGCTCTAGCTGGCGAGCTATAACTAGTATTCAGCGTGCCAAGGGGCACGTTTGGACCCTTTGCTCTCCCATGCCTTCCACTTCCATTGCAAGTTTGCCTGGTTTTCTCCAGCTGCAGTTTCCACCCTGCCTCTTCCACAGGTTTAGCAGGTGCCTGAGTGATAGGCCACGAGTGTCGGTTTAGTGCACATACGTACAATGCCTGGTGCGAAGGGGAGCACGGGCACTGATTCGGTTCTTTGCTTGCCTCCCTTCATCTGCTGTAAAACATTCTCGTGACAGGCTTGAGGACCTTGTGTAAGAATGAGTTGCCCTGGGCTCCACAGGGAGCTGTGCAAGTAGACGAGGGGCAGCAGCTGACCTTTCATTTTCAGTAGTGCCTGGATGCAATTGGATGGAGAGGTGAGGGAGTATCTGAAGAATACCAGCTGTAATGTAATCAGTTGGCATTTAGATGTGCGGTGATGAGTGTCTGCAAATGTTGTGGATAGATAGATATAAGATATGAGCAAAAGGAAGAGAAATAAGGATGTGTAAATTCCATAGACCAAAGTTTGGAAGAATGTAGTAAAGAACAGACAGACTGGAGCGAGGTGTGCTGAGTGTAACAGAGAAGCTAGAGGCAACTGGACATAAAGCATCATATGGTGTAATGTTGTGAATCTAATCAAGCAGGCAGCTTAAATACATTTAAAATACTCTCTCTGTATAAATTTGAACATTTGAACAGGGGAGAGTAAGGATAATCAAAGTATAGAGAAAGCATGTATCAAGAGTAAAACATGGTGATAAGGGAGATTATGAAGCAAAGAGAGAATAAATATGCTCTGGAAAACAGATGTGGAGAATAAAGGGAATGGGCATAAAAGATAGATGTAAATAATAAGGCATTTGTCAAATCCTTGAGTGTAAAATGTCAGGGCTTCAAGAACTTGCGAAGGTTATTTACTAACTGAGGCCACAGTGCAACACTGTTTAAGTACGCTGATGCAAGGCAGACGTGCACATATGCTTTGCTGT
Source organism: Chauna torquata (assembly GCA_013399475.1). Taxonomy (NCBI): domain Eukaryota; kingdom Metazoa; phylum Chordata; class Aves; order Anseriformes; family Anhimidae; genus Chauna; species Chauna torquata. The sequence continues at coordinate 1,093,467 of VXAL01010845.1, forward strand.
ATAGGACTGGTTTGATTACTTAGTGCCTAAAAAAAAAATAGTAATTCTTTGTTGCGAGGAAAATGGAAGATAAATAACATAAGAAATTGATGTAAATTCCTGAGCTTTAAAAGAAAGCAGAAATGAAGAAAGATGGAAAATCACACCAGAAATTATAGTGCTTAAGCACTGAAGTCCGTACTGGAAAACTTAAGAGTGAGAATCAACAAAAAGGACTCAGGATTGAGGAAAACTGTAGAGCTGCATTATTTTAGATGTAGGAAGGCATCGATAAATTTTCAAAGACCCTTCAGGAATGCATTCATAAACAGGATCTAGAAGAGTCTGCTTTATATCTGACTTTGGAATAGGAGAGCCCAAGAAATGCTCTAAGAGCCTCAATAAGGTGTAGCATGGAAATCTCTTTTAAATTTGGATAATTAGTATTCATTCAAGATTAAATAATCACATGCAGAATCTAATTCTTTCTAGGAACCAATGTCAGTAGCTAAAAAGAGAGTCAAAATGTATTAGGAGCTTGATAAAGCGGTCTTCTGACCACGCAGCATTCAAAGGCTTGTCTTCCCGTTGGATGAGAAGGGCAGGTGTCTTTAGGCTCTACTTCAGAGACTAGGATTTTGCTTGTTAGACTTGAAGTAATTTTGAGTTATCAGCATAGAAACAACAGAAGGAATTGTACTGCTTCATATGTTAATAACCTGGAAAGGGGAATTTGCAGCAGGTAAGAAAAAAATGTACAGTGGTACAGAACTGGGAAACAGAGAGCAGAGGAGGTAAGCAACCTTTAGTACTTCTGAATACATCACGTAGATTAAGAGCACAGGCAGATAAGCAGGCTGCACGATTTATGGTAAAGCAAGATAAGCCCATGGACAGACAAAGCGAGAAATATAAAAAGATGCAGCAAAATAGCTTCCCTGGCTGTACACTGACGGGATGGAGAAAGAACAGATGAGAAAGGTAGTTGGATGATGTTGCCTTCATCACAGATGTTATCAATGCATTACAGCAAACAATATGTTAAAGCACATGTAGCAGAATGACATTTAAATCAGATGAAATAATCTGACACCAAACAAAGGACCAGGGACTACCTCTGCAGTCTCATGCGTGTAGCTTTACTTGGATCTTTCTTGGCTTAGACAGCATACAGCAGAGGGCAGCCACATTTTTCTTCTTAACTCCTGAACCATTTATATGTACTGTCCTCACATTACATATACTATATTGTAAGACACTGTATTGAGCACGTTCATTAAAATTAACCAATTTGTTGTAATGCCTTCTGGTTACATGCACACAGTCACCATAGTCTTGCAAAGGGAGACAGTATCAAGAAGAAATGCTATAATTGCACTCAAGACCTCTAGAATGAGATTCCTGTACTCGTTAGATGTAAATTCATCCCCCAGATAGTTTCTCTCAGCTATTTATCCTCTGAGAATCTATTAGCTGTTGCTATTTCTGTGCAGGTAGTAGGATGACTGTTTATAAAGAGCTGTGTAGATAAATCAATAACATTTACAAATCTGATGAGCTAGAATGTGCTGCAGGTTGCTGCGACTGGGCTGCTGTATAGCATAAAAACAACTCACTTGACTCGGAATCTGTTCCCAAGTGCAAAAGTAGTGTGACTTTTTTGCTGGTGTTCTCAAGTGACATATTCTTTCTTCTTGTCTTTCTGGTGAAGCAGCTGCAAATTATGGCACAACTCTGAGCAGGGTGAATTCCCTTCCTGAGTCCTCTTGCCTCCATCCTTCTGTTCTAATGAGTGACAAGGAGGCAGAGTCCTGGGCATGCAGCGAAGGTGGTGGTTGGATTGCCCTTTGCTAGACATCTGTGTGGCTTGTGGCTTACTTGCCATGTGCTTCAGATCCTGAAAACCCCGATCCCTTTTGCAGATTAGTGATGGGAAGCAGCCGCAATCTCCTCTGCATCTTGCCCACATTTCTTACCAGCTGGAAGACGTAGGCTGCTTGGGTGCATCCTTCAAAGAGGTTGCCCTTCTGCTTCCTTTTGTGCAGTTGTGCTTTTCTAGGTATCATGATACGGTTGCACAATGAGGAGGGTTCACATCTTTGAAGTAAAATCAACCCTGTTCAATTTTAAGCACATGGACTAAATTATCAGACCTGTAAATCTTACTTCTGTAGGCAGCGATCCTCCACTTTTTTTTTGAATGTCTGACACTGTGGATTAGTGGGAAAAGGCTGCTGCTTCCACACAGATCGTTTAAACAGAGATGGCATGTGGATCTGACATGACCCATGCTGGACATGTTGCTTTCAAATCCAAATCTGCTAGTCATGGAATGTTTGGGTCGTTGGCTGTATTGCACTGAGGATGAAGAGCACAATAACTGATTTCTAAATCCTTTATGTGTGATGTAGCACATTTAATATAACTACAGAAGAATGTGCTCTGTAGCTTCCCTTGATCACGTACTTTGAGTTTAATGACAGCTCCTAATCTCACCACCTTGTAGGTGTTCAGCAGGTTAGAGCAGTAGTGGCTGTACATGCTGCACTGGTTGCATTTGCCCCTGCAGTAACAGCAAGGGAGAAAGGTCTTTATTCACCAGAAGATAAATGATTAATTCCAAGCTGTAGAATTTGGAGCTGATCCAGCACAGAACATCTCCAGTATTTATGGTGTTTCGCTACAGGATTTTCCAATTTATGCATTTCTCTAGTCCAGGTAGGGTTATGAAGTGTTGAAGCAAACTCTCAAATACTTACCTTGCCTTAAGAGAAGTAATCAGTGCAATAACGTAAAAAGGTTTTAATCTATGCACTTTGAATAGTGGTTCAATAGTCTCTGAAGACGTCCTATTTAATTTGGAGTTAATTCCACCTTCATTGCTCCATGGATGCACTTGAGGTGCTCTGTGGTGTTTAATTTGGGTTCTTTTGAATGCCAGATGCAGAGAATTAGAGTAATTATAGTGTGTAACTCAGCTTTTAAAGGCTGTTTCCTTTTTAGAGAGTATAAAGAGTATATAAATTGTTCTAAACGTTTTAGTGAGTATTGATGTCCTGGAAGATTATCCAGCTGGAAATAGAATGCAAGGTCTTTGTGTTTCTCTATCCAAAGATAACATCACAATTTCTGGCTGTACTCTTAAGGCAAAAACAAAACAAAACAACACTCGGAAGTGAAAAGGCACGCATCTACATGTGTGTGGTGCTCTTAGGGAAAAATATGGTCACCTTGATGGCAAAAATCATCATGTAGCACTACCCACTATGCATTACCTTTACTGTAGGGTCTAGGAGACCTAGTCATGGACTTGCAACCTACTGTGATGAATACTTTTCAGACAGAAACATAATGCCAATATCCATTTTCAAGGAACTTTTTTATACCACCTTTTATGAGCTGTTTGTAATGCATGGGGAGGAGATTGCCATATGCATCTTAAAAACAAAACAAAACAAACCCAAAAACCACTTCAATTTCTCTTCTGAAACCTAACTGTTGTTTTTGTGCCTACAAAAGCTCCATAAGTATTAGTTTTCCTTTGTGCTAGTGCCTATAGTGGCATATTACCCCACTGCTTCTCTGTGCTTGCTCCTGTGCATAACCTGAAGCTGTGCTCTGTCTGGAGCAAGGGCTGTCACATTTTTTTCTGTGGCAGTGGAGCACCTGGCATCAATGGGCATAAAAACAAAGCCTGATCTTGAACTAGTCCATGAAAATCCAAGAAAGAAAGAAAAAAAACCAGCAAAACCCAAACAAACTACCCATGACTATCAGGGTTGATTCAACTTTTAAGCCATTCTGCAAGATAACAGATGCAGAGTCTGGAGCTATTGGCCACTGTTTGTGGAAGTTTTTAAGGTGTGCTGGAATTTAAAAAAACAAAACAGTAAATCTTAATAAAATATATAAATACTTGTGCTCTTTCCCTTCAGGCGGTCATGACTGCAGGTTTTTAGTACAGAATAAAGGCAGTGAGGAGAGGCTTTGTTTTCCTTTCCAGTAACTGAATGTGATCCTACGGTCTTTTCTGGTGGCTGTGTATTTGGCAGTTGGGTTTAGCGTGTGCAGGACGTGCTTGCACAACTGGCCATCCAGCGAGGAGCCGCTGATGTTGGGATTTTCACTGCGCTGAAGAACCGACTCCTGAGAGCAGTCCTAAGCTTTCTGCACATTTTATCAGCTCTCCTGGTGGGGAACTAAAACAAAAGGAGTATGTGTACTGCTAAACCTAAATCAAATTTCCTGTGAAAATGTGAATCTGACACTCATGTACGACATAGTTCAGAGCACCGTAATTCATTTGGGCAAAATGTGGTCCTAGAGTTGCCTCACAAGAGACACAAGCTGTAATGAACAGCACCATCTCTGATGGGGGCTTTCTAGACAGTGGCTGCAGTGGGAATTGTGTCTGACAGCTTAATATTTCAGTTTTGACTGGCCGTACTTACAGTAATGAGGTTGTAATATTTTTTTTTTAAACCGTGGTTAACGCAACAAACATATGGTCCAGTAGCTTAAGAAATTATTTTGGGTAGCAATCCTTAAATAATTTTTGGCAATAAAACAAATAGGTCTTTCCCAAGGGAAAGTACAGAACTTCCCATAAAAGCGCCACAGTGGCAAGTGTTTGTTACTACTCTTCTGCCCAAAGATGAGACATACCTCCTCCTCTCTTCCATTTGGCTGCGAGTCTGGGCAATATCGTCGCTGTCGGCAGTGCTTGCTTAGCTTGCTGTCACCCAGAGGAGAGGACAGCACAGTAGGGTCTCTCTTTCCTTGTTGTGTGAAGAGCTGGTGTGCTGTGACAGTTGTTCTAGGTTTGATTTACGTTTTTTTTAATGATTGTTTTTATTTTTTTTCCTTTGGAAATTGGCTCTTCCTATGGTCATCATCAGTGCAAGAGGAAGTGACTGATTTTGGAGTGTCAGGAAAGTTTTATGCCAATCTAAGCAGACTGAATAAACAACGAACCATTTCTCAAATGTGGATGCTTATAGTAAGGCATGCAGCTACCGAACATTGGAGCTTGAGAGTGTAGTGCCCATGACTCTCTGTATGGCTTTCCAGTCATCTCGTGGCCAGGGCTCTGTGCAATGCAGTACATAGACCTCGTTTTCTCTTCCTGCAGAAATGGGATGTTCCAGTTGGGGCATACGGTAATGAGTCTGTGGTCTGCGTCTGTATGTCCTTAAGGCAGGTTACACATATGCTGCTTCCTCATTAGCATGTGAAACTCTGCCAAAGAGAGTGAGCGCGTGCCTGGGATGCTGAGTTCTGCATAGCGACTGATTTCGTCTTCTCTTTCTTGTGTACGAAATAATTTCTGTAGCAACTCTGATGTGGACAACACTGTTTGATGCACAGACTAATGGACAGGTTTGTTTCCTGATGTAGCCGAAGGGGCTGTTTTGTTTAGAAGCAGAAGGGATCTCATTATCAGGTGAAAGAACAAAGTATAGTGATCCCAAATAATATCTTCGGCGACATTTATGGATTTATGGGGCCATGGATATACTGTCTCAGCCCTGAATGTGTCTTTGTGAGTGAAAACAAATCTAGCATGAGTGGTCCTCCAACCAACCTTATTTTCCTGTGATGGAATTCCCGTGTTGGAGCACATTTCACAGTATTGTCAGCGTAAAAGGTATGCTTTGAAAATGAGACCTCTGACCCTGCTCTATAATGCAGTGATTCCTGGAAGCTATGTAATGCTGAAAGATTTTCCTTTTAAAGGAGAAAAAGAGCAAACAAAGTTGCTCTGTGGAGTCAAAACCAAAAAGATTTCCTCCTGTTTATTGTTTGGTCATAGAAGTCGGAAGGAATTTAGGGCCCAAAGTTAGGTGTTCAGGTGTTACTACAGGGAGAGCCGATGCCTAAAACGTTGAGAAGTGTTGTATGCAGAAATGCCTCCTGGGGCAACATATCCTTGTGTACAGGCAGCTTCTCTGTTGTCTCATCCTGCAATGTTCACAGCCCTGACCCCTCTCCTGGTCTCCATATTTACATTTATTTATTGAAAGGTGGAGCCAGTTTCACTGTTTTTTCCTTTTAAAGCACGGCTGGAAGGGGTAGAGCTGGAACTTCTGCCTTGTGTGCAGGGGCATTAGCGAGAAAAGCAGATCCTTGGTTCAGAAATTTATGCTTGATTTTGCGTTAAGGGCTCAGCATACCAAACAGGAGCCGGCAGTCAGAAAGGTGTGTGGGGCTCATCCTGGCCCCGTCCCATGCAGTCCTCCACCTTGGCTGGCTCCTTCCTTGAAAGAGTTGGTTGTCAGAATATCATCTGCAAAGCCACCGCAGCAGGAGCTGCCACACTCGAGGGGAGAATGATGGCGTGAGTCCTCCTGGGACAAGCAGGGAACTGAATCCAGCCTTCATGTGCTGGGCAAGTGGTGGAGGCTCCAGGCCTTTGTACTGAAGGAGTGCTGGTTATGCCCTTAGCTTGCACTGCTAATGAGGACAAAAAGCTAAAGAACACAGACATGTTGTTTGATAGCTTTGCCAGGAGTTAGAAGGCCATGGAGACAAGTCAGGTATCAAAGTTGCTTTGATTTTTCTGACTCATGAAAATGACAAAAGGATTTTGCTTTGCTAATAATTGACTTCAACTTTGGCTTTCCTTCAAGCAAGGAGCATGCCTTTTTTTCTCTTTGAAGATAAGGTGGTGGTGAAACTGTTTGGGTTTGTGGCAGGCAAAATGAAACGGGGCAGCAGGGTGAGAAAACCCCAATGTCAATTTTTCCATCTTTTAGCTGATACTGTTTATCTTCGAGTAAGATGCTTTCTCATAAATCCACATGTTTTTGTTTTGAATCCATTCTGCGGAAAGACTAAATGATAAATTGAATGTAACAATAAAAAAGTCATCTCTTCTGCTGAAGTGATTCGTTTATCATGTGATGTGCTATTGTTACAGAAAATTACTCTAAGTGCCTATTGATTTCACACAGTTGTATGTGAGGACTTATTCTGGAAGAGCCTGGATTCCTCTCAGCTTCCGAGGCTGGCCACAGAGGCGGAGAGTGCGTGGTACCCCAGTAGCGCGATGCAGCACTTTGGGGGAGCTGGATCCCAAATACAGCCAGCTGCTTGCTGCTAGTTCAAATCTTGATTTATACGTAATAGTTGAGAGATCAGTTCTCGGAGGCTGTTTTGGGGTTTTTAAATAATGTGTTGAGCAATTTGCGAATTGTCTCGTTCATTAGTTTCTGGGGGGGAAGGAGAAAACCTTTATTGGGCAATGTAAATTGAAGCAGGCTCAGAAAAGCAGGTACATTGCAGGTATTTGTAGAATGTCTGTCAGCATGTGATGGATGGGGAATAGCAAGACTTGAGAAAATCTCCTTTGACCTTTTTCTTGTGTAAAGTAGCTTGGGCACTGGGGGGAAAAAAGGGACTTTAGATTGCAAAGGTATTAAAAAAAAAAAACAACCCAACACTCCTGCAATGCTGCCCAGTGCCTTGGGTGTGGGAATGATTTTAACTGACTGATGACAGTAGTCTGTCAAGGCAGGAGAATGCTTCATGTGGCAGCCACAAAAAACAAGCAGCATTATTTGAAGTGAAGATGTCAAAAGACTATACGTGCTTTTCTAGGAAAGTGCCTGATATTGGACTAATTTAACTCAACTAAGACACTTTTCTTCTTGCTCCTTTTTCTCTGCAACGTAAATTGGTAATGTTTTGTCCCACTTCAGTCCACGGGAGGATGCACGCTGTCTGCAAGTGGGACAGGTGTGGAGCCAGAGCTGGCTGTAAGCACAAGCAAGGCCAGCAATTGCCTGGGGCAAAGCATTGCCAGGAGCAGCAAAGTAGCCAGGACCCCAGCCTTGCTAGAGCTCAAGGAGCCAAAACAAATAGCAGAAAAGGCAGGAGGAGGAGGAGCAGAAACCCTTTGTCTGCTTGTCAGGGCTGGTCCATTCCTGAAGGTTTCCACTTATCCGTGGGTGATAAAGCTCAATTTTGCCAACAGTCCCAAGGAAACTCGAGCCTCTTGCAAACTAGAAACAAAAACAAGGAAAAAAAAAACCAACAACAACATATTTTATATAGGTAAGATAATTGAAATCATTGCCACAGCACACCATAGAGCGTTACATTCTCCATCAGTGACTATTTTTAAGTCCTGTGTCCTGTTTGATGCCAGATATTCCAGTAGTTCGTTCAGGTTTTTTCACCTACAAAACTGCAAATGGGACAGGAAATACTTGCTGTCTTCCCAGCTCACAATTTCTCGTAAAATTACTGGGGTTGGTTATTACAAGTAAATAAGTAAATAAATGATGATCTCTGCTTGTGTTACAGTCTCAGCTGGGCCATGTAACATGCCCATATGCCACAAGTGGTGCTCATGGGAGTGGTAATGCTCCCCTTACAAGTCTACACCTCTAGATGTGCTGGTGGGGAATGCAAGGCTCGCTGGCACTTTTTGCCCGTGCCAGAAGCTGCTGCAGCTAATGAAGTATGCAGATCAGCAAGGTTGCAATGTATTTACGTGTTTCTGAATGTTCCCTGGTTTTCTTCACTTTCTTGCTACAAAACAAAGCTGTGGCTCAACCCTGCGTAGGAGGCCACTGTGCAGCACCCCCTGTGCCCTTCAAACCCCCAGGGCATTTCAGTGGGCATCCAGTTAGTCGTGTAAAACGATTGAAAGAGCAGGCCTGATTTAGATTATTAACATCTCTCGAACAAAAAAAGAAGACTCTTCCATCATTCGCAGCTCCTGAAATATCACTAATTAGCATCTGAGGAATACAGACTGCGTGGGAAGTTAGACATCCACCAGCCCGTTCATCTGCGAGCTGTCTGAGGAACAGCTCTTCCACGCTGGACATCTGCAAGATTAACAACAACAGCAAAAAAAAGAAAGAAAAAGACACAGTTCATTAACCAACAACAACATTACTGTAAAACAACTGGGAAAGCTAATCACTGCCACTAAATCTTACTCTGTTTACCATCAATTAATATTTAGTCTCCCAGACTTGGAGCTCTTTTGTTCGTGTACTTTGTGTCATGCAGAGTTGCCACAAATCTGGGATCTGCGGCTGGCAATGGTTTGCATCAGTATGCCCCATGGGCCATGGTGCTCTGCACAGAAGCGTTCAGGGTGCTGGTCTATTAAAGAGATAATAGTACAGATTTGAGAGCTTCAGCAGATTAATTAAATGCAAACACAAGATTGTACTCACAGTCCCTTTCAAAAGACTCTGAGACCTTCTCGTAAGTCAGTTCAACCTTGACCTGAGTAAGTGCTTGTATAAAAGATTAGAGGCGACCTGCAAAGAGAGAAAATGCATTTGCATTGTTTTTAAACTAGTTTTTGTATGGTGTGTAGAGAAGATCTTTTTCACCACACATGCATGCCGCACGTGTTTTGTATTGCCAGACAACGTGCAGGGCTAGGGTGGCATGTCAAAAGAAAGCATAAGGGAAAAACTTTCTGCCTGTTTTGTGTAGCACACCAGCAAGAAGCAAGCATGGCACAAAATGTGTTTCTGGTGAAGGGACTAAACCACTAAGAGACCTCTAGCAATGTAATTACTGACTTTCTGCTTCTGCCATTGGCACGTGCATCATAAACCCCTCCAGCCCTGGGATGTCCAGAACCGTAGGTCCTGTACATCTCAAATGACATCTACTGCACGTGCACACCTGGTCATCGTGTGAGCGGCACATGGTGTATCGTACTGGTGTCCGATGTGCTGCGCTCTGCGGGTCAGCCTTATGCTGAAGGGGCCGGGGCTGTGACACGGGGTGCAGCAGGCTCGCTGCCCCTCTGCCGTGCGACCGCTCTGCATGGGTGCTTGCAGCCATCCGTCTGGCGGCTCTGGGCTGCCAGACCCTGAGAAACCCAACAGGTCCCTGCCTGGAGAGATCAGTCACCACTAAAAATAGTTGTCTGTGCTCTGAATCAGCTGGGCTGTGAGGTCTGAGCATCCTTCACGCATGCAGTGGGTGGGTGCCGATTGCTGCAGCCTCTCTGTAAGCTGCGGGGTTTTGCAGTAGTGTTGAGGGTGGTGAGCTCGAGGAGAAGGTGTCTGCTCTGCTGAGCCCTGTACGGAGCCAGGGGCTGAAACCATGGGCTGCACCTGGGCCATGGAAAGACTAGTAGTGCTGGGCTCTGCTGTTGGTCTGGGAAGCACATTGCTATCCTACTCACTAGGGTGGAATTTAATTTGGGAAAATGCTTCATTAAAATTATTTGAATCTCTTTTGAGGCCATTAAGAGCAGACTTGCAGGAAATGTTGAGAGACTTGTGAATTCTTAAGATAGGATTTCATTTTTTGTTTTGCTGTTTAATTCTGGTTGTACTTCTCATTTTGAAGGGCTGAGCTGTGTGTTTAGCATTCACTGAACAGCATGAAAACTTGTGAAGTATGTGACAACATGTCTTGAGAAAAATAATGCAGTGGACATCATAAATTACCTCTCTTCAGTTTTATTTCTGAAGCTCTTAAAACAACTGAGATTTGATCTTTTCTAACTGGAATTGAACCTTATGAATTGCAGATTACTATTATTTTTTTGATCAGAGCAAAAAAGGTTTCCATTTTCAGGACACATACATGGTTTTCTAGCAGCTATTTCCTAATCTGTAGCTGTTGTAACCCTTTAGACTGTTTAATTGGATGTTGCCTGTGAATACACAGAATTATATGTTACCAACCATTGTACCACATTACAAAGCTGAGTTCATCCAAGTGTCCAATTTTTTGTCTCAGTAACTTTGTCCCTGAAGAATTCTCTTTAAAGTTACGTTTGTCCTTGACAGCGTGAGTGTAACAGAAGCAGTAGAAAGGACCAGATGTAGTGTTATGGAGCTTCTTTGTTCTTCCCTTCATGATAAAGCATAAAAATCCTACATAGTTTAACAAAACTCTACTATCTGGTCCTAATTGCTGTAAGTAAAGCATGTGTGATCTAAATGTTAATCAGATTTCTGCATTTAATGAGGGAAAAGGCAGCTATTATATGAGAAATGTTCAGGAGCAAGAGCTGTTCGTGTTCCAATCAGGTGATTGTGCATTTGAATAGTATTTCCATTTAAATAGCTTTATCGCCCCGCTGATTCCTAAGCACTGAGTCAAAACAAAAACTAACAGCTAAATTGATATTATTACTAAGGAGGAATGAGTAATAGGCAGTAAACCCATACCTGCTGGGAATCATCAATGTGTCCACGGACTGTGTAGGTGTCGGGGTGTGCACCAACTTTATGAAACTTGTATTTACAGAGGTGCATTGCGGGGATGTAATTCTGTCCTACTGAGTTCAAGTTGTTTCCATTAAATTCTTCCTCTGCTCATTTTACTGTTGATTCTCATGAAAATGCTTGGTCATGCAGTGGGCTCCCTTCCCAGTTCTCAGCTTTTGGAAGAGCCAAGCCCTTCAAGCAGACGCATTGAAATTTGCGGAGGTCCTGAAGGACACGTACTCATTTCCCCAAATCACATTTGCAGTTAGAGCATTTCCTGGGACATCAGTGCAACTCTATTGCTCTGGCCACCCTGGAACCACCGTATCTCCTAATGCTCCTGAAAGGATTATAAATAATCTTATCCTGTGAATGCAACAGCTGTAAGCCCAGATAAATTGCATTCCTCTAGGGAGAGTGAGCTGGGACTCGTTTTAACTGCATCCCGATAGAATTACATCATCTATAATGTTAAATGGTATTTGGCTGACTGTGATTGCGGTTGATTCAATGGAAGAGCCACCTTAGGATGTACTGGCCTCTCTCCGTTTATATAAAGCAGGCATAAAACAGACTGGTACATGCTGATGCTGAAACCAAACCACTAGCTCTGATGTATTTGCAGCGGGACTGCCCTTCAAATAATGGCCGTTGGGAGAGTGTCATGAAAAACACGTTTTATTTTAAATTTGGCTATTCCTCTAGCACATGCAACTGCCACGCTAGGTTGGGTACAGATACAATTAGACCTTACGAATGTTCAGAAACTCTCGTTCTTTCAGGCTACGCTTTGCAGCTTCACAGATGGTAAAAGCCAGATGAGGTTATATCATCATCATGGAGTCCTGCCTCCTGCATGGCCTGGGCCAAAGGATGTCACTTGCAATCCTTTCATCAGGTGTGGTGCTTTGTGCTCGAACTGCAGCACTTCTTTCAGAAATACACTCAGACTTCAGTGAAATGATGGAGAATCCAGCCTGCCCTGCCTATCAAAAATAAAAAGAGGGGAACACCTGCTTTTTCTCCCAAATGGGAACCCTCATAAGACATCAGTCAACAAATGTAATCACAGGAAGGGACCTATATAAACATGATTCAGAGCAACCTGCATCTCCGTGTACAGACCAGTCATTGCTTCCTTTTAACTGCTGAAGTATTTTACAGGACATTTCATCCTAGCTGCTCAAGAATTTGCTCCTGTTTTAATACATGCACTTGTTCTTTCTTTTTCTCTTCCAGTTCCCTTTGGAGATGCTGAGTACTCTGATTTGTAAAATACTTCTCTGTTCTTGCTATTGCTGTTTCAATCGGCCTCTGCTTTCTCATAACCATGTTTTTAAAAGTTCAAGCCCCCTGTGCATATGCACAAAGTAGATGAACACTTTTACTATGTTTTAGGTAGCATCTTAAAAATAATGGTTAAAGATTCCTCTTTAGGCAGTTTCAGTTTTTCAGCAGAAGAGTGACTTCTTTCTTTTTTCAACTTTTTTATTTTTCTAGTCAAAAATCACAAGAGGAAAAGCCACTGCTGTGATCGTTAACAATGTAACCTCCAAGCGTTGGAGGTGGGTATGATACTGTTTCGGAAATTCAGTATGAAAGGACGCAGCAATTTCTACAGGGGAAAGGCCAAGCCCCAGTGCTGCAGTATGCCGTATACAATGCAAAGATAGCTGCTATCTGTCAGGCAGGCTTCTGTGAAACACCTTCTTGTCCTGTATGTATGCATATAAATGTGTATGTATATATTCATGGCAAGGTCGAAGAATAGAACACGTAGGTCTGACAGAGTCTCAGTTCACAAATGCGAAGGTGATGCTCAAAGAGGATAAGTGCTTCGTGTCGGAAAAAGGTCCCAAATTGGCTAAGTACTGATTCAGTGTTTTTAACCAAAAGTTCTTCCTTCCTTTCTACCTTACATACAGTTATAATAATTACATAACAAATAACAGGCTGTCTTTTGAATGTTGGTTCCTAATGAATAAGGCTTTATTCTTGGAAATGTGGCTGACGGTATCAAAGATGAGCAGAGGAGCTAATCAGAAAGGCATGCATCAGTTGAATGAGAAATATATACAGTGATGGTGCAAAGGTATTTTGAACACATGTATGTTGGACTGTTTTTGCCACTGGATATTTGAATTTCCATTCAAATTACCATTGGGCTTGGTAAAGAGAGAGATTTGGTTTCAACATTACAATTTAACACCTGGAAATCAATTCTTATACACAGCCTCTTTCAAAATGTTAAATGGAAAATATTTTCCTGACATCTACAGAAGCCACACTTTCAACGATTTAGATTGGAAATATTTACTAAAAATTAAATCAATGGTAAATCTAGAAGAGATCTGATTGCAGGTCTGAAATCTGGGATAGATGCTTTGTTATTCTCCCATTACTAACAATTGCATTAGTAAAGAAAGAAATCAATAGTGTGGCCATACTGGAAAAGTGGAATAAAATGACTGAATGCTAGGCCAAAGAGACTGCAGAATGCAAGACCTGCAAGGATCCTTTGTACAAGATGAGCATCTTATAGTAAGGAGCAAATGAAGTGTTTGTGTGACAACTGCGCAAAATTCCCAAGCTTGGGGATTTTCTGCAGATTGAGCTCAGTTTATCTATGGGAACACTAGAAAGTTCCCCTCTGGTATCAGACTTAGAAAAAAGAAAAAAAAAAAACAAAACAAAAACACAGAGTCAGTAGTGCTGAATTGCACTTAGTTTTATGTTGAAGTGACAATTTTTGCGTAGTTTTAATGAGAGGCAGCCCTGGGCCAGAAACTTCATTCTGGGATGCTTCTTGCATTCTGCCCTATTTTGTTTTGTGTCAATCTTAGGCTGTTTTCATCACTGACATCTGAGTGCCATCCTGTAGCGCATTAAGCAGCAGGACTAGCATCTATCATGTGGAGTTTATTCTGTCATCTCTCCCCAGGAAGAGAAGTGTGAGCAATGGAGTGTTTTATTTTAATAGCATTTTTGTTTGGTTGGTTTTGTTATTGTGGAAGTTTTTGTTTGTTTTTTTTGTTTTGTTTTCTGAAGCAGGAGAAGGAGTTTCTTTCTAGTTTTTAATGCATCAGTTGCTGTGTACTGAAGTTAAAGTGGGGAGAATCGAGAGCTGTATCCTGCATTTGAAGTTGGATGGGTGTGAATTTTCACCTAAGCTTTGCAGTTTATTCTGCAGCCTTATGCTTGCCTTCAAGAACATCTGCCTTCTGCCTGGGTAAGCTTTAACTCGTCATGCAGAAAGAGCTCCCAAAGGATGGCCCGTGGGCGCACACAGTCTGCAAAGTTGTTCTGTGTAACTCACAGAAAGACTTTTTAAATAAGACAGGGAGTTGCAAATGAATTTTGGAAGGCAGACACCAGCCTAGTGTTCCATCTTCATCCCAGACTTTAGGGTAGTCTTTCAAATACCATGGGTCAAGATCATGGGCTACTGTGATAAGCAGGGACAAAGTTGTTAAAGGATGGCAAAACCATGAATATTCCCGGTCATCATTTTACATTAGTGTCCTAAAAGAATGGGGCCGGAGGAAAACCTTTCCCACAGATGTTGAAGTAAGCACCTACCACCATGAAAGACCAAGAAAAATGGTATCTTGCATCAGGAATAGCCATTGAACACGTTGACCACTGTGGGTGTGAATATTTGGATGAAACGTGTTTTTCCATGGTGGTGTGCTCTCTGGAGCGTGGTCTGGATCCAGCTATGCAGTCTCTGTACCTCTGTTGCCCATCTATGAAATTGATGCTGTTGAAGTGTAGACCTTTGTGTGCTACAAAGTGCTGTGCAAGGTCAAAGGAAACTGCTTCACAAATCATTTTAAATGTTGTTGGGCTAAAATTCGACAACTAGAGGGGTATCTGGGCACAAAAATGAGAGAAGGAGAGTAGAAAGAAAAAGAGGAGGAGGAAGTAAGCACATCCTCTCAAGTTCTTCAAAAGGTGCTGGTAGGGGTGAGTCTTGGCAATACATCATTTCTAAGTTTGCACTCCTTATACAGAAAATAAATGTATCTGGGTTTTATATCATAAAGCAGTAAAGTTCATTGCAGCTGGATAGGAAGTTGAGAGGATGAATTCTTGGGGGAAAAAGCATTAAAGGTGAGCTATCAAGCAAAAAATGGTTAGTTAGCATGATATTTGATAAGGAAATGACTAGTCACTCTCTTACTATTGACAAAATCAACCCATGAAGGTAGATGATAAGATAATACAACTTGAGTATGTGAGGATAAATGAAAGATCTTTTTTTCTTTGTAGAATGCCTTGAAGATGATGAACACAGTAATAATGCTAAGATTACTTTTGAACACAAAGTGAACTCTTTAGTCCCACACAAACCCCCTAGCCAACCCAAATGGCTGGGTCAGTAGAAATTAAATCAGCAGTGAGCTCCAGATAATATCTGCTTGTGGGTTTATGGCTGGCTGGCTGGTTTCTTTCTTGTTTCCTCATTATGACTGATTGTAGTCACTGCGGAAATCAATAGTCTGGACTTGGCTGGGAACTGAAACAGTGTTAGACAAAAAGGCAGCATTGCGCAAGAGCTTTCTTGGAGGCTTTACAAATCCTGGTACCAATCCTCCAAGGTGCCAGTACCTTATAGCAGGGACTGAATGTAGAAGATGTAGAGCTCTCAATTTTGCCTGATCAGTTGGGCAAAACAGTTCTTGGTACATTCGTAAGTCAAATAGCATGGCATCTTCATCATGGCACTGTAATTCCTCCCTGGATATCATGCAAAGTATGTGCAAGTCCAGCTGGGTGGAGAGAAGCACTCCTTAGTGAATCTGCATTAGAGACAGTGACCCAAAGCTTGCTGAAAAGTTTTTTGGTGCTGTAGTAAACAGAGAAAAAATCAATTATGATTTTTACTGGGGAAAAAAAAAGCAGCTAAAGGCTTTGAGTCAGTGCCCTTTGTGTCTTTCCTCTGGTCTTCTGTGAGCAACAACTGAAATTAAATGATAAAACTTTGCTATGGTTGTCCAGTAAACTTTTAATATACAAATTTAGACTTAAAAAGGTCATTTCATTCACCACATTCTCAGTTTTATTATTTCATTATTCTTATCTCTACTTTGATTTTCATGTGGTATTTGGGACCAGCAGCAAAAATGTCACATTCCTGTAAAATTAGTAAGTAAAATCCACTCTAGAGGAGGTGGCTTGTCTTATATTAGTTGATCACTAGCAGAGGCTTTAATGGATTTTTAAATCAGACTTTCAGTTCATAGTTCATGGCTCCACACACCCATGGATTTTACAGGCAGTGTTCACACAGAAGCTGGACTGGGTTACTGAGTTTGATTTCTGCAGAATCCTGTGTGATACTTGTGCATTGCATTAGAACTCCTGTGTATCCCATTAAAATGCCTATAATCCAAAAGCTTGTTAGCAAATATGAATGTAAGAAGCTGATATAAAAAAAAAAAAAAAGTTTTCTGACACAAGGTAAACTACAACAAAGACAAAATGTTAAACTTTTTATGGGGAATGCACGTTAGACTAAAGGGCTAAAAAGTACGTTTTTACTTTGTATTTTTGAATATAGATTTTGGTCCAGTGATTACCAGTTTTGACTGATACAGAAATCAGTTTGTAAAAGCGACCTGGGGCACAGGTCGTGCACCATGTACACGCAAAAGGTACTTGCTCTGCAGATCTGACCCGCGAAGCAGCAGAGGCTGGTCAGCCTACCCATATGCCATGTGGACTGCAGTGAGAGAGCCAGTGCTCCACGCGTCCATGGCGTGTGCTGTCTGTCACCTGCAGCAAGGTCCGGGGCGTTTTGCCACCCTGTGTATTATTGTTCCCTATAGAGGCCAGGTTTGGGGCCCATGTTTGCTTCCCAAGACCCTGTGAGGGTTTGGGTCTGGGTTTCCGTTCCGACTTCACTGTATTTCAACATCCAACAACTTTTGGGATATGCTGTGTGCGCCTTAAGCCTAGGATGAGTGGAGGCTTAATTTGTTCCAAATGATTTTCCACCCTTTTTCCTATTGTTTATTATTTATTCTGCTTTAATTTATTCACAAGATTAAGTGGGTAAACAACATCACAACTACTTATTGCTGCACAGTCCAGTAAGCATAATGACGCCAGTTTTAAATGCCGAGCGGTGCTGATTAGAGCTGTTATGCTAATATTCATTTGTTTGTTTTACCTTTACCACTTTGCTCACATACTTCACAAATTAGGGTATTATCCTTTTTTTCTCTTACTGTTTTTATCATCAAATGAAGGTAATTTACCATTTTTCCATTTGAATTGTAAAGCTAATTGAACTTAATGGCTTTAGAAAAATCAATAATTTCCTACTGTTATTGATATAATGAAGCACATGTAAGAGATTAGCCAATAAAGACACAAACCACTTAAATGAAGAATTCAGCTCCACATTGAACTATTTAAATTCTCTATGTGGCAAATAAGAGGAGATCCTTGTATGTGGGAAAACAACAAGAATTTTAGTACGTTAAGGTTATGACCCAAACTGTGCAAGTCATGGAGGAGGCCACCATGACATTCAAAAACCATCCAGTTCTGCCTAGAAAATGCATTTAAGCTGTTCCTTTGGACATCGTATCTCTTACGGTTTGCAAGCTCTGTCCCCTCACATGCTAACTGAAGTCAATATTCTCTGTGTAGGACAGTCACGAACATCTGATGGGCTTGTGCTTGTTCCATGCAGCTGAAGAACTTGGGCTTACCCAAGGGGGTTGTACTTTTTGTATGCATTGTCTGTAAGAAATACTGCAGTATTTTCTGTGTTGTGGTTTGAACTGGTGAAGTGGGAAAGGTATCGCTAGCCTGCCATTCAGGTGTTCACCCTCAGCGGCCACCACGCTGCTCGATGGTATCTCAAGGGAAGCAGCCCACATTGCTTTGCTTTGGCAGCTCCTTCTGCAAAGGGGATGGAGTCCAAGACATTAGTAAGTATTGCTGTGCTCATAACCAGGCTGGCTTTAACATCTCCTTTGCGGTGGCTGGGTTTTTGTGATTTAATGTAGTCTGTTTCTCATGGCTGGTTTTAGAAAGTAATAAAAATCCCATATTGAAATGTGCCTGAGGTCACAAAGCATCCCATGAGATGGGCCTATCTGCCAGGGCCACTGCTGTGGGTGGCAGCTGAGGAGGCTTTTCGGGAGGGCTGAGGAGGAAAGAAACAGGCAACAGTGCACTTCCAGAAATGGAAATCACTGAGGCTTCTTCCTCAGTTTAAACATACATATTTATTTGGAAACTACCATTAGAATCACAGAATCATTTAGGTTGGAAAAGACCTTCAAGACCATCAATTCCAACCATCAACCTGACCTACCGAGTCCCATCACTAAACCATGTCCCTTAGTGCCACATCCACGCCTCTCTTTTGTACCTCCAGGGGTGGGGACTCCACCACCTCCATGGGCAGCCCATTCCAATGCTTGACCACCCTCTCTGTGAAGAAATTCTTCATAATGTCCAATCTAAACCTCCCCTGGCGCAACTGGAAACTGTAGCTTGCGTCCTCATGCTGGCTACAGTTTAGTGACTCCTAGGAGAGCATACAAGAAGCTCCAAACGAAACACTTCTGAACCTTTAAATCTGGATCAAAACCATTAAATCCCCAAATGACACAGGAGACATTAAGGTCCCTAATTTAGGGTTCAGTGTAGTAAAAACGGAATGGCAAATATGAAAGTAATGACATTTAAATTACTGCTTCATTAGAAAACAATTTTGCCACAGTATTTTACTGAATTTAGGATACTCAGAGATCAATAGCAATTCCCTTTATTTAAGACACTTGTGATGTTTACTATGTGATTTATTTATTTGTTTTTTTGGAAAGGAGTTGCTATTTGTGAAAATGTTCTTTCTGAAATCCTAGTGGAATTAAATGCATCTTTAATTGCACCGTAAAGCTGTAATAGTTTGGCACTTGAAACTTCTTCATTAATTCATATGATGAATGGATATTGAGAATATAGAATAGAAAATATCTGCTGGATTTGCAGAACAGGAAAGGTAGACTGGAGCTGGCTCAATTCCCAATGTTAGGGGATGAAGAAGAGAGTGTGCTACATAATGGGCTGCTTTTGCTCAAAAAAAAAAAAAGAAAAAAAAAGAAAAAGTGCTAAATGCTAAAAACTGGAAACTTTTAAATTATCCTGCCCCAAAATTTTGGCTCATAGGTGGCTTGGTGATGCTTCCTGAGCACCACCAGGTTGTCCGTGTTACCTCCCCACAGGGTGTGAAGTCCCCCGTCAGCATGATGAGAGAGGCTGCATCCCAGTATATTTAGGTCTAGACTGTACTGGAAAATAATCTCTGTGAAGTAATCCAGTTAAACCCCCTAGAGGCACTCAGGGAGGCTGGCTAGTGGAAACACTAATTCAGGAGGCACCACGTTTTATTGCAAACACCTGAAAGGTTCTAAGGAGAATGAATACCTTTATGGAAATTGTCGGTCCTTGAATCTGCATTTACGGAACAAGCAACAACAACAAAACAAAGCCATTTAAATGAACTGTGGACAGTCAGCAATAATTTTCTGAATGCTCTATGCATTGACCATTTGATGTCTGATAATTTTACCTGCACAGCGTGAAGCGAAGGGCTGCCGTGCAATGTGCCTAGACTTGAATACACTGCAGGAGTTTTTTCTCAGATCGCAGTCGAGGTACTTCTCCTCCAGTGCTCCCCTTAACATTTGCAGGATGACACGGGTGTGGAAAAAATGACAAAGAGCAGCAGGAGCAAACCACTCCCCTTTAACGCTGTGAAAATCATGGCTATTACCTTCCCAGCATCCTCTCAGCTAATGGGCTGAAACAGGACCAATATTTGATTTCTACTTGCTGTATTTACTTTATAAATAGATACTTCCTGGGTTTCATTCTTTACTGAGATTGAATTAGTGGGTTAAACAGACAGAAATATTTCTTACCATGGCATACTGATCTCTTAGCATCTTGCACTGACCTGATAACAGGCTAGTAGCAGAGTAAACTTAATTATTTTTTTAAGCAAGAGACTGACAATAGAGGACAGTGAATATTTCTGAAACTGAGATCTTCTTTTCTGTCATTAAAAAGCCTAGAAAGTCTGAAAGGAGGGTGAATTCAAGGCATATATCGCTGCGATTATTGAAGGGTTTTCAGCGTGGCTTATCACCTCCCAGGCCTATTTACCTGATAAACTAAAGCCTTATGCTTTAAAAGCCCAAGCTCCTCCATCCTGGTGTGGTAGCCACCTCTTTGTGAGGACGACCAAGCATTAGGGTGTCAGCAAGTGGGATGCCCCTTGGCCTTTTGTTGCAATTTGCACATCAAAAAACAAACAAACGAACAAAAAACAAACGAACAAAACCAACCTCTCTATTTCATTATAAGCAGTAACTGCATTTAAAAAAAAGCTTGAAAAGATATCTGGGGGGATGTGCCTCCCCTGTTCTGCTCTTTGAACCCAGCTTCTTCACCAATAAAGGTGATGAAACAGCTGAAGTGGCTCCTGAGGGTGAGGGTGTGCAGTTTGGGAGGATGTGTTGTGCTTCCCACGAGCTAACAAGACCAAGGCAGATCTTTGCCAGCCACCAGGGCACAAGACTGAGATCTAATTTCAGATGGCCTTTGCCAACCTTGGTATAAACAGTGCTGATCTATGAAAGCAACAAATACCCTTTGTATCCGCGTCACCATCCGGTGTGGCACCAGAAAGCCGTTTCTTACCCCGGGGAGGTTTTGTGAAGTGCTGCCGTTTCCCCGTGCATCCTTCAGAGCACGCACTGCTGCTCCCTGGCTGCAGAGCCCGCTCTCCCGCCTGCCGTTGGGGCCCCGATGCTTAAACGTGCATATTAATCTTGATTCTAAAGCATTCTACAACACCGCATGCAAATGTAGCAAGTGGTTCAAATTGGTTTTCTCTGTTTGTAAACGTAGTGTTCTGTGACTGCTCAGGGGCACTTCTAACATATGCTCCTTGATATCTGATGTTTTTCAAAATTTCAAGCAAGGGGAGCGTTTGTAGCGTGCACACGCATGCACTGGTTGTGCTGCCCTACCCCTCCTGCTGCCCCGCCATGCACACCCCAGAGCCTGCCTTGTATGCATGGATTCAAGTCTTTAAACAAAAGGTTTTTCTTTTTCAGAGGGGTATGGGAGAGGGGGAACCGAATGCAAATTCTCTGTGGTATAAGCAGAAAAGCCCTAGCGCATTCCCAGAAATTCAGTTACAGCAAAGTCTGTTATTCAGGAGGTTTGCGTGCAAATAGCATTACTTATCTTCCTTCCTTAGACTGTTTTTGTAGAGCCCAGCTTCCTGCAGCCCCCTAGGCTGGGTGAGGAGAGCCTCGCTGCTGCTGTCAGCCCTAGCCCGGGGCCACCAGCTGTGGGCAATGGGGCTGGGCAGTGGGGAAGCCGCAGGAGAGCCTTTTGCTGCCCCTTTCCATATCAGCCCCGCGTTTCGGTGACCTCCACCTGCTCACAGAGAGGCTTCTCAGTCCCTGCTCTCTCCTTGGGCAGTGTGACCTGGTGGATGGTGCCTGAAGGTTGCTTAATGGCTAAAGTCACTGGTCAGTAAGCACGGATGGATGGAAGTGGAGTGCCTGAAGCTCCTGCTGCTCCCACCTGGTTGTCCTGGCTGTCTGCAAGAGCTTGCTGCTCTCAGGTGAGGCATCCCTGAAACACCTGTGAGGATGATGCTGAGCACAGTGCTGGGTATTAAAACCAGCCCTAATGGGCCCAGCCACAAACTGGGAGAGATGAGGGGCGGGCTGATGTGCCGTGTGGCCACCTCACCGCAGGGACGGTGCCCTGTAGAGAGACGACAGCTTTGGTCATCCTAGTTTGACCCACGTGCATTTGCAAGCCGCCACTTGATTTCTCTGGACAAGAAAGCTGAGGGTTACTGGAGAGAGATGGCATGGCTTGCTTGGTTTCCACCTGCAGCCCATGCCTCAAGCAGGAGGCTTGCTCATGGCAGCCCTGGGCTACCCAACCAGAAGCTGCTGCGCTGTGTCCAGCGAGACGCTGCGGCGGTGGCAGTGCCGCCGGGACGGAGCTGCGCCTGCCAGGCTCAGGGAACGCACGGCTTTGTTCCTCCAATGCCTGGCTGCACCGCCAGGCTTTAGGCACCCGTTTTAACACTAATTCCTTCCACTGAAGGGGAATAAGTGCTCTAACGGTTAGTTTGCTGCAATAATTAAAATTCATGTTATCTTTCTTTAAGCTCAGAAGACTCTGTTGTCAGCACCTCCAGAGGTCCTAGTTTAGCTACTTCTGGTTCATTTAATGATATAACAGTGAGAAGCAGAGATATTCCTTTTAATGTTGATGTGCAAGGTTTAGAATTAAATGTCTCTGCTGGTTGCTGGGTACTTTCTGCTACTGCCAACCCCATGAACTCTTTAAACGTATGCTAATGAGCCCAACTTGTTCCCGTTCCTTCTGTATAATCCATGAAGGAAGAAAAGTCAATCTTAGTCTTACTGCCTAATGGCCTCTGTATGTTGTAGTTAGCAAAAAAAACACTGTGAAGTGATGGAGATCAAGAGTTAAACGCATGAATTAAGTAGAGTCCCTCCAACCACACTCCATTAGAAGAGAAACTGTCTCTAGGGAGATGAAACAAGATTTCTCTTTATATATACATTATGAGAGTCGCCCACTGATCCTCCAGGCATTTTGAAACGTTACTGGCACCCTAGCGATGTGGACAGAATATAATTTATCAATATCGCTACAACTTCCTACCTGAGATGTTGCTGGAATACAGATGCACTACAACATAATGGGGTTTGAAGGAGTCTGCATGTGGTATGTACCAGTGCTTTCTGTCCTGTACCTGACTGCTCAGCGCTGGTAGAAGTCTAAAAGGTTTATTAATGGTAATTGCATTTATTTCAGCAATCTGTACTGCTTTTTATGGTTAACATTGCTTTTGAACACCTGCACGCAGTTTTCTGGCTTGGCTAGCAGCTGTTTTTGTGTGATTTGCTCAGAAAATAGAGGGGGAAAGTTATCCAGCAAAGCTCTTGTGATGGATTAATGCAACAGAATTACAGTGGTGAGCCGCATGTGATGGAGCAGACCACTTAGGTTCAGCCATGGGACAGGAAACTATTCCATGGTTATTTCAGCAAAATCTTTTCATCTGGAGCAGCTGGGGAAAAAGCAGTCACCATAAAAGACTGCCTGCACTCCAACGCTGTGATGCTATTCTTAGTGTTGTTATGATTGATTACGACATCTTACACAGTCGTTGTGTAAAAGTGAGAGATTAACAGATCTTGCCCCCTGCCTCAGGTCCCTGCAGCTCCATTCAAAATGCAGCTGCCGTAATCAGCTTCTTACCTGAAGTGTTTGACGAGGATGCGGGCCAGTCTTCTCTGCTGCTTTGGACATGATCTCAACTTCTGAAGCTATTCACAGTTTATTTCTCTGCATTTATCATACTGTGATCTTCCTCCTCCTCCTCCTCTCACTTCAGGCATTTCTCCCGTAGCACCTTTCCCGTCATCGCCCTGTGTCCTGGACTCTGCACGTTGTTATGCATACGTGCTGCTCCTGCCTGCCCGTGCCTTCCCTGGCCTCCCGGTGCAGGCTGTGAGCTGCTGACTGTGCTTGGTGGGAAGTCTACAAAATCTCTAGCCTGTCCGTGTGCCCTTCCCCACTTCTGTGCCTGCCACATCCATGGCAACTGTGCTTCTGCAGCCATCTCTCAATTCCTGTTGCCATTAGGAAATGCACAAAGTAAATCTTAGCACATTTTATATATTGTCAAGTGCATGCAAGCATCTTAACAGGGATTTCTAGACACTGCTCTAGCACAAACAACGGTAATGTTTCCAGCAGCACTGGTGACCGCTGCATTAACTTCTCCAGGGCACCCAAGCAGTTGTCCTAAGTGTTTGCGCTTTTCCAGTTTTCGTATGGGCAAAGAGATACCAGATAAGGATCTGGAACAGATGGAGAAGTGCTACTTGTGTGTAGGAATTGTGCTTTATGGAATGGGGTTGTACAAATCTTCTGAGCTGTTTAGACAATGTCTTGTTAGCATCCCTCAGTAGATACTGCATGACCTTTCAAGAAGGGGCCAACCATCAGCTGTGCTCTTCAGTAGAGTTTGCTGCCAGTACTAAAACTGTGCTGGCTACTTTGGAGTGAAGAACTTCAAAGAATAAAAGTACAGAGGGGGTAACACTGGAAAATATTTCTTTTTCAAAGAAATCTGGAAGTATGAGTTAGATCTGTCACAGTGATTTGGGCAGGCACATTTGTTTCTGTCACTCTTTCAGATTCTCAAGAAGCATTCTCAGAGTTGCCTCTGATCTTCCACAGAACATTTTAGGATCTTTTAGCTCTTCTAATACATTGTTTAGAAGAAATCTCTTGATTTATAGTCGGAGACCCATTTCACATTCTTTGTCTTCCTTTATACACCATAACATGAGCAAAATTCTGCAGAAGTTGAGTGTGGATGTTTATGATGGAGTGTGGTAAATTGACTTCAAGAATTATATGCTGCAGTTGCCTGTGATGGCTTTCAAAACAGCAGAAAATCCTTCTTCAAATGCTATTTTTTGTCAGGAATTCCTTAGCCACAGGACCTAAAGGTAATTATTAGAAGGAGTAGAACAGGAAGAGCTAAATTGAGTGTGCATACTTTTTCTGCCAGATGTGACTTAATAGTCCTGAGTCCATCCAACTCCAGCGTCAACTTGGTGAAGTTCTGGGCTGCAGGAAGACAACACGTTTGAGCCTTGAGTGCAGCATAGGGCCGTACAGTGTTTACAGCGGTTTTCTTCTCTGGGTGCCAGTAGCCTTGGTTGAGATAAACCAGCTGGAAGAGCACTCCAGTAATCCTTTCAGAACTTGAAGGATCCTGGTTTAAGTATTCCTTTTGCTGCTTCTCTTTTGAAGACAATTCCTTGCAGCAGGATCAGTGTGATCAGATGCATCATTTCTGACGTTTTGTATAGGGCACGCAGGCTTTCTTTAAGCACTAGCACATCACGTGTATAAAGCCATTGTGCCAGGAGGTGAGCTTCCAGATCCCCATTGCCTTTACCTTGAGCATGGTCACGCAGGAAGGCTGTGTGCGGTACGTCACTTCTGGTGCTCACTTACACTGTAACACCACAAATGCATTTGTTCTATAACGACATAGGCTTTGATTTAGTTTCGTAATATTGCCACATTTCTGGGTTTCGCTGTGATATTATTTCTTTGTGTTCTGCTCTCCCTCATCATGTGTTGGTTTGATGCAAGCTGGAAAAAATAATTGCTTTGGGAAATACGATGCCTATCAACTGTCTGATCATGGCTATCAGTGTATGGAATTAAACTGAGACTCTATCAGTGTAAAGGCTCCATGAAGAAAATTTGCTTCATAAAATTCATCTTGCATATCATGACTCAGTTTTTCCGTCCGTTCAGAAGCTCACTCCTCCTTTCTCATGATGTACTGAATAATAACAGCTAGCACTCACATCTGCAAATCAATACGCAGGCTTTAGCTCACTACTGTCGTGAAAGTTGTGTCACTGTATTACACAGTAACCGTTACCTTTCATGCCTGTAACTGATTGTTGTGTTCTGTATTTCTGTCAAATTCAACAACAATCACCTCAACAAAGGCAGAAATTCCCACGGTGCTTCTAGCAGTTACACATTAGTCTGCCTGGAGACAGACGACTACTTGCTGACTCCTGTTTGCTGATTCCGTTATGTATGCTCCAGTACATAATGTTTTGTTAATCCTTTAAAGCAGCATAGCTAGAAATATTCTTTCAAAATCATGCTATTTTGGTTCAATAAAAAAAAATCAAAACCAATGAATTCCATAAAGTCTCTTGTAACCACAGGGTTTTTTAAGATGGACGCTATCAGGAAACTTACTGTTCTGGTAGCTGGACTGTGTGCTATGTGGTGAACTGTTCCCTTTTGAGGATATTCATTTTCCTTCCGTCAGTTTGAAGTGATATGCTTGCAGTCTAGCCGTACAAGAGTAATAGTGGTGATGAAGACAGCTGGGTGTTTTATTGTGCTCTAAAATAATTCCATTAAGATCTAGTCTCTTTTCTTGAGATGAATTTGTTTTCTGTTTGCTGGGTTTGCTCAGCTGCAGGCTTCACCCACAGTGCTGTCCTGGCAGGGACCTGCATTGTATTTTGGTCCTCTTAAAGTCAGGTTTTAGACTCTCATTAGCTGCAGAAGGGTTGGACCTCACCATTGCTTGCAAAAACGTAAGGCCATGTAGTGGCATGCTCTGTGAAGGGGGATTAAGACAGGGAAAATGGAATGTGATGAAAAGTTTGGCCATGCTTTGTACTCCTGTGCAAACCTGGCCCTGCCAGGCTCAGCCCTGCCCAAACTTTGGGATTAGCTTTGCAAGCAAAAAGCATTCCTTATGAAAAAATCCCTCCTGTAATTGAAAGAAATTCTCCTTTCATAAAGCACTAGATGCTAAGTCCATTAGAGCCTCCTCTCCACTTTCCTCTCTCTCATCACAAAACCCACCAAATGCACTTTACTCTGAACAAAAATTGAAGTGAGAAGTCCTGAATCGCTTTCCCTTGAATTGTTTTACTTTCCTCGCATACCCGTGTGGACTGCGTGAGGACGGTGGCGATGCCGTCCCGCGGAGGGTTGCAGCTCAGTGCTGTGAGTGTGGAGGTGCAGAGCAGCAGCAGGTCCCGCTGTGATCCAGCCCCTGCTGCCACGGGCATTGTCCGTACAAGCTGCAGCAGATAGTCCTGTCCCTGCAGAGCTCACGATCTAATAGGCGAGACGGGGACTGCGAGACGAGAGCCAGATTATCCACCTTTCGCAGATGTGGAAAAGAGGCGCCAAGAGATTAAGATATGGTTTATACCATATGGTATACAAGATATGGTTTAGTAGCTTAGTGGGTAGTATTGGCGATAGGATGATGGTTGGACTAGATGATCTTGAAGGTCCTTTCCAACCTTGTGATTCTGTAAGCTCAAGGTCGCCCATGAAGTCTGTGGCAGGACCAGGGATTGAATTCAGCTCTCCTGGGTCTTTGTCCGGCGCCTTAATCACAAAACCCACCCTTGCCTCTGTGTTTTTCTATTATTTAATAAGCTGAAAAAAAAAATGCAAATTGATTTAATTAAAGGAGAGAGCAAATTTCTAATTTCAGCCTGGATTCGTTCTATGGTTATGGAAATTTTGAAGAATGGATAATAAACATCTGTAATTTCTTTGCTCAACAGATGTGTTTGCATTTACACAGCTGTGCAAAAATGATATTTATATATGTTGTGACATATAATTTTAGCCTAGAAACAGATCTTATGTTGGACTACCGAGAGGTGTCATTTTCTGGCTCATGGAATAATCCTACTTCTGGAAAAAGTCGGTCATTTTTCTTCCTGCAGACATGGTTTCTTCCTTTAAAGTGTCTCTAAAAATTATTTTATACTTGATGAAGCAAATCCTCCAAAGGCTTCATTATTCTGATGGTAGCATCATCTGATTGAATATTTCAATCATAATGTCCTTTGGAGAATTTTAGCACTTTACACATGGGATTTTGGAGGCTTGTATTCGTGTGTGTTCCTGAGGTTTTGAGGAACTGTTGTAGGAAACTCAGATAATTTCAGATGCACAGTGTTCATTTGGGAGGCAGATGTTAATGTTTACTCTAGCCATTGGCTGGAATATGTTAGATTGCTTCCTTCCAGTGTGAAAGACACAAATGTGGCTGCTTTGGGCCCTGCTCAGCAAAGCAGCTAAGCATGTGCTTATTTTTAAGCACGTGGGTGTTGTCTGAGTGATGTTCCTGCCGTGCATTATTAGTAAATTGCAAAGGTTAATGCAATAAAGTGTCACTTGTCAGATCTGACTGCTGGGGATGTAATCAAGAAAATGCACACTTAGTGGTGCCAGGAAAGGGTTTAGTATTTGTTCTGTGCTTAAATACCCCACCAAACGGGACACTGGCTCTGCCTCGTCCTGCGCGGGCGATGCGTGGGTGGTGTGTGCTGCCCGAAGCTCTCCTCGTGCCCCCTTGAAACATGGGAGGGCTGCAGTGTGCTAACCTCCGTAACTTATTCATTTCGCATGGCAGGCACACCTTTGATAATGCACAATTAGGTGGGCTTTTCGTGCACTTTTCTCGCATTTTTCCAAAAACTCGGTTCCGCCTGGGCAAGCCCCGTGCGCATGGCTGCAGTCGCCAGGTGAAGGCGAGCTGCAGAGCGGCTGCATCGCTCTGCTCCGCTGTGGTGCTACCTGCTCAGCTCCTCCTGTTATTTCGGTTTTGATCCCCTTTGTGTTGCCACATCGTTCAGAAGCTGGAGGCCCCGACGCTGCAGGCGCTGGGGGATGCGCTTCATTTCTATGCATGGCAGCAGCCTTGTAAGCCTGAGTGGGGCTGTGCATGCACTGGGTGTTCAGAGTTTTGCAAGGGCTCGTGAGCCTCTGCGAGGGGCTGAAGGGGAGGAAGGAAGCTTTTCTGCCTTCCCCCCCAGCGCTAGTTCACTGAAAAAATATCTGTAGATAAATCTGAAAAAAATCTGTTTGTTTTGGTAATTGAGCTCCTACAAGGATGCTGATTTTAGAGCTTTCCGTAGGACTGCGACAGCCCTCAGTACCCCATGGCCTCCTCTCTCCCCCTTGCGTCTCCTGGAGGGCGTGTGAAAGATTTTGGCACCCACCTTTGAAGGAGGAGATCCTCAGGCTTACGTTGCTGCATCTGAATTGCCGCGCAGCGGAGGACTACTTGTTAAGGTTGTTCTGCTTATTTCAGGCTCGCATTAGGTTTTACGAACTTTAATGAGCAGTAAGTAATAAATTCGCTGAAGAAATTGGGTTAGCCTGTGATTAACATTCAGAGTGATGCAGATGAGTGTACCAATGATGGGAACATGTGCTCACATCATGATGAAATGCAGATGAGAGGCCCTGGAGCAAGCCCAAGGATGTGGGCCAGCGCAGTTTCATCTCTGTCAGCTTTAATCTGATCTAAAGTGAGCGCGCTACCGGCCTGCGAAAGCAATCT
Source organism: Chauna torquata (assembly GCA_013399475.1). Taxonomy (NCBI): domain Eukaryota; kingdom Metazoa; phylum Chordata; class Aves; order Anseriformes; family Anhimidae; genus Chauna; species Chauna torquata. Next base: position 1,122,672 of record VXAL01010845.1, read on the forward strand.
CAAACCCTGGAAAGACCTAAATCCAACTTTTGTTTTCTATTAGAGGCTATTAAAACATTTTCTTTACAATCAAAGCTCCACAACATAAAAGAGCAAGAGCACTGTATCTAAAAACAATATTTCTAGCAGTGGGGAAGAGAGGGGAAAATGGCTGGTAGATGCCTCTTGATTTGGTTTAGCTTTTATAACATGCTGCTTTACTGAGCAGTCATTTTAGTCAATTGAAACCCAGCTGAGCCTCATCGTGTCGTGGCAGCGCCCTTGTAGAGAACAGAGGAAAAATCCAACCCCCCAGTTTTAAATGAAGTGCAAAGTAACGCTAGAAAGGGAAGGAATAAATCAATTGTAAGTGGTAATCTATGAAGTTGGACAGAAAATGATGAGAAATGAAGCAACTGGTCATAGGAAATTGACCTTGAAAATAGTGTTTATCTTTCAGACACAGTGGCAGGGCCTGGCTGCTTGTCGAGGTTTGTGCCTGAGGGGCTCGGTCCAGGGGGGAACGTAAATGGGAGTTTCTTTGCTTTGAGTCTCGGCTGAGTTTTGGGAAGTTTCTTTCAAGATCCTGTACTCAGGATCACCGGCAGTGGACAGCACCTGGCAGGCAGCATTTGTTCCTGTGTGCCAGTCTCATATTTTGCTGTGTTGAAAGACTGCATATGTTTGGGACCAGTAATTGCCAAGGGTCAGGAGAATAGCCGTGACTGTGTAATGGATGCATGTGCAAGGAAAACAGATGTTATTTTTGCCTGACTTTAATTTCCATACAAATAAACACATTAAAGCAAGTAAAAGGACAAATGAGTAATGTAAGTCACCTCAGCTATTTTAAACTATGACACCTACTTGCACCAGAAGGATGGTTATTGCAGGATTATATACATCTTTAGTTACAGGAAAGGTGCAGAACGGTGTGGGAGATGGAATATATTGAGTTTTAACTGGAACTCGTCTAGCAGAAATCAACTGAGAGGCTGGGATTTCAGTGGTTTGTACCTTAGTCCGGGAGCGGATGGTCCGCAGTCCTGCAGACTAGCCGAGCGGGCTCGTTCTGTCTTGAGCAGCGTTGGCCGTGTCCGTGAGCCGGCCGTGTGCAGCCGGCCGTGGTGGGGCCTCTCCTGCTCTCGGCACCTTCCTGTTGGGTGCCTGCGTTATCCCCCACTGAAAAATGAGGGTGCAAGTCAGAGGTACTTTACTGTTTTGATGGTGAGCAAAATAACCAGTTACTAACACATACTGTTGTGTCACTTGTACAAAACCCCTGTGTTTTCACTTTGCTGAGACATTACAAACCTTGGTCCATGTCAGTTTAAATCTGCTGTGTGCAAGTGGGCTGCCAGGTTTGCTCAGCTGGTTACTACGATCAGTGCCCCCCCTTTGCCAACCCAGATTCTCTGTCTGCGTAAGTCAGACAGCAAACGCGCAGGAAGGTCACTGGGACCAGGCAGAAGCCCTGAAGTTCCCTGTTTTGTCTGTCGTAGATTTTGACTTACACCTTAGCTTCTAAGCAGCAGAAGTTGCTCGTATTAGCCATTAAGAGAGGTGGTCCAGGAAACGTATGAGCATGGGAATTGCTTCTGCTCGTATGGACAGCACCCAGCCTTGGCTCTATGTACGCACGGACTTATATTGCCAGGCGGGACCATGTGGGGTCTGGAAGTGCTCCAGCGCGTAGCGGAAGGCGTTACCCTCGGCTAGGAGCAGTTCGTCATCCATTCGGACCTGCACGCATCTGCTGGGATGGGGCCTGGCCTGGGAAGCGCATCCAGAGCAGGTGGATGGAAACAAAGGAGCGATGTGGGAAGCGGGGACGCAGCGGCATTCGCCGGGGAGCGGCGGGAGGAGGAGAGGGGGCAGCGAGGGGAGCCGGGCTCGCAGCAGCTCTCGCAGGAGGACTCGTATTGATCAAGTGCTGGTGACATTCGGGCTGGTTGTGTTATTACAGCGCTTGTGCTCGATGGAAAACTAACAAATAATAAATCTAAGCAATGTTATCAGACTGTGCAAAAATAAGAATTTCGAAGTAAGCCTCCTCCAGATATTTAAAATTCAGCAAGCTTTTTTTGTCCCGGGTCTTGAGATGTTAATGACTTTGACTAATTGTCAACACCACCAATTACTATGACTGATACCTTATCATTTCCCACAATGAGCAATGCTAATTAAAATTGATTGTGCTGCTGTTCTGGCACAGCAGCAAGTTTCCTTTTCATTTTTTGTTTAAACATGAGCTTATTGTGCCGATTTGGTGAATTAAATAAGGAAAGCTCATTATTCTGATGTTTATTTTTTGAGCAGGGTTTTTAAGCCACATTGGAAGCCTGTTACAAGTGTCAAAGAAACAGAAGAGCTTGAATGAATTGCGTTTTTGGAGTACCAAAACATACACCTAATAATAATATTTAGCACTTTTATACCACAGTGCTTTCCACATGATCACATTTCTGTACAAATTGAACTACTCCTATTATCTCTGTAAGGTGGGTAAACACTATTACTTCTGTTTCACAGATACTGAAGCTGAGACACAGGAGCTTTGATTCTCTAATAGCTCTGCACTTCAAGCTGTTCAATTAGATTACAGATAGCTGTCTTACAGCACTGTGAACTAGAAATCAGACCAGAGACTGGATATGTTATGATCTGTGAGACTGAATTGCTTGATTTTTTTTTTTTTTTTTTTTTACAAACTTGGCCTTTTATTTTGCACTTGTTTTTTGAAAGTACGATTTTTTTTTTCTCCCAAAGATAGGATCAGATCTTCCTTGCTGCTGGCCTTCCCTGAGCTGACTTCTGCCCGTAAATTTTGATTACACGCGTGCAGGGTGCAGCCATGGACAAGGGCTGGATTTGTGCATCCTTGCGTCCTCCTCTTTCATGGTGTTTGCTTCATCAGCTGAACCTCCGCTTCTCACAGAGGGCTGTTCTTTATTACAGGAAAGCTGCTCACAGGGAGGAGGGATGGCTGGCTTATAGCATGGGACGGTGCCTTGAAAGTTGTTACATCTCTCTTGTGGAGCACTGCAGTTGTATTGTGAATTCAGCTGTTTGTTTTTGTTTGTTTGTTTGATGTGAACTTTTCCATGGGGAGTGTTTATGGGATATGTTATCAATGGAAGATGTACCTGCTTTTTGAACTGTTCTGCTGGTATCCTCTTCTTAAGTGGCTGATTGCCATTACTAGCACAAGCCTATGACCTTATCCTGCTGGAGATTGATTTAATCGGAACAATCGATTCCTTCCCCAATCAATATGTAATGAGTTAATATGTAATGGATATAAATCTATGGAATTGCCTTAGATATTCCTTACTTCCTCCTACTTATTCCAGAAAATGTGTCGACTACTTAATGTGGTAGTAAAAAAAAAAAATCTTTTAAATAATTCTGCATGTTTATAAACAAGATCTCTCTGAGGTCTTGACAGTAAAGGAACCCAAATTTGCTTCCACAGTATCTTATATGAGCAGTTATAGAGGAGTATGTCAATCAAAAAATGTTTATATTTATTGAGGAAAAAACTTGTAAATGTTTGGCATTTCAAAGCAAGATAAAAATATTTATATTAAAAAAATATCAGTAGCAAAAATCATATCTGAAAAGTAAATATTTCAGTCCTGATCACTTCTTGATTATTTTCCACTGCATGAATTTCCTTTGAGCATTAATTTCTCTTCTGATCCTGACAAGAGCAAGGAGCAACCTTATTAATCTGTAGCACTCCTTACGGCACAGTGCCATGATTGACTCCAGTGCAAGTCCTGCTTGCTGCAAAAAAGGGAGGTCCTGCCCTCCCCACCACTCTTGGTTTGGCTCTTCTGCTCCATCAGTAGTGGTCATAGGGATCCAGATCTGACTGGAAACTAATTTTAAAAAAAAAAGTTTTCAGGGCTTTTTTGTGGTTTTCTGCGTGGTTAGGTGGCACTAGGCAGTGAGGGCTGAGAGTTGGGGCTTGGGTTTGGGATCATGGAGCAAGACCACCTCCACCACAGCACCATGGTTTGGTGCTAAATTGAGCTGACCCTGGCAGCAAGGCTTCATGCTGTCTCTGATGGTGCTCTCCTGAGTGCTTCACCTGGGTGAATTTGTTTATGCTGGGAAAGTGCTAGGGAACGGTGCTGGAGAAATGCAAAGTGTTCTTACTGGACGTAAGCACTCCCATTTTTTCACAGTGAAACAGCTGAAAAGGGTACTGGCATATATTCAGCTGACACGCACTGATGGCACCATTGTCAGAAGATAACGTGTTGCCATTAGCACATGGAGATGTGAAATAACACTCCAAGTGTGTCTTTTTGAAGCACATTGGACCTAATTCTCCTCTCATCTGTATTGGATGTCTCTCCATGGACTATGTTGAAGTTGCTCGTGATTTACAGTGTAGAAAACCGGAGAGGAATCACGGATGACTGCCTTCCTCAGTGTAACAAGCCGTACGTGCGGGCAGAAGTTTTTACTTTCTCTTCTGTATCCAAATGTCCCCTGGAGTTTTGTTGTGAAAAGTTGGTTATAAAAATTGGGGGGGGCGGGGGGGGAATATGTCATTTGGGTTGTGAGTTATTGTTAATTAAACTTCAGTGTGACACATCCTTTATGTCAGGGGATTCCTGATTCTCATCTCAGTGGCCTAGTAGAACGGAGGAGCATCTCCATTGAGATCAATGCTCATTATTATTTCCCTCATTATCATCATGATCCTCATCAGTATTTGTTCTACAACACTGGCTGTGGAACGGAAGCACAGGGAGAGATGACCCTTGCATGTTCCTGTTCAACACCTTTCATTTTTAACAGACAACAGGCTGGGAGGGGAAGACAGCAGTGAATTTTTCACAGAGAATTAGATGCAACTACATGGAAGTCAAAATGAGCCTTTTTTTCCACTGTAAATGACATGATGAGATAACGAGTTTTCATTACTTTCATCAGAGTATAAGCACTAGCACATGGGTTGAAACCCACAGCGCACAAGAGGGTGATGGCCGTTATGAGACAGCTTGTAGGTGCATGAGGCTCACACATCTGTGCAGGAGAGGGACTGAACACTAGATGAGAAAGGAGTCTGCCCAAATAACAGGCAAGACATCAGGAGAGGGTTGTCAAATTTGATAAATGTTCCCTAGAGAGAGAAGATCTGACGTGGGAGGTAAAGTCTGCAGCCTTAACCTGTTCATGTTTGGTACTGTAAATGGGATTTTGGGAACTATTCTTTCTCCTCAGATGCGAGGCTGTTACTGTGGGGAAAATGCTTGTGTGACAGCCTCAGGCCTGAGCCATGGCTTTAGGCTGGCAGTGGAGGTGGCAGGGAGCCCAGCAGGATTCCCTTACCCAGCAGCATCTCCTCGGGGTGTGGGTGGGTTGACGGCAGGACGCAGGGCTCAGCCTTGGGGAGAACCGATAAAAGCGAGGTGCAACTCCTGCTCTGTGCCCCATGAAAACCTCCCCTGCTCACCACAGGGATGCCGCTGGCATGAAATGCAAAGAAAGGGCAGATGCTGCCAGAAGCATCTGGGAAACAAATTCAGAAAGATTCTCCAGATGTGGAATGACATTTGAGGGCAAATCCAGGGGCAGAAGACCCAACTGATATCCTGCTTATGTCATGAGTGATAATGGACGTAGGGATGGAGGGCTCTGCTCAAACCGTGATTGCAGACATACCTTGGTGAGTCAGCCCATTTCCAGACCTGTTTTGTGCTACATGTGGGACAGCAAGAGAAGCATCTGCACTGATGTGTGTCTGAGGAGACCTCGAACACAGCAAGTGTTTGATGACCTGACCACCCCAGTTTGCTGGGTGACCTCTTGTAAAATCAGTAGCAAGGAACACAGAAAAGAGGAGTTTCTTTGACTTAAGGACGTGGACCTTTCTGCTTAAAGTCCTTAAAATCAGTTCTTTTGGACACTGCACAACAGAAAAGACTGTTGTCATCCTGACAACTCATTTCTTCTGGTCTGTGATATATGAGGAGGGGTGTGAGTTGTGTGGCTCGTGTTCTGACAACCAGCTGATGATCCCACAACTGTCCTCTCTGTGCCCGCAGTTTCTCTTTCCACTGATGGAAAGTCATCTGGGGGTCCAGGAGTGGATGGAGTTGTTAAGGCCCTCTCATAGAAATGGTGGGTTACAAACATGTTCGTGTCGCTGTGCACTGTACTACAGGAGAAGCTGCAGCTATCTCTCTGGGGAAAACCACAGGTCAGAATATAACAATGGTTGAAAGCTTTCAGGTTCCTGGAAAAGGTCAAAACTGATCAGGATCAGCCTTGCTTCCAGCTTGATGAAAGAGCTGTTAATCCTGCTGCTCATAAAGAATTTAAGATTACAAATGGATGAGCCACACCTGCAAGACTGGAAGAACACTGAAATAAATGATAGAGGCTGGACTGGCAGAAAGGCTGTCATGCTGGGACCAACTTTACCCTGTTCTGGGCCAAGCCAGTTCCCAGCCCCTGTAGAGCTCCCACCTACAGAGGAGCACTGTGGTAATGGTGGCTGTCAGGATCCTGCGGTCCCTTTTTTGTCCCTGCCTATGGACAATGTCCAGAGGTGTCTGTCGTGTCATTCAGACACTGTCTGCAGGTCCTATATGATGCTTAGCTCTCTGCAGGACGTTAGTTTGACAGCAGACTTTTCCAAATACGCTCTTGGACAGAAGGGCATGCCTGTCGGGGAACGGGCGAGTGTGGTGGGTCGCCTTGGCTGGCTGCCAGGCGCCCGCCAGCCGCTCTCACTCCCCCTGCTCAATGAGATGAGGGCAGGGACGGAAAATGAGATAGCTGGCGGGGGGAGGGCACGCCAGGCTTGTGCATCAACATGGGAAAGAGTCGGTTTTGATGCGTTTTCATGGCAATTCCAAAACACCAGCTGTGCCTTGTGTTTTTCACATGGTAGCTGTTATCTCCCCTTCAGGGATACGTGGTAAGTTGCAGGCGTTTCTTAAGGTTATTTTTTTGTTAAATGCATATGTAAGGGATTAGCTATGTTTCTGAATATCTAGGTATAGACAGTACTGGTTTATAAAATAGAGGACGATACTAATTCATTGCAGAAAACAAGCAGAATACTTTTTTTTCTGGAAAAATGAGAAGATAGCATTGCAGTAGAATTAATTAATGTATTGCTCTAAGAAAACAAAACAAATTTTCTTCCTTCCCCTCCTCTCCAAGACAGCTGCAGTGTTGAGGATCTGCTCAGGTTCACCCTCTTGCATTGCGGGAGTGAGCAGTCTCTGCTGCCCGCTTCGAGCCCGGTGTCACCCCAGCATGTTCTGGAGGTCGCTGCAGGGACCTGGCTTGAGGAGACGTATTGGTTGCAGCAAAGTGTTTTGTGGGTCAACCTTTGAAGGTGAACTTGAGTCATATTAAAGTGTTTGCTGTGTGTAGATAGAGGTTTGGGGCTGCTACAGACCTAGAGAGGGTGGCAAGCTGCTCCCTCACATGTGAGTGTTATAACCCAGTGTGTTTGTGTAGCACATGGGTTAATGGGCCGTGGCTCTGGCTTGACAGAAATTGCCCGTGACTGTAGCACTGCGGTGATGTTTGACCTCTTTTGGCCCTGAGCCAGAGCGGTGTCCCCTTTGGGGGAGATCTCTGCTGCTCTTAGTGGCAAGCTATGCGTCTGAAGCTTTTTATGCACTTAAAATGGCTGCTGGGGAGAGAATGCACAAAATATTTTCCTCTTGTGAAAAACCCTGTTACGTTTAGAGGTATATGTTAGCATTACGGATTTTCCTAACACATTTTGTTGGAAGACAGCAAGATTACCAATGTGCATCTGCACGTGCTGAGCAGCTGCTGGCATACAGAGCTGGGTGTCGGGCTGGCTGCGAGGCTTGTGCATGGTAATTTGCCCCTCTCAAGCACGGCACAGCTAATGAGCACAGTCCCTCCAGTCACAGGAAGCACCCGGACACTCACCACAGCAGATCAGAAACAGCCACTGCTGGCCAGACTCATGAAAAAAGTGTATTTTGTGCAAGGCAAATAGCAGGATGTTGCATATTTTTCATTATTAACTCTGAAACCATACAATTAGTGGTTAAAAAATAAGATAATATATTTTTGTATGTTCAATCTAAAGATAAAGTAATACCAAGGAAAATACCGATCCCTACCTTAACCTCTCTCTCACAAAATAGAAATTTTCATTGTTTAGCTCTGGTCTGCATGTGCTGGAGTTCACAGTATATCTTGTATGGACTTCAGCTCCACTGTCCCGTTCCCTTCTCTTTCTTCCAAGACTGACCTGTCTTTCTTCCGCTTCCTGCGGGTGATGAGGAGTGTCTGCTTGATGGATAGAAAGAACAAAATGCCTTCTTGTGACACAGGAAAGAAAATGATCCAGGGAGTTACAGACCACTAAGCCTTTCATTTGTACCTGGTAAACTGGTTGAAATGATAAGAAAAAAGAAAACATTTGGGAGGTGCTGATAAGATCAGGCTTATCCAGTAGAAAGGTACTGTAGGATATGGTTGGAAGTGATAGGAAAAGCCTAGACTTGATGACCCAGCAGGTCACTTACAGGCTTTCACTCTTAATCTCTTAGAAGTCTTTGAACTTGTCAATAAGAAACGAAGAGAGAGGAACTGGTTTATCTTGCTTATGTGTGATATTGAAAGGTCTTTTGCAAGGCCTCTCATAGAAAGCAGTCAAAAATACAACGTAGGTAGGTGAAAGGGAAAAAGTATAGTCTTGAATCAAAAAGTGAAACAAAGATAGGCATAACTGGGTAATTTTCACCATGGCAAAGAGTTAAACCAGAGGTTCTTCGTGTGTTCCTAAGTCCTGTTATCAGGCCTTTGGTCAGGGATGGAGAAGAGCTGGAAAGGTAGCCAGATTTGTGGGCAGCAAAAAGCCAGTGAGGTTGGTCAAGTCCAGGGAAGATGATGAGGAAACTCAAAATGACCTAAACAAGCTGGTAAATATGTGACACAACATCCAAAAAATGTTCAGTGTTAATGAATGGCATCTGCCCACCTTGTGGTTTCTGCTTGAATTAGCTATAGTCAAACCAGACACAAAACACACTCTTCAGTATTACAGTCCCTGTGGGAGAAGGTCTTGTTGGGGCTGTTAATGCGATAAGTTATGACCGGTTTCTTTCACTGATAACCTCCCTGTGAGGGTCTGCAATTCAAGAAAAACTGTACCGGTGGCTTCAGACTCCGATTAATGATCCTTTTTCAGAAGTACAGAAGGGTGAGACAAAGACATACATAGCATTATCTAAAAAACAGCAATGGTTCTCTGTTTCAGGGTAGTCCCATCAGTGAGGGAACCAAAATTAAGAGGTTTCACGTACCAGTATGAATAATTACCCAAATTACTACTGGGATTTAAGTTAGATTTTCTCACTCCTTTTAGACATTACGTCTTGTTTCTTTTAAATAGCCACGCCTGTGTCTTTGTCCTACACAGAAATTTTGAATAGGAATTAAAAAAATATTATTTATTTGCTTTGCCTGCAAAAACTGTTGCAACTGAGTGTTCCCTGTACCACAGATTTAAAAGACCTCTGCACCTCTGAATTGGTGCAGCCTCCTGGGTGCCTTCCCTGCCCACGCCCCTGCCTTTCCCTACCACCTTTTTAAGCCAGATAAGAGCCGCTAGATGTCCCTTTCAAAGCAGGTGACTGAAGCCCTGGATGTTGGTAATTAGTGAGGAGAGCCTTTTAAGGAATTGAAATGTTGCATTGTTATGATTTGGGAAACAAAAGCTGAATAAGAACTGTAACACTTAACTATGGAATTCCACTTTATTTTTCTCTAATGCAGGCTAAGCTGCCTTACAGCAATCTTTTAAATGTAATGATTGAGACTGTTATAGGAGATACTATACAAAGCAGCATCTTTTGCAGCCTAAATAATAAGTAGGGCAAGGTTTTAAATGAGGCTAGAGTAATGAATGCTGTACAATAATTTTGATGATAAATTTCCCCGGAGGATAAAGTGGAAGAACAGAAGCAGGCTGTATTTAATCATGCAAAGTTAAAGGAATGCAGACCAACAAATATTTATAGAGATATACAGTTTTTCTAACCTTTTCTGAGATACTCTTGCCCCTTTTTACCTGAGAATACCAGAAATTCAGGTCTTTCAGTGTATAATAATTAGGAGGAGGAACTGATCACATAGGTCAAGTGTTTCTTTGATGTGGTGCACAGAAATTCCTGTTTCTTTGCACACTGGAGGACTCAGACAATAAGACACTTGTTTTTCACAGCTATTTCATTCATCAGTGAGCCTGAAAGGCACGCTTTGAGCAGATACACAGCCTGCGATGACATACTCTGCAGCTGCTCTACACCTAGCGTTGACCCAAGGAGATATGTCCCCACCTTACGGCAGAGTGCTGTGCGGAGATAATGACTTTGCTCCCAGAAGCCATATAGTTCCTCAATGTTGCATGCAGAATAATCAGGAGGCCTGCGCATTGCGTTGTGGAGACAGGATCTGGGCTTCCACGTACAGACCAAGCTCGAAGGCTTTGCCATGTGCTCCATCACCCGGTGTAGGCCTGCCCTTCCCGTGCCCGTACCAGCAAGTCTGCTCCTCAGAGGTTGTTTGTGGTGCTCCTCTGGTGCAGTTTCTTCCGGCTTCTGGCCTTTGCTCTTTGTTTTGAGGAGGCAAGCACGACTTCAAAAACCAAGAGGCAGTAAAAAAGTCCCTGCTGATGTCTGGCTTCGTGTTCCTGGTTGTTCTGCATGGACACATGTGCTTGTGCTAGGGTTGGGCAATTGTTCCATATAGCATAAGGCTGGGATGTGTTGTTTTATAAATCTTAAAATTAGGGTGGTCTTAGTGTACTTTAGCTCAACCTGTAACAGTTTTCACTCTGCAGAGTGAAGATTTCTGTCCAGCTGATCGATACCTAAAGCATATATTGATTTCCAATTTAGGTGTTAACTTTTTAGCTCTTAGAAGTGCTCTTGATACCAGTTTTCTTTCACCTTGCCTGGTGTTCTTTATATGCCGAACATTATGACAGTAAGCGAGCTAGGATCTCCTTTGGTGAGATGATTAGTTCTAGTGACTTCGAGACTGAAACGTGCAAAGATTTACTTGTCTTGTGTAAGCACTACGGTACATGAAATATCTGTGTTTAAGGCAATAGCCTGAGGAGTGCGTTTATTCTGGTCTGGCACACACTTCCTCTAGTGTTTCTTAATCTGTGTAGTCTATCCCTGAAATGATATAATTAATTAATAGTGCCGTTTATTACATTCATGTTGTTTTCTCATCATAATTCATAGAAAATGAGCCGGAGGCCCACAGCTCAGGTTGCTGGATGGCTGGACTTTATTTAAGCAGTAAGACACACATGGCAAGCAGTGCATTCCTATGTGATTATGCCTCCAGTAGTGTTAGGAGGCACAAGGTCAAAAGGCTCAGTGACTTTAACTGCCTGAGAAGTGCTATGTAATCCCCTGCAAATGGACTGTCTACAATGTCTTATTGCTGTATCAGAGAGGGAATTATTTCTTTTTAAAAGCAGACACATGAATTACCTCTGTATTGGCACAGGTATGACATCACAGCTATGCCAATCAGAAATTCTCTTTGTCTTGGGTTTTAACACCCAATTTTCAAGCTCAGGTCATCTGGAAAAAAAAAAAAAGATTTTGTTAAAATGGTGTTTTATCCTCTCTGTACTTGAGTCCCATTCGCTTGCTTCAGTGTGGAGAGCATCATTCGTACATGTGCGTGTGTGGTGAATTGCTCTGCAGCAGCTTTTGTAGCACCATCAGGCACTGAGCAGCGACTGCCATGTCTTCGCAGAGCTGGTGGCACTGCGAGCATGGCCTGGCTTCTTGTGCCCAGGCTGGACCTGTGACCTGGTGGTTGGTGGAGGGAGGACCGGGCAGGGCTGAAGCAGGGTCTGTAAGGGACCCATCCAGAGACAGTAAATATTGAACTCCGCAGTGCTGTTTTTAGCCACTTTGAAAAACAAAATCGTTGCCATTTAAGCCACTTAGATCCTTATCTCACAGTTTCCTTTCTGGATGGCTCCTGCAGGGCCACAGAAAACAAACAGAACCCCCCCCAACATATTAGCTTGGATTTAAAATGAGGAGCAGGAGTCTGCCCTTGGATTGTTAGAGCTCTCCTTGAATCGTTTGCAGCTGTAACCAGCTGCATGCATGTGCCACATGGTGGAGGTGTGGAAGGGAGCAAATACGGGACTGCAGAGGCATGAATGTAGCAGGAAGAAGTCTGCACAGGAGTGGGTTGGATCTGGGGAGGGAGCTGCCAGGCTTCTGGGGAGAGCTGGGTGCTGCTCAGTGCGCATCCCTGTGTCACCACGTGCACATCCCCTCATCGCCATGTGCACATCCCTGCACTGCTGCAATACCACTCATTCCTGGGATTTCCTGGGAAAGAATTAGTGGCTGGCTAATTAGTGCTGACTCTCCGTCCTTCCACACTTGCAGCACAAGGCAAGCTGGAGGCCAGCCTGGTGGTGAGAAAGCTTGTGCGGTGCCAGGCTGCTAGCACCCAGCGTGGAAACGTCTGGTGTTACGGCACCAAACCAAACCATGCAGGCTTTTGCCTCTGCGCAGCCATCCCCTGTGCTGCTCATGACGTGCCTTCGTTGTCCTCCAACACTGACCTTTTTGTGGAGGTGGTGGAGAGAGCTCTCTACGTAGCTGTAACTTGATGTGCATTGCTTATGCTTATGCTTATTGTAAGTCAGTGAAATATTGTGCCTGAGTAAAAGCGCATCGAACATTATTAAAACTCAGGAACTCAAGCAATCAAGGAAGCAAAGGGAGGGCAGACAGCAAGGTAAGCACTTCAGGATCCAGGCAGCAAGGCTGTGATTTCAAAATCAATGTGTAGCTATCAAATTCTTTCAGCCTAGCACTGTCTTCTCCTTTTTTATTGACAAACATAACCCCAAAATAATAAAATCATCCTGATTTACAATTATTGTTGATAAAATAAATACACATGGGTTGCAGCTTTGCTAGCCTGAGCAGATGAGGAGCAGACTGTGAGGATGCTATTTATCTTGATGGTATTGGAAGGACTATCAGCAGTCACTGCCATTTTGCTGCTGCAGCTGGATGGTGCTGCAGTGTCATAACTGGCTCAGCCCCTTCAAATTCGATACAAATCTCAGGAAAGATCAGAGTTTGCAGTGGTGTCTTTATCTGGGGCCATGAAAAGTCGCTGTTCAGCTGTGGAGGGTTTTGGGGGCAAAGCAAGAGGAATCATCATCCTGTCAGAGGGCAAAAATTTAACAAATAGTTTTAAAGGCTTAAAATAAATCTATCTTCATAACCCGGCTGCAGTGCATTTTTCCATAGGTGTGTTATAGAGGTAATGATACCTCTACAGTGAACTCAATTAACCTTCCGCAGCCTTCTGTGTGACAGGGAGTCCTAAATCTTCTTTTTTGTGAGAGTATGTGCAAGATTTGAAGCTACTTTGAACTTAGCATTAATAAATGCCATTTCCTAATTGCTGCTCATTTGTTTTTTTGTTTGTTTGTTTTTTACAGTGAGAAGGACATGGTGGCTGTGAGCAGGATCTAGTGTTCATGGTTGAAAAGAGCTTTCCGCACAGAAGTGAGGTAATTTTACTTTTTTTTATTATTAATGGTGCAAATCTGTTGCTTGTGTGGGTGCCATTTGGGAGTTTCTGTTCCTTAATGATGTTATGAGATGTTCTTAAATTTAGTTCTGTCTGTCGGTGTTACTTTGTATAAATGGGCACTGGTTGCCAGTGGGGACCATGCAACTCTCCTCTGTCTGAGACCCGGTGCATGTTGAGTGCCTTGTGGAAATGTCACAGAAAAAGGTTAGGTAGGAAAATTAGTCTATTTAGGTGTTCACAGCTCAGTTTTCCTACAGATCTTTCTTCTACTCTGTGATACATCCTAGTAAGGATGTCTGCATCAAGCAGACTCGGTAGTGTATGCACCTGCCAAGCCTCTGAGACCTTCAGATGAACACATTGTGCAAGGAGCAAAACGTTTCGTCTGGGAGGGAGGACGTCAGCACTAAATGAGAAAACAAGAGAAATGGATGATCCCCATAATGCATACCCTATAATATAATCATTGTTGTTTGATAAAAGAGACAATTCTAGCACCTCTCAGTGCCCTGCTAGGTATGTCTGGATTTATTATTCAAAAAGGCACAATCAAATCTCTTCATTCGGTTGACAAATGGGAGCTATTCAATTCAGTATCTGCCTTTTATTTACAGCATGTAGTGGGGTGATTTATACTGTAGCTGCAGATCTTCCAAAACAGTTTTAATTAGCAGCATTGGCTATTAGAGTGAGAGTCCTGTAGCTTCCCTGTTGTATGCATTCCTTTAAAACTGAATGGAAATCTTTGCCAGGCACTGCTTCGCTCTTTTTTTGTACTACCAGGCAGAGAACATACCTTGCTGTAGCATCTGAGAGGATGCGTTCATGGATGCAGCTCCAAGGGGCAGGCAGGGGGAGGTTGAAGGTGGTAATTGCTGTGCTTTTGGGGAAACAGGGCAGTCCTTGGGGCATTACCACTGACATCATGCAGGGGGTTGCAAATGTCCTCAGTGACTTCTGTTTTGAGAACAAAGTAAGCATGGAAGGTGCCACAACAAGCTGCTCAGGCTGCTTGCACAGGTGTTTCTGGATTCTGCTCTGGATTTTTGTGCATGGAAGATGATGGATGGGAGAAGGCAGGAGCCCTCACCTGAGCATGTCCTGTGTTGGAGCAGTCACTACACTAGTTTTCCTGTGTGCATTGTCTGATGATATAAGTGAGTATTTCCCTCAGCTGTTCCCTTATCCACAGAGCTGCTCTGGCTTGTGGTCTAATTGGTACCCCTGAGGTACGGAGCAGAGTGAGGCACGGTGCGGAGGTGAGTTACGAAAGGCACTAGTTTGAGTCTCTATTATTTTCACGCATCTGGTAGGAATGTAATCCCTTTGAGACCTCTGCCTATCTGTCAAACCTGAGATCAGCCAACAGGTTCAGAAGTTATTTGGGGAAGCAATGACTGACAGAACAATTGCATGGCTCTTGTTTTTTTTTTTCCAGGAAATCAGGCTAAAAAGGCACACGAAACATAAAGAGCATTTTTTTGTGTTTTATGTGGTGTGTGTAGCATGCAGAATGGTCTGTTGTTATGCTTCCACTGATGCCTTTTTGACATGAGCAATGCAGTCATTCTGTCTTTGGATCAAATAAGCCTTTGTACTACTTGTCACCATCGTGCCGTGTCTGTGCGTGTGTAAACTCTGTTTGCTACATCCCCTAGTGTAAGCCCTGCTGCTGCCTGCAGGTGGGCGATTCTGCTCAGTCTCTTCAGGTTTTCTATAGCAGCTCATTCTCTGTCAATGACATTTACTCTGGAGAGCAAGTAAACCTTAGAAAAATCTTAAGTTTGAGGTTGACAATAATATGAAAAGAGAGGACATGAATGCTGGATCTGATCGCAGGTGCTTGGTGTCTCTGCATATCCTTCTCTTGTAGGAGGTCAGGGAAGCAAGGCACATTTGAGGGAGATAAGGCTGACAAAAGTTCATTGCTGTCCAGCCACCACTATGTTTTTGGCATTTAGGAGACTGACGGGAAAACAAGGAAATAGGAGGTGAGGACATAAAAAGTCCTGCTACAGACAGAGAAGCCTGATACTAATGTGGTCAGACGGAAGAGCAGACAAGTGTGTGGAGCAGCAAGTGAATGGCAACGGTTCATGTGGGGTGCAGGGGGTGATGGGCTCTGCAGCCAGGACAGAAGCACAGCCTCAAGTAATTCACAAGTCAGCTTGCTACGCTATGAAAAAGTTGAGGTACTCTGGCTGAACGCAAGCTGGATTTTTTTTTGTCTTGGAGAGTTCTGTTTAGGTATTTTTGTTTCCTTTTCTGAGCATATCAATAAATCATGTTGTTTAAGGAAGCTTTCAAATTATTAATATATTTGGTCTTGTCTTTGAGCCAGTGAGTAGTAGTAGGTAAGCTGTCTTTGGATATTACGCTAAGTGTTTTTCTACTGCAGTTCTAATAGAGTGTAGGACTGAATTTGATAGTGTTACCTGTTAGTGATTAGAAAGTGAAAAGCTGTCAGTGCATCTATACGGTAGAATTGACTTTGATGGATAGGTTGGCCATTATTCATTTCATTGTGTTTAAATTTGGCCTTAAATTAGTGAGATTTCCCCTTAAAATTCCCCTTTTCCCCAACATTTTGAAAGCATTTTTAAGGCCTGAATTGTGAAGGAAAAGAAAGAGAAGAGAACAGTTCTGTTCATAATCACTTAAATATTAAATAATGCATTAGTCAGTGGTACAGACTGAACTCTGCCTGAGAAAGGTACTTTTAAATTACCAAAATATTAACATTGTAATTATTGAGCATGGATAATAGTTATGAATTATGGATCAGTCAGGTTAGCAGAATCACAGCCGCCTAATAGAGAGAGGTACAATGGCTACGTGCGGGGAGATGACTGAGGATTCAATCCCTCTTCATATTTTCATATGCTCCTCTCTGCTAAGGAGGGTGCTGCTAGTCCCTGGGAGCTGCAAGAGCCCCCCAAGGGCTGCAGCATCCCTGCCTGGGGAGCAACTGCTCCACAGGAGTACGGTCCCCATGCCACCAGGGCTTTTCCACGTGCCAGCCCGGATGGAAGGCTTTAGGTGCTGTGCTTTGTCTGACGCTGTCACCACTTGTCATCACTGAAAAGCGCTGGCGTGCCCCGAGGCTCAGCACCTGCAAGGGCAATTGCTGCCACTTCCAAACCTTGTCTTCCCCCAGGATACCGTGGAGGGTGGCAGAGACACCGGGGTGGTTAAGGACCGTGGCTCTAACTTTGCTGATGACCCACTATCTCATCTTGGGAAAATAACTTCCCATCACCACCTCTCAGTTCCCTTGTCTGTAAAATGAAGATAGCATCATGTCATACCTCTGCAAAGTGTTTTGACATCTGTCAAGGAAAAGTGCAGCCTAGAAGCACACAGAGAATATCCTACTATCAAGTGACTCCAGCAGGACCCCCAGGCAGCCTTTGCTGTAAGGATATATATATTTTTTTCTTTGTGACTGGTGAGCCCTGGGGTTTGCGGTGGCAAGAGCTCCTGCCCTGTCCCTCTCCATTTTACAAGGGCGTGTTGCTGCTGGTGTCAGCATGCAGCTGCTCTTCCATCAGTTAGTATACTTCTGGCCAGCATCTTGCCTTTTCGTCAGCCACTTTCATCTTCTCCAAATGGAACCAGTTTTGCTTTTGTTTCATTTTTTTTAGAGGAGGGTTGTAATGTGCTTGAATTGTTTGGAATAAACTTTTGAGATTCAGTGACCTTTGTTAATCTGGAAGGTTTTTTTGAGGTCTGCAGGAAGAATTAATCATATGTATGCTGTTTGCTTTAAAAAGTCTCTGAGTGAATTTGGGATTTCCCAGGTAGCCATCAAAAGGTCAGCGGCTGGAGGCAGAAGCTGGGAGCAGCTGGGAAGCGGGCAGCTGGGGAGCAGTGCAGTGGGACAAACCATCTCAGAGCAGTTTCAGAAGTAGGGAGACACCTGTAGGAACATGTAGCATTGGAGGACAGGGCTGTATTTGAGAGATTGGCCTCAAGCAATACTTTAGACAGAAATTTAGAGCATCTAAGGAAACAGTAGACTGACTGCATGCTCTTGTACCATACTCATATTTGCTTGCAGTATTCTGCTGTTTCAAAAGCAAGTTTTTGTGCTTTCAACAAAATGTCCCTTGGCTCTAAAAGAGTCTTAAGTTATACGTGGCTCAAATAAACAATGAAAATTTTGAAATCTGCAGCTGGCTGCTGGTGTCCCAGCTGGCAGTGCAGTCTGCTCTCCCAGGCACACAGGGTACAAGAGTCTGTAAAGCAGAAGGTTTGCCTCATGGACCCTGCCAGCATCAGCTGTAGGTAAGAGCAGCGTGTCCCTTCATGTGTCCACCTGAACCTCCCCAGCGTTGCAGTGCTCTAGCAAGGACCATCCAGACTCCAGTCCCCTCCTGCTGCTGCGAGCAAGTCCAAGGGCTGTGCCAAGGAACGATGTGCTGAGTTTCTGCAGGAACCAGAAAAGGTACTGGTGCCTGCACACTGTGCGGGGTTTCCTGGGGAGAGGAGATTAGACACAGTTCATCCTTGCCATTGCACAAACAGGCGAACTGCACGCAAAGTTACCATTGGCATCCTGGAGTAGCAGTGGCTGTAGAAACAGAGGAATGGTGAGGACTTTCCAGGTTATCCAGTCGTGTGTGCTGTTCCTTTGTGTCACATTTTGGAAATGGATTCCCCAAAGAGTCTCTTTCCCAGAAGCTCCTTGGGATGCAGCAGAGCTGTAGATCATGGTCGGAGTGGCAGAAGGCAGCTCTGAAGCTGCCAGTACAGACCCCAGGAAGAAGGAGAAGGCTTTCCCCTGCAGGTCTGCTGTGTGCCATTGCTAAATATGTTAGGTGCTGTTTAGCTTGGGGTATTTCATGGTACAGCAGACCCCTGTGGGGATCCTCTCTCCTTCCAGCCTCTGTACCAATGACTTTGAGGACCACATAGCTCTGAGTTCAACCTACAGAGGAAAAAGAGTTCGTGAAGAAAAGGGCAGACGTCAAAAGGGAGGGACAGTCAATGCCATTGATATCCTAAAGGCTGCAATGTTTTGCTCTAAAGGGTCCTTACTGAGGAAGGTCTTTCTCTGAATTTTACAGAATTTTGCATGTTTAAGCCAATCCCTTTAATGTAGTTTTAATGTGTTTTGCTGTATTCAGCAGTGGTTTTCACCTGTGAGCCCTGGCATGCTGCTTCTCGATGAAGATAATGTTGGTAGATGTCTCACAAATTAGTTTCAGTGCAGTGAAGTCTTTCATTTCCTACTGTGCAGCTCTATTGTTCACCCCACTTAGTGTATTCAAATGATGCAGTGGAACTTGCGCTCAAACTTACTTTCAAGTTTTTATCAAGTCTTGGAGTATAATTGCATTACTTGTTACAGGGAAGCACGTTTGGAGACTTTGAGTCACAGAGGCGCGTTGCATGACGGATGTGAGTTAGAGCAACTTTTGAATGCCCATACAGGGCCAGAACGCCTTGAGCACTGTTAACCCTTCCTTCCAGCGTGGGCTCTTCACTAGGGATGTAATCAGGGCCTGATTTCTGCCAGTGGTCACAGGGACCTCGCTGCAAGCAGCCTGGGTGCTTCGCAGGGCTCATCCTGCGGCAGTAGAGCGTGGACGATGCTTCTTCTCCAGATGATTAAAGAACAGAGCTTTCTCTTTAATGAGTTCTTCCCTAAAAAACACTAATGGAGAAGTTATGGGCTAGAAACATTTCTGTCCGATCCAGAACACACAGAAAGTCTGAATATGAATGATTTAAAGAGTACAGGAAAGCATAAAGATGTTGAGGTGAATTTACTGCTTTGTTCAGTGCCACAGATTGTGTGAGGGCTCTTCAGCATGAATTAAAGAAAGGTTCCAGTCATGAGATATTACAGTTTAATTCAGACATTAGCACAGTCAGGGAGAGTAATGTATCTGTACAACCATATAGGATTTCCCATACTGGATTGCACCTGTGGTGTGTCTGGTCCTGTTCCCATATAGACAGTGCTGTATGTGTCAGGAAAAATAGTGTGATATGGGATGATAGGCAGCTTGGAAGGATTTACCTGGAGCAAGCTCTGTCTGCTAACAGTTGGCTCATATCCCAGCCCTGACCATGAGCGCTTATTGCGAAGAAGTCCTATTGGATGTGAGTGAGGATGTTCTTCTGACCTTCATCAGCCTCAGTGCGTTAATGAATCACCGATGCCTGCGCCTTGCTCATGTCCACCAGCAGCGAGGTCTGTGGGGCAGTGCTGGGTTTAAAAACGCACACAGTGCTTTTTCAGGGCAGTTTTAAATGTGGTGTTTGTCAGCATCATCCATCCCCCCCATCACTTCTTATTCATCCCCTCTCCAGCTGAAGATGGTACCAGTTTTCCTGGGTGCTGAAAATATTTACAGCTGGCATCTAAGCTTTTTTGCTTCTTTCTTTCTTTTTTTTTTTGACGTCAGGTGTCCCAGTGTTTTGGTTGAGGTTGGATACACTTCCTGCCTTGATACTTGAAGTGTCATTTCTTGTTCCAGTCTCCATAGACCTTCGCTTTGACTTTCTGATCACTTCTGTTTACAGACCTGTGACTTGCCCGGAGCTTTTATTTCTCCTGGAAAATGTGGAGGAAACAGAGGTGACTGAGGAAGAGCTATTTCTGTGTTAGGTTTGTTTTAGGCTTCTGGAGGCTTTCTTGCTCACTTACTTTTTTTTGTCAGTGTAAGAATTTCCAGAAATGGCTCTGAAGTAACCCCAGTGCTCTGTCTCTTTCCATTTTTTGGCTGAGAAAGCGTTGTGCTGCGTGTCACAGAGGCCGTCAAACCGGGCTCTACTGCACATCAGCAGTCCGCCGGGTGTTTGCCGCTCTCTTCAGAGCAAGCATTCCTGGTGCTGCGCAGAGAGGAGCTGAGCGAACAGATGGGCCAGGAAAGGACCTTGCTTTCGGTGGGGCTGGAGGAGGAACTCATTATACAGCCAGTGGGCTGTCACACAAGTCTCATTTACCAGCCGCTGGTGCACAAAAAAAGGACACTGGAAAGAGGTGCCTTGCAGGGCGGGAGTGCTGCGGCACCAGCCACCTCGGTGCCATTCGGTGAGGAGGCTTGTTGGGGATGAGGAACAGGGAAAAAGCCAGGAGAGGCAGAGATTTTACAAACAGGCATCAAAACGCTTTGTAAAAAATGACAGCAACTCCAGCTTTGGGGGATCAAAAGAGAGCACAAAAATATCAGGTGAGGATGAGCCACAGTTCTGGCTCTGCAGTGTGGCCACACTGAGATGAAGGTCCATTGCCCAGGTGCTACGTCCTGCCAAGTATTCCCTGAAAGAGCCAGAAAGTATTAAGAAAATATGTTAAAAAAGCACTATGTTCAAACAAATGAAAAGGACCGAAAGTCCCCAGGCTGTGTGTTACATTGGACAAGTGGCTGGACTGCTTTGCGTCTTCCTTCAGAAAAGGAAAGGTGATGTTGTTTCTTGTCTGCTTGCCAGGGGGAGCACACTGCACTCGGAGCAAGGTGCAGTTTTTAAAAGCCCAGAGAGGTGAAACTCTGGGACTTAGCCAAAGAAATTGGAAGTTCTGGGATTTGGCTTTGTCATTGTGACAATGGGGCGAGCACTGCAGGAGTCCTCAGTAGATGCTGCTTCAGTTGCCGTTAAAGATATGGAAATTTTTGGCACTGAGAGGAATATCAAAAATGTCAGTTGGCAGAAGTCTTGGAATGGGAATGTGCAGGGTGGGAATGCTTTTCTTTATTTATAGTAAAATCCATTAGGAATAGGGGACAAAATGTTATCTCTGGGTTACTCCGTGGGTTTAGAAGTGCATGATTGATAGCACATTAATATTTTTAAGCTCCCTGCTTCAATAATGTCATTGGGAAATCTGGCTGAAAAATATTTGGCTGCTTGTATAATCCTAAGTTTTATGCAGGCAAATCCACTGCTATCATGTGGAGTGGGGTCCTGTGCCCGCAGGAGGGGTCTCATCAGGCAGGCACGTCTCTGGTCTGCGCTGCTGGGGTCTCCTGTGCAGGGAGAAGTGGGAGGAGACTTCTGCTTTGAATTAAGCAGAATGTTGTGTGTTTAAAATGTATAAAGAGGCCAAAAATATGTCCCCACAGGCTAGGGTGGTTTTTCTTTTTTTCTTCTTATTATTTTTAAGCTAGTACCTGGCACAGCTGGCATCGTGACGGTGCGTAACCTTTACCGTAGGTGAGCAGGCTGGAGGCAGACAGATGTTCCAGCATTGTTGGCTGCGGATTCTGCATTCTGTGCCCACACATTGAGCCCAGATGGTCCTTTGTAGAAACACAGCAGCCTCTGCCTCCTAACACCCCGTCCCACCTGTTGACACGTACAGTATGTCTCAAAAGAATAGCTAAGTTACTGGGGAGAGGAAGACAAAAAGATGCAGCCGCACTTCTGGCTGTGGAACAAGGCAAGCTGTGTTGTAGTGCATAGCAAGGAAGCCAACAATTACGGATCTCTCCAAAGCAGAAGGCTTTATATAAATAATACATTCTGGTAATTTACCAGATTGCGGCATGTATTGAAATACGGAGGATTTTTTTTTTTAATGAAAGGGAGCTTCTGTCCTGAGAAGAAATTAGTCAATGCTGAATTGGATTTGGTTCTCTTCCTGCATGTTCAGCTTTGTATAGAGAATAAAAAAGGGCAGAGAAGAACAAATTGACTCTGGAAGCCACCTCTGACAAGTCTGGCTTCAGTCCTGCCAGCCCTTCCTGTAGAAGTGAGCCCCCACCGCGCGTCACTCAGCGCGTGGGGCTTCTCTGCTCTCCTCGCCTTAATAGTCCGGTGAATCTGGCAGGTGGGACGGTGAGCTGGTGCAGGACGGTCCGGCGTTACGGGCATCACAAGCGCTGCACCGATTTCCAGCAGTGGAAACTGCTAAATAAAGCACTTGTTGTTGTTTCCTAATAGGTTATAACTTGCAGTTAGAAAACTGATCGCTGGCTGAAGCTGACATTTGAGCTGTTTTGGTTCCCGTCGGTTCAGAGCTGGAGAGTTGTACATCAGGGAATTTGTTAGCTGATACATCATACAGACCTTTCAGCTGTTTAAGGAATAATACTGTATTGTGCAAAATATTTTGCAGGCAGGCACTTTGCAAGCCCCAGCGAGTGTTTTACAGATTCTTCTGCAAAGGAAGTTGTCATTGAGTAGCAGCATGTTTTATTTATTTTGTTTGGTTTATTAAACATGTTTTATTTATAGAGCGTGCTTTCTAGAGAACCATCTGCAGACACGTTCTTCAAGAAAATACACGGGACTGTGCGTTTGCAGATGCTGGGTTGCCATTTGCGTGCGTTGCGCACAGGGGCACCCTGGGGGAGATGAAGGTGTGCTCCGTCCTCTCGTCCCCTTTTTCTTTGGACAGGGAGGGTGGCCAGAGGTGGGGGAGGAGGACAGAGCTGCCCTCTCCAGCACTGCAGCTACAGCCAGGGTGCATGCCCAGCACTTAAAGCACTTAAAGCACTTGTGCCTGAGCTCGAAGTCGCGGCTGCGTGACCTGTAACAGGCTCACCGGCCTGTGCTGGAGGAAAACTGCCAGCTGGGTCCTACGCAGTCAGCCAGCTCGTAGGATTTGTAGGGACGGGTGGAGCTGCGTGTAGGAAGTGCTCAGTGATCACCTGGAAAGATGGATCTGAAAGGGACTCAATTTTTGACTGTCCTGGAGTGAGTGCTCAGCCTAGGAGCTAGAACGGCCAAAGTCTCCGTGCCTGCACAGAGAGCGTGCCTGCTGCGTGCTCTGTGCTCGACCCCCAGTTGCAGACCTCTGCTGGCCCCTTGTCCCCACCACGCAGCTCCTCGCCTGCTGGAGTCCTTCCGCAGCTCGATTTAGCAGCTAGGATGACTAACTCCAGCCGTAATCCTTTTAAGCATAACCATGGAAGGATCTTGCTAATCACCTTGTATCATAAAGAAGTGTGAATTTGGGTGTATGTGAATTTTTGCACCATCTGTTCCCTTTCCTGCAGCACTGAGTGAGATTTTTTTTTCTCCTTTGCTCAGTTCCAAGCAGGTACGTGTGATACCGATGTCTGCTACGACATTGCACGGAGTTTTCCACTAGTATGTGTGTGCCAGTATATGGTCATAGGCCTATCAGTGCAATGCAGGTGGAAATCTATTATGGTAATAAACAACCTCCTGCCTTTCTCTCTTCTGGTCATCCTCTTAATTAAATTGAAATTCCTAAGATATGTTCAATTTTGTACTTTTTTTTCCCAAGTAGAAGGAACTCTGTGCACAGCGGTGTGGCCAGCTGGCAGAGCTGTACAGAAGCACACTTCTGCTGGGTAGGTTTTGTCCCAGCAATCTACAGCCAGCGGGCAGGGGAAGCCTGCTCCTAGCAGCGATTTCACATGATTGTTAATGCCCTGGAAGCTGAATTCGAATATTGTCGGTCTCTACCACTCGCAGTGCTTTGACACTAGGCCATGGCAAGGAAAGAGAAGCGTGGTTTAAGTTACACATTGATTATAATGGGTTTTGAAAAAACTGAGATTATCATCCAGAACTAAAGTCTCTGATCCGAGTCCTAGAATAAATTTAAGACTTTTCCGCTCTCTGTCTTAACCCTTGGCCATGTACAATTGCTCATCTTCACACAGCAGCTAGTTTCTCCAGAGCAGATCATCTGCATAAACCTTCCAGCAACGTTTTAGACGTGACAGTGAAGGTTCGGGGCGTCAGAGGCCGTCTGCAGCGCACCTGGCTTCAGACGTGTCCGGTTCCGCGCGCGGGCTGCTGCAGCACACTGTTTTGCCTGTTGGCAGTCTGTGATATTCTGGGAAAATAGGCTTACATCTGGACTGCTGTCCTTGCAAAAACGTGGCAAAGTGCTTGCTTAATCACCCGCAGGGTGAGGCAGTCATGTGCTTTCCAGGACGGGGCCCTGCTCACGTCTTCTGAACCTTGTGCCCTGCCAAGAGAAAGCCCGTCTCGTGGGAAGCTGCTGCGAGGGCTGGCGCGTCAGAGACGAAGCCAAATCGCTGTGTGTTGATGGCCGTTTACACTGACAGCCCAGAACTTGCTCGCAGGTTCTTCCTTTGTCCTGAACACCTTTCTTCTCCTCTTCTTCACCTGCTGCTGTCGCTTTCGGCAGCGGCACGGCTTGCTGTCGGGCAGCACCAGGCCGTGCGGGTGCTCTCCAGAAGCACTGAGTGTGCACTTCTCTGGCCACAGTGCTGGTACCTGGCCATGCTCGGCAGTCTGGAAAAGCCACCCTTTTGGGGTTATTCTGGTGTGCTAGAGCATTGCACATGGCTGTCCCTCTCAGCTGAATCAAGTAAGCCTCAAGTACTCATGAGTTAAATGGGCTAATGCATCAACACCTTGCAAGCCTTGCTTTAAAATTTCATGTCTTCCAATTGCATTACTTTCTCAGTCATTGCAGCTGTGAGCAGAAGCCCAAGTGCTGTTTTATGCGATCATTGATCAAATCAGGATGCAAATGAGGCCCTAAAAGTATATATATAACATGGGAAAAAATTTACATGTATAAATGAAAACCCTTCAAATTAGAAAATTTTGTAGCTCAGGCGATCATAATTTATTAAGATCAGCTGTAAATTTTGTATGGCAGCATAATTCCAAGTTTCACATCTTGGCATTTCAAATAATTTTAATTAAGCAATAGATTTACAATTTATTCCACAAGTAATACAATCTGCTTAGATTATGCACATTTTCTATAGTTTTTCTTTTTATTACTGTATTCATTTAGCTGAGCAAATTTATAAAACTAATTAAAACAGAAGTACTTTTTTTGATTCAAATTGTAAATGAAAAACAATGATCTACTGCAAAATGACGCTTGCAGAGAAAATAAGATCAGTTACAACTCGATAGGTATTTTATATCTTAGTCTTTAAACTAAAAGCAATTATTTTTATAGCAGGTTCTTGGCACAGTCTCACGTGTTTTCATGTTTTGAGATGCCAAGAGAATGAGAGTTTAGGATCTGATTCAACAACATATTCAAACATGTCTAACTTTAACCGTGCAATCAGTCCTCATTGAATTCCTTGGGTTTCTTACTTGCTGAAGCACTTCGCTGAGCTGGGGTCACGTTTCAGAAGCAGTACAGACCTCAGGCTGACGTCCTGCCTGGCTTGCTCTGCCAGTCTATGTGCAGCAAGTGCTTCAGATGGGCAGGAGAACCACAGATAAGATGAACGAAGGGACATGGTCAAACCCAGCATGCACAGTGTTGTTCTTTATAAAGCAGGGGTGATGTCCTCAAAACTCAGAGAACTTGTAGTGCTGTGAGAAGCAGGTAGATGTAGGCGTAGATACTGGTATAGACGCACATATAGGCACTGGTGTTTTCTGAGGGTGCTTGCCCAAGGATCCTTCCAGGCTGAGCTGGTTTGGTCCCAGGTCTTGGGCATGCAGAAGGGACAGGGTTTTCTCTCGTCTTTGGCATCCTCGTGTCCCCAGGTTGGTGCTAACAGCTGAGCTTCGGTACGATACGGAGAGCCAGGAGCGCATAGCATTGTTTGAACTCATTTGATGACACGCCAGTGCAGGTTTAAACACCAATTACCATGTTTCAAGTGACAAATCTGGAGGGAAAAAAAGATGGTCATTTAATAAATTTATTATGAAGGCAAATGACTCATACATAAATCAAACCGCTTCATTAAGGGAGAAACTCAGTCTGCTAAATACAGAGGTGACACAGGTTAACTCCACAGTCGTGACACCAACTCTTGTGTCATCTCTGATGGGATCTCAGGATGAGTCATTATCATGGGTGTTGCTGTCCTCCACTCTCCTGGCAGGAATGGCATTTCTCGTGTCACCTTCAGAGACATTGAAAGTAGTCTAAACGTGAGGAGAAATTATTGATCCATGCTTTTGAAAGGGGTGCAACTAAAAACTTCTGTGCACATCTCATGCAAGCCATGGAGTTTCCAGTGCCTCCACGATGTGTGGCTGCACGCTTTGCAATAACCCTCTTGTACCGTTTGTATTAGTAACAGCCCTGCTTCAGCTGGCAGCCTTACAGTGCTGCCAGCCTATGCCTTCATCTGAACGGTTCTCCTGTGCCGTTCCCATGTTTTCTCCTATTGCTCCGAGCCTGACTTCAGCCCACTGCGCCCAGGCGGCAGCCGTGGCTGACGCAGGGCAGCCCATGTGGAAGGGGTTTTGCAGGACACGTCTCCCACGTCTGGGCACCGTGGGCACCCACCGTGGGCAGGCAGGGCCAGGGTGTTCTGCTGACGCTGTGGGGCTAGTCCTCCAGGAGAGCAACGCGTGTTTTGGACTATTTGGTAAGCTGATGTGTAGCCGTGTGTGTGATCTGTAGCAGCTAATACACAGAGAGAGATTGCGGGATGCTCATGGGGATGGGTGAGCCGTCTCCATTTCTGTCAGCTTGTTTACAAATGCCATCTTATTCTTTTATGCCTGGTGCTGTGCTTTGGGAGTTCATGAGTAATGGTGGCGATGATGGGACATATCACAGCTGCAGTGAGAGCAGAAGAAAAGCACAGGAAGGTTTTGGCCGGCACAAAGACAAAGTGTGATTATTTTTTGGTGCCTTTGGAGCTTACAGAATTGATGAAGACATGGCAAAGATTTTAAATAACCCTGATAAATAATTTACGCATCCTTCCAACCCCATATGGTCCTGCTCTGTGCGATGATCTGTTCCCATGTGCAGAGCGACTCTGCCTTGACTCACACCTAGAGCAGAAACAGGGCAGGCAGGGAAAGGCAGCACAAACACCTCCCCACCATATGTTGTTTCTGATGGTTTGGAGTAGTGGGTGTGCGTGTGCGTGTTGGTCTCCCAACATACCCCTTAGGCCAGGGGCCCGTGGCACTGCAGCTGCTGTGCTTTTATTTCCCTCCTCCTTCTCCCCTCTGCTGTTGAAATCTGCAGCCAGGACGTTCGGGCTGCAGTTGCTGCGATACGCTTTTGGATACAGCTCTTCTGTGAGGATGGAGTTATCCCCACGTATGTCCCCCTGAGATAACACAGCCCTGCCAAGTGGCAGGGAATGCTGCTGCGGTTTGGGGATTTGGGGTTCCTCCAGCCCCCGGCACTAAATAGTTTTGTTCTCATTCGTTCAGCTGAATCCATCCCCGTCCTCCGCATTTGGGTTGGTCACAGTGCAGTGCTGCGTTTGCACATCAGTATGCTGCAAGATAGTGCCTAAAATCAGTGATCAGAACAGACAGTGGAACCGTGTCATCGCACTATTAGTTCATATTTTTGTAAAACGGCAGGAATTCAGAATATAGCTCCTTTAATGTCTCATTCAAGCAGGCAGTAACATCGAAATGTGTTTTATTTGATGCCCAAGAGACACACGCTAGCTTTTACAGTGACAATAGAAATCTACTTGTATTCCAAACTCTTTACAAGAAACATTGATAGCTTTATTCAAAATAATGGTGTTCAGGATTTCTGGATGGTGCTCCCATTGCATCTGTCCTGGAGGAACGTCAGTGCCATGCAAAGGCAGTGGTGCTGTCATTGTCGTCATATTGCCAATAATTAAATACAGCCTGAGAGGCGCGTGCATCTTCTGGTCCATACTGCGGGGAGGCGATGAGCCACGAATCCTGAGCGGAGATGTGCGTCAGGGGATGTGGTCCCGGTTCCACGCTGGCCACCGTTCTCTTCTCTCCCATTTTCGTGGAGAGAAGTTGTCACCCACCACGTGTCACTGAATTTTGTGAGTTTGGCTGGCAAGGATGCTTAGAACAAGCAATAAGGTTAGTTGTCCACTGAGTACACTTTATTCATCTGACAGAGTTTATTTGTTATATTTTTTGATGCAGTGGTGAATTATTCCACAGTAGTGAAGCCTTGGGCATAGGTGACCTTGTGGTAAATCTTGGCTGTTTCATTTTGCTAAGGGTTAAAGGGAGGCTCATTTCATTTTTATAGGGGAACTCGGAGGTCTCTGTATTAGCTCTATAAGAAGTGGCAAGATTCTGCTATTACATTAAATATAAGACCTGCTATGTGTTAAAATAAAGTGGAAGTCTGTGTTAAATTGGCACAAGGCAGAAATTACCCTCATATTCTGGAAGTGGCACTGATACCACACAAAAAATAGTCTATTTAGAGATCATTCTGCTGATATGTTTCTCCACTGAATCTTTTTTTTTAGAGGAAAACAAGCTCTTGGTGGCTGAGGAGTTCATTTTCTCCTGCTGCTGCTTTTTCCATTGAAGTCATCATAATCCTCCATTTGTGACATCAGAGTTCCTCGCTAGCGAGATAATTATGATTTCACAAACTGAAGATTATGACCTTCAAATGAAGAAGGCACAGCAGGGAGGACTGATTCCTAAGCAACAGCCATCAGATATTTGTGAAATATTTGCGAAAATGTCCTTGCAGTTTTAAAAAAAATGAGGGAGAGAGGGCAGGAGGGAAACATCCAAAAAATATTATCAACAGAATAATTTGCCAGCCAGCTTTTTTTTCCAGAGTTTCCCATTTGGTGCCTATGATTCTCTAACCTGTCTCATTTAGCCTTAATGAACACGAGACATTTTTTTAGCGTGCCATATGTGCTGTGGTCCTTAAGAAAAAAAATGCATCCAAATAACTTTTTTTTAATGTTCTGATTCTACCCAATCATGATTTACATTTTGCACAGTTTGATGCCCATCTGCAACGTCTTTACTATCAGAAAAGGTAATAAGAAAGGGAGGAAAAAAACATATGAACATGTTGAACGACTGACACAAGAAAACCTGGCTGGAAGAAAATCATTTTTGTCCCTGTATAAATAAACAACACTGAAATGGGTTTAAATCCTGTGTCCTGGGCTGGGGCCAGAAGTCCAGCTCCTGTATCAGCAATGCCTCCAGTCCCCAGCAGTCATCCATGTGTCCTGGGGCGTTGACATGCCCGGGGGCTGGGGCTGGATGTGGGGCAAAGCTGCCTGTGCCTGTAAGGGGGTGGGTGAGGGGGTGTGAGGAGCAGCAACGCATCTTGAAGATGAGCCTGGCCTCTTGGCGTGGAGTTCTCTCCATACAGAGGAGCTGTGCCTTGACTGAATCCGTCTTTGGTTATGGGACAAGGTATTGAATGACTGCAAACTCTCCCCTCTCTGAGGCTCCTTGCAGACGTTTCATCCTGAAAAGGTGGAAGGCCTTTAAGGGACATCTGTTTCTCTTCAGTCTTCCCTGTCCTCAGAATCGCCGGAGTCATGTATTTTTGATTTGGTGCTTGGCAGGAGGAGGAGAGGAAGGAAACACCCCACAGAAAAGGGAGGTCCCAGCCCGACAGCGCCAGGAGCACGTGTCCACTGCGTAACTTTCTGCCGCGTCGGGTCTAAGACCATTTCCAGGACCGTGAGTTTGCTCATCCTCATGTTCTGCCCGGTGCTACAGGGGGCCTCGTTCTCAACACCTGCAACAGATTATGACAATTAATTACATTTAGAAAACAATTACATTTTTCAAACAAAGCTCCAGCCCTAGTCATCCCAATTAGTCAGGTCAGGCCATTTGAGAGCCCTGGCACGTGCAGGCTGGCGGTCTGGCGTCTCTGCAGCCCCTCCTTCACTTCCCTGCCACCCCGCGCAGGAGCGGGACCTGGGGTAGTGCCACGGTTCTCATTTTTCTTCCTAATCACCTCTGAGGACTATTTTTCACTTTGGTAGCCTGAGTCAGGGAATGCCGTGTATCCCTTGTCTGCAATGGTATGGGTTCAGAAATTTGTCATTTTGATATCATGAGCTGATGGGGGCTGTGGCAGCCCAGTAGGATCTCCAGTTACTTCATCCCAGATTTTACAGATTCAGAATTCACAAATTGGTTGCAGCAGTCGGAGAGGTGCTTATAGCATTTTCCAGCTTTTGTGGAAGATTGGCCATGGATTTATGACTTACAGACTCCGTAAATTTAGCAAGTGATTTAAGTGGCAAAAAAAGCAGCATTTCTTATTTATATGACACACAGAAGAGAAATTCCTGGTGTTAATCTTAACCTCCGATGGTGCACGGGGCGCGAGCAGAGGTGGGAGGCAGGGGACAGCCTCCGACCCGGGGGGGCACTGGAGGGACCGTGCTGGGAGCGAGGCACGGCCGGGCACGTGGGCAAGGCTGTTTGCGAAGGGAGGAGAGGGAAGGGCTCTTGACATCGGTTTCAAGGTCAAGATTGCTCCATAGGTCAAGACCTCCTCCAGGCAGCCAAAGCCTCCGTCTTCCTTTCTCTAAAATAGGGATGTGCTATTTGTTCGTAGCTCTGAGACGCAGAGCGGGAGGCACTCCCAGTATAAATGGCATACTGGGGCATTTGAGAGAGATCGCAGCTCGTGGAACTTCAGCTTGGCCATCTGAATGCTGGAGCCTGAGATACCCCAAGTGTAGTCTTGAGGTCTGTTTTGAGAGGCAGAGAAAGAAAACTGTCTCCAGGAGGGAGATGTATCCAATTTACAGTCAGAAATACAAATCCACTCCAAATCCTGCAGTCCCACTTGAATCTGCAAGCTAACTGCTTGTGATCAAGATACAGGCTAATAACTATTTGTATAAAATATTTAGTGACTAATTTCTCATTACAGATGCTTTGGGGAACACTGTAAGCTGCTTGCAGACAATTGAAAAATTAAAAAAAAATAGAAAAATTATTGAATACATTATTCACTGCACATGATTTGACCAGCTTTAGGAAACGCGGCGTTAAAACACAAGACATGACCCTGCAGAGCATCTGGAGTGTCTTTACCCGCTAGTAGAGAATGAAGTAACTGCAGCAGCATGCCAGATACCACAGGAACGAATATGTATATTGCAAAACAGAATTCATTTAAAATTACAGCTTGAAAACTTTGAGGTTTGGGTGAGAACTGAATGCAGAACTGAACCATTTCCCTCCCTGAGCATTCCCCCTGTGATTGGCACTGCTCAGAGCAATGGAGTATAATTTTTTTTTCTAGTTAATGAATAAAAACACAGTTTACTCTTCAATTTCAGTTTTGCTGAACGTGGATCTCTGGCAATGAACTGAAAAAAAAAAGCAACAGAATAAATAAGTACAGACAAATACATGGAGGAGTTCAATTATCATTTTCCACTATTGAAACTGCCTTTTAACAACTACATCTTCTGAGTGACAGCTTATTAATACTAATTACGTTAGATATATGCAACATAACTAATGCACTGGTACTTTCAATTATCTTCCCTTGTCTTCATCCTTTCCCCTGCTCTCCCATCCTTCCCTTTCATGCCCTGTGACTGCTACCTTGGGCTGTAGCTCGGAGCAAATGGATCTGGCTGTCCGTGAGCAGAAACTTTTCATTTCTTACACCGCAGAGAAAGGCCCCAGAGCCAGGCGTGTGTTTGGGAGACTGCCGGGGTACTCACTGAGGTGTGGCGAGAAGGGTGCTTCCAGCCTTGGCTGTGGTGCTGGGAAATGCTTTGGGTGTGGCAGGAATTTCCTGTGAACGTCCCACGCTGTCCAAGGATGGTGTTGCCTCTGGGGCTGATTTCTGTAGCTGTTTTCATAGATTTTTGGGAGCGTGGTGCAAACCCAGTGCTAGTCCTGCTGAATGTGCAGTAGGTGTTTTGGTGACCTGAGATAGAAGCAGCACTGATTTACCCTTTCCTAATTATGAGCCCTGCAGAGTGCCATGGCCTTTTTCTTCTACAAAGTCACAGTTGCTTCCCCAGGTCCTTGTTTAGACCAAAGTACCTGGCACTGTCTCGGCTTTGTTTTTGTCTGGAGTTTTTTTGTATCTAATGAACTGTCAATCACTTATGCAAATGAGGGCAGAAGAGACATTTAAAGGTTATTTATAATGCCTGAAAACATTATGAAATCAATCACTCCAGCTTTTACAGCTCCCCCTATTCAAGTATCATTTAGATCTCTAACTTTTTACTTTATATTGCTGTAATAGTTTATATAAGAAGACAAATATGTTATGTTTTTTTTATATAAGCTTGCTGATTGGTAAAGCGTCTATGACAGTTGACATGGAAATCAGGGAGGTTTTGGTTAGGCTTTTCTGATACGTAAATGTTTGTAAAAGAATGATATATATATATATCTTAAAAGATCCATTTAAAAAGCAAGCACTAGTATCCCATAGCAGTTATGCTTTAAAAGAAGAACCTGAGATGAACGTTCATGTGAGTAATGTGTATTTAAAAGAACTACAGGTGTGAACATTGACTACTCCATGCACAAAGTTAGTGGAGAGACCCTTTAGTATTTGCAAAGTATTTGCACCAAACTCTTACAAAGTGGCTGTGGCTTGGTTGTAGTATTCTGTAATTGCTCAAAGTTACACCGGAGCTATGGTCAGACACAAAATAAAATGGTTGTCCAGTAAAAAAAGTGATAAAATTGGACTTGCCGGTGATTTCCAGTACCAGGTCCTCACACAGCGATTGTTAAGGCTTGCTCCTTGCACTGGCGATGGCAAGTGGGGAGTCGGGCTGCGTGCAGCAGGTTTTGTGCTTGCTCTCTTTGAGATGTCCTGAGTGTTGATGGAAGGCCACTTGGGTAAATAAGATCACAACATCCCTACAGATTTACTTTAATAGATTTTTCCATGGAGCATGTTAGTATTTTTTCACCTGGTGCCCATGAGAAAGCACTGCTGGGGCCTTGGGGGGCTTGAGGTGCTGCAGGCGGTGGAAGGTAGCCCAGCGTGTGGTCCTGCTGGCCCCGTGCGGGCAGGTGGGGTGGGCATCGCTCAGGCACTTCATGGTTACAGGACTTTTCAGCAAGAAAGAAATCTGGCTGGGCTACGGGTGATGACAAACCCAACATCTGTCCTCTGCGGAAAAGACGAATAATTTGTACTTGCTGGTTTAAATTAAGCTTTTGGTTCCACAGGCACACAGTGAGCTGATAGTGTTTTCTGTGGGGTGGGTACATATCTCTTGAGCTTTTAAACTGAACTTAATTTATAGGCAGAGCTATGCTTTTTCCTTGAGCTAAGATACTGGCTAAACTCAACAGGAGTTGTGCGCCAAAGAAGAAGGGTTAAAATCGAGCCTTGATTTTTTTTTTTTTTGATGTTTTGAGCTGGATGCTAATTAAAGCTGAGTCTTTCCTAGTCTCGGTGTTTTGAGCCCATTAAGCTTTTAGAGTGGTTTCCAGAGCGTGAACACCAGACTGAAAAGAGGAATATAGTTCAGTGTTGGGGTCCTCATTAGCTCTCCTTTCAGTTTCAGCCTCAAAAAGCAAACCTGATGTTTTCAAATAGCAAGTTTGCTCCTGTGGAGCATTTGCTGTCTTCTGCGCATCACACAGCTTTGGATCAAGGTCCACATGGAAACCCAAGATGCAGGAGGTTGAATCCAAACCTCCACAGCAGTGGGGAGATGTGGCTGGAAGTTCTCATTGCTGGTCCAGCTGCAGCGTTGAATCTCACGTTTGTGTTTTGCCTTGCTGGCATTTCTGTTCAGTTTGATGGAGCTCTGTTAATTCACCTGCTTTCTTTTATCTTTCAAAGTAAATTAACAGCTATTTTAGCAATCTCATGGTAAATCTGTAACATTTATTTTTGAAAGGAAAAAGAGCTCAAAAGATTACCTAGGTGTCCAGCTGTGATAATATCACCTACCTTACAAAATGCTGTAGGTGACTTTGAAGATGTAAAGCAAATTGAGGATTACATTAAATTCCTTCTGATTTGCTAAAATTATTAATCTGGTATCTCCAACTATCAAATAGTGTAGGGTTATTACTTTGTTAAGTATAAATGCATAACTATGTTTGATATGCATGGCTAAGTACTGTCTTCAAGTCAATAAAACCTCTTTTGATTGTATCTGTAGCAGAAGTTGGTAGGTATCTTTTGTTTTTGACTGGTACTTTCTTATAGTAACCTGCATTCATAGCCTAAATAGTCTGAAGAGTGGGTACTGCACAGCAATATGATTTTGTAATATAATAGTTTTACTTTGAAGCTTCCTGATTTTTTTTCAATTTCTTTTCCTCACTGCATGGCAGATCTGTGTTACAGCAAAGGCCATGCTCACATCCAACGCAAGTCGGTGGCTGAACTGGAAACACAATCCCTCTTCCCAAAGCTTTCTGGTCTAAAACCTTGCTAGTAATTGTGGAGACCTAATTCGCCCTTTTTGCTAATAGATGATTTTAGCTGTTTATCCATTTTATAATGTCTAATTATAAATTAATAATGTCTGTGTTGGAAGGTGCTCAGCTTGGCTCCTCTGCAGG
Source organism: Chauna torquata (assembly GCA_013399475.1). Classification (NCBI taxonomy): domain Eukaryota; kingdom Metazoa; phylum Chordata; class Aves; order Anseriformes; family Anhimidae; genus Chauna; species Chauna torquata. The sequence goes on from VXAL01010845.1 coordinate 1,157,430, forward strand.
CGAGGACTCTTCGGAAGGGCCTTGCTCATTCAATCTGCACTATTTTAAGGGATGCCATTGCCAGGCAAGCACTCAAGCAGTTTCTGTGGTTTTGTTTCTGCCACTTCAGTGCTAGCTTCTGACTTTTCCCAGAAGTCTGCGTTCCCAGGGGCTGTGTGAAGAAATGCAAGGCTTGTCATCGGAGGACATTGCAATTGCAGTGATTCGGGAGAGGATGGGTCAGAGCTTGGATTTGCAAGGCTGGAGTGGATGACACAAAATTGTTTAAATCTTGTTCAGCTCTGACATACCCAGGCTGGAACATTTCATTTCTCCAGTGGAGACATGGGGTTGTTTATTCGTTGTTCCTTGATCTTGATGCACTAGAGCAGGGAGCAGAAAGAAAAGGTGGGAATGTCCTGGAGCAGCTCGTACCCACCACAATGTAATGGCAGCTTTTGGGATGGTGAGCCTCGCCAGATAGGGAGCCTCACACCAGACACAGTTCACACATCACTTAGAGAGTGAGGCAGAAAAGGGAATGAAACATTCTCCCCACAGATTAAAGAAATATAGATATCTGATGGGGCAGGATCCTAAAGCGTCTTACCCCCAGAATGAACATAGAAACTTGCTTGCCAGCCCAGATTCCCTATTTATTCTGGCTAGGCTAATCCACATTTCCAGGGCAAGTGTCAGTGCAGTCAATGATGTAGTTACATACCTGCAGGTGCTTTCCTGCCTGTCCTCTGCCAGTGATGCTTCCAACACAGCATGATCATTTTATAAATTTCATTGCCTTTTCCATTAATCAGGAACAATTTGAAATTGTAGGAGTGCTGCAGCATTTCTATTAATCAATAGCTAACCAAGCCGTTAATTTTCTACTAATACATTGTTCTTCAGTGTGCACAGTGAAAACTCGTTGATCACCTGTAGTGATTGTGCCCAGCTCCCACGAGGGGCAGTGGAGGAGATTTCCCTGGGCTTCAGTGAATGCCTGGGGATGCCCTGAGATGCCCCAAGAGAGGTGCTAAGGGTTGCAAGAAAAGCAGGAACTCCAAAGCGCCCTGTATCGCTGCTGTTTCATTGCTTGAAGGTTTTCAAAGCAGTCCTAATCAAAATTAATCTTGGCAGTCTTGAGCTGTTTAACTCTTAGGCTTCTTTGAAGATATGTTCTGCCTTTATTTTCTTTGATAGGCGTTGATTGGTAAACATGATGCAAAACTGCCTCTTCAACTAGGAAAGGAAATAACTGCGACACTAAAATACTTTAAACTGGTATACGGTATGTATAGTTACTTTGGACAGGCACTGCTGACTTGTTGGGGCCTGCAATGTATGTTCTTCCTCTGCCAGTAAATACCATTTCTACAGCAGGATCAAGAAGAAGGGAGAGTCCACATTTTCATGCTCCTTGCAGTTCACTGTGACCTGTTGGTCTGTACCCACTTTTAACATCTGCATTGTGCCAGTGAGGTCTGGCAGAAGACCTCTGCTAAAGTCCTTACCAAAGTGTCTTGCAGCAGGATGTGCCAGCTGGAAAACTTAATAGCTATAAAATTTAACAGTAGCAGAGCTCTGATAATGAGTTTAACAAATAATTAGCTGCAGTACCTCTTCATTTCATAAAAGTACAATAGTTGATGAACTTGCTATGCCACAATTAGGAGCTCATCAGCAAACAAAATTCAAGGTTAACTAATACCTTAAGGGGATGTTTGTAGGAGTATTCCATGAAATCAGAGGATTGAGAGTCAGGAAATGGAAATTTTCTTCCCAGGCGTGCTACACAATTGCTGCAGACTTGGGAGAACGTGGGATCTGGTCCCAACAAGTCAGGACTAAGGCTCACCTTGTTTGCCAGGGTTTGCATTCACTTCGTCAATGGAAAAGGTGCTGTATCCCCTGTTTATTTTGTTTATTTTGCCAAGCTACTAAAATCCATATTTTCTTCTTGATGTTTAATTTGATGGTTTTAGAAAGAAGAACACATTCATTTTGCTACTGCAAGAGGACCGTTTCTCAGGAAGGGTTATTTCTTTGGTTTTGATCCTTTTTAATTTTCAGTCTCATTGGGGAAATAGTAATTGTAACAGAGCTGGCAAAAACCATTTCCTGGACTGCTCACAAAACAACAGGAGATACCTTCCATAAAGCATTTACTCTGTTGATAAAGCATTTCTAGGAAATGTTTGACATTTTTCATATACTTACTTGAAGATGTCATTTTCTGTGGTTCACTCTGCCTTGCCTCCCTCACTGCCTCTGTAAGAGATAAAACAATAGGACAAAGAGAGGTGTTTTTACCCTTGTCCTGAGAAAAACCTTTTAAAAAACGCTAATGGGCTTCTAACAAATGGGAAAGCTGGTTATCACTGGGGAGAATTAATCTTTGACTTGAGTGAGAGCACCTATGCCAAATTACAAGCTATGGTATCCATCTGCTTGCTGTTAGCCAGCAATATAGATTTATTGTGACATTTTGGAGAAGGAGTAAGAAAACATATGAACAACTGTTTTGGTTCATTAGCCCTTTATTGGTAAAGCATGGTGCTCTGCGATGTTAGAGGTATACAAAAAGACAATCGTTAGCTGAAATCGGTACAATCGTTGCGTTTACAAGGCTGTGTAGAGCAGCCCCAAGGACAAGCTTACAGAGAAATGGGCTGCTGCTTTGTATTACTTGACCATGAGATCATGCTTTTGGTTGATACTGGAGTGATTCAGCCAGTAGCTCCAGGAGTTAGTAGGAAAAGCTGGGGTACATCCAGAGTCCTTTGGATACAGCTGCTTGGGACACCAGCCTCAGTCATCCCAGTGGCAGGCAGATAAAACAACCTTGTCTTTCCTAGAGCTCCCTCACCGCAGCCAGGCTGTCCTTCTCTTTCAAAGCCAGCTTGTCAGATCCCGGGCAGGCAAAGCAAGCACCACCAGGACAGCGGTTCCCTGAATATTTCTAGTTTTGTTTCATAGCTCTGGTTGCCATCGTCATAAGCCTTTCATTTGTGGCAGGTTTCTATGCTGGAAAATCCATCTGTATCGTTTCTTCCTTTTGTCACAAGTATTTATTTTTAATCCACTCCAGCAGGCTATTCCATGGGTGCTGTTGATTTATTTGCAATTTAGCATCTCAGAGTCAGGATGTTAAAGCCTTCTAAGACAACTCCCTTTTCATATGGGAGAACCTTTAGAAATGCACTTCAGGTTTATGACACTGGCTTGGCTTAATGTAATTTACTGTTCACCTAACTAATTACTCAGAATACCAGATGTAGCAGACAGTAGATTCAGCTGAAATATTACTTCACAGGCATGTTAAACATGTAGAATATGCTCTCCATATGTGAAGACACTGAATGTCCCCCATCTACATCCAAGAGCAATCAGTTTGGTTTTGAATGAGGCTGAGTGGGAAAAAAGATCTCTCATTTCTTCTGTAACCTTTGCAATAGCTGATGTGAACATTTAAACAAAGCTGTGTTGCATGATACGCAATGTGAACATCTAAAAAGGCTGGCGGCAAAGGATTTGCCATGTGTTAAACATTTGTTCTTAATTATTTACTGATGTTAGGCTAAGTGATTCTGCTAGCAGCTTTAATAAGTACAGTAAAGGCAGATAATAAAATGGTGGCAGAAATGTGGAACATCCCAAGCCTTTAAGAGCATGTGTCTTCTGATGGCTGAAGCGGTCTTTCTGAAATGAGAGGTGGGACAGAACAGCATTGGTAAAAGCTGTGTGTAGGTCACAAACACTTGCAGACTTTGTGGTCATTGGTGCACTAAAACCTTGAGCTGTGTTGAGGGACAAGTGCTGGTCTTTAGAGGTGGCATTGGCCATGAGGTAGGAAGAGAAGAGTTGCAGCAGCCTGCTGAGGCCTCCCTCCTGCTCTCACACTGGTGCATTTACACTTTGGAGTAGGATGATATGCTTAGTCAAAACAAGAGCAATGGATTACATTATGCTGGAGCCATGATTATTTCCAGGATTACCTCTAGTTCAGCAGGCAAGAAACGTTGATTCTTTTGGAGAAGGAGACATCAGATGCACATCATCAATGCTTCTGAAGCTTATGGTCTGAAGTTCCTCTATGTGACAGGGCAAGACCTATCTAGGATACTCACCTGGGCCTTTTCTATTAAAGAAAGATTAAAAATTAAACTTTCAGTAATGCAAGAACTTGAACTTTGAACTTCCACGTGCTAGTGGAACACTAATATGATTTCGGCAGTACCTGATAAAGTCAATCTGTCTTCCTTTCCCTAGTTAATTTTTAATCATTTCTACAGAGTAGAAGAACTGTGGTAGGTGAGACTGGGAGAAGCCTGCCTTACCGTAGACCCTGGATCTCAATATGGAATGGGGAACATCATGAACTAATCTTCTACTATTATTTATATTCTGAATTATACCCTATGTTTATATATCCAATGTTTGGTATGTAGGCGTGTTCTCTGAACTTAGTCCAAGGGTAATAGTACAGAAAAATATCTGCTGGTGTGTACGTATTCGCAGTGTCAAGCTTCTCTGTTAATGGGAACAGTATTTCCTATGTCTACAGGAAGGGTTTTTAGCAGTGCTAACTGGGAGAAAGGATTAATGTGATCAAGAACTAAAACACTTTTAGCTCCAGTTTTGGAGTGATTCAGTGGTCTGTCTTGGGGTATTTCCCTCAAGATTTACATAAATATTTTAAACTAACTTTTAAGGGACTGTTTTAAGATAGTGTTATGTTTTTGCTATTGGTAATTTTTGCAATATTTCTGTTGTTCTGCATCAGCACTTACAAAGCATGGGAAGATGTAAAGATTAATGCCCTGTGTCTGCACAGCACTTAACATTTGCTGAATTTTATCATCGTTGTAAAGGGAGGGAACACAGAGATTTTGAAGCACGTCTCCGATTCATGGACAGCCCCAAATTATAGTGCTGAGATAATGACAAGCTCAGGCTCAGACTCTGTTTGAACAAGGGCCACCTTAGCAAAAAAACACCCTAGACCTTCCTGTGCTTTCTCTGTCATTCTCTCACTACTAGTAGTCAACAGGGCAACTGTAGTTGACTTTTAGTGCCATTGACTTTTTTTTGTGGGTCTGAGCGGCCCCCATGAAGAGACCAGCAAAAGTTGGCAAGACCTAAAGGTTGGGGTGGCAGCCAGGGGACATGTGCCAAAGATGGCTGTAGGCTCCTTTGAACGACAGTGGAGAGGAGTAGGAGTTAGAGGGTCCCCAGGTGGCCGCGGAAGGTAGAAGGGGAAATGTCTTCCCTGTTCCCTTAAACATGGACTTTTCAGAAGCGTTTGTGTGCTTAACTTGCGCCAAAATAGGAGCTGTCAGACGACTAAAGGCCTTTCAAAACCTAGCCCCAAATAACTGTTAGTTGAAAATATTTGAATCGAGAAGAAAACGTAGAAAAAGATGAAATAAGATGCTGCAGATGAAATACAGATAACTGAAGTGTGCACTTCTATCACTAGATTGCCCCAACATGTGCATAACTAATTTTGGCAATGGCAACCTGGAAAAATGATGAATTCCCATTTTTTTCCCCAAGACAGGGTGCATAGGAGAATTTTGTTTGGCTGATCTCTTCAACCCCACTATGCCCCTATGTCCAGTGCCCTTTAGGGGAGCCAGTTCTGTCTGGCAGTTTTGGAGGTGACAGCTCTGTGCAAACAATTAGCAGAAATGCAAATCAACATAAGTACGTTTCTTAATTCTTCATGCTTGGAGCTGTGCTAAACTTAGCAGCTATGAATAAACAGCATCAATGTTCCCCTCCGTGAAAAGATGAAGAGCCTGCTGGTATTTGGGATGTATCCGGTGCATTTGCTGTCTCGGTGTAGCCAACCCTAAATATTCAATAATGTGAGCAGGCCCTCAAAAATTGCTGAGATTAATAAATGTTGAATGTTTTCATTTCTGAGCCTTGAAGGTGTACTTAGCTAATATCTTTAAGCTTTTCTTTGCAACTGAAAGGCTAGGAAATTACTCCCAGTTAATGAAAGTGAGATTCTCGTGTAATCACCTTATTTCAGGAGTAAGGCTTTTAAATAAACTCCAAGAGACTCATGATAAAATAGCAGGAACTGGCAACACTGAAATATGATCTTCCATCATTAAACCATTCTCTCTTAATTAGTTTTTATTTGCAATATTGACAGCTAATCTCCTCTCTATTACACGTGTGTGACTTCCAGTGAATGGCAGAGCAGAGTATATACGTAGCTGAAGACATAATATGACCCTCTCCATGTGAGATTTTCAAACTACCCAGGATATTTTGGTAAAATTAAGGTGTCTTTGTATAACCTGTGTGGGCAAAAGTTTGTAATTCCAGACCTGACCTTGATTTCTCCTGGTTTAGAGATAGAAATATGGGATCAATGACTAGATGCAGCCCAGTGGCCTGGCTAAAAATGGGCGGGTGGTGGGATAATTGTGTCTGTCTTTCAACATCGCCCAATTTTTAAAACCAACATAATATATATATATATATTAGTTTCAACAAGGTGACATTTGATGATGTTCGCTAATTCAAAAGAGACTGATTTATGCATGTTTAATCTTCACTAATGATGACTCCAGGGCAAGAAATGAAAATAAGTTCAGTTAATAATATGTGTATATATTATTAACACCTTTACTGATGAAGGTAGTTCTCTTCTTGGTAGACAAATGTACAAGCAATTTGCAGAAGACCCAAATGACTCAAGGGCTGCCAGAACCTCTCTCTAACTTACCAAAATGTAGAGAGTAGGAATATTTGGACAGTTAAAATTCTCAGCTGATCAACTGTCATTCCAAACTTTTATGAAAACTATGAATAAATACAATAAGCATCCCAATCCCATCTGGTTTATGGTGCTGTATAAAAAACAAAATTATGTGTATTGCTGTTACTATTATACCCTGATTGTGGCTGGCTTCTCCTCCTGCCATACTAATATTAAGAAGGATGCCATCCCTGAATTCAGTCTACATGCTAACAGACAAAACTTATTGTGAATATTAATGTGCTTGGTCTAATCATTCTGCTATTTTTTGTGTAATTTACTCAGTCAGGGAGTTGGAATTCCCTCCTAGCTGTTATAGATTCAAACATTTATGCAAAATCCTCCAGTCTTGAGATTTACAGTGGAGTGCCTACAAATATTTGAATATATTAGTGCAGTCCTTTAAATGCATTCCCTTTATTTACATACAGAACAAATAACAAGCAACTTGAATGACAGCATGATAATTCCATCAAGGAGCTCGTGTCCTGAGAAACCATGGAAATAAAACGCTAAGACGCCCGTGCATTTCGTGGAGCTCCACACTGGAATTACAGCTCCGCAACCTGGATTTCATTCATTTGTAATATTTTAAAAAGTCCATGACCAATAGAAGCTTTCCAGTCTCTTGCTCCATTGGGCGGTGGTGACTGTCCCTCTCCCTTGCCAGCGGTACCCACAGAGGACTTCTCCAAATATCTTCGTACATCAGTTGACTCTGAGCTGCACAATATTTCCACCACTCCAGCAGTTTTATTGGTTTCAGGAAGCTGTATTCTTCCATGTCACTAGGGAACACAGCTTTTATGCATCTGCTGTTACATTTCCACCTTTGCGCCTTCATCACCACCGCCTTTTCTGTTGCTGTCACAGCTCCATTTGTAACAGCAGCTGCTTGGCTGAGGATAGCGGTAAACGGCTGAATTTCATAAATGGTGCAACTGATGTCACGTTTGTAAGACAAAAAAGCCAGAGAAGGGTAAGGGTGACATTCTCACTCTCATCTACCTCTACCCAATACAGGAAAAAATTATTTATGTCCTTGATACCACCGTGTCCATCAGTGTAGCAGATCAGAGAGCAAACACTGGATTCATGTTATGCGTGGCAAGGGGAGGTTTACTGCAATTGATGATGGAGGTTTGAAGAGTTCCTTTCAGACTGACATACCCGAGCTCAGTATGGGCTATCCTCTGTCCATGGCTATTTTACGAGCTTCTGTTGTTTGCATTGATTTATGAGGCTGCTGCACTTGTGCTCAATTGAAGATTATCACAGTACACCGGCAGGTGGATTGATGAAGACCAGCCTGGGCTTGGTTTCTGTTCCAAATCTTCCTCCTGGAAGGAAGGGACGCTCAGGAGAGAATAAAATCAAACCCAAAGACTTGCAGACTTACCTCTGTAGTAAGAGAGATGGGTTCCTGTCGATCCCAGAGGTAAAGCCCTAACAGTTTCCACGGAATAGTCAATTATCTGTTTCATTGCACAAGCCAATATCTTTTCTCAAAAAGATGTATTAGACTGTTTAGCCATTCAAGTGATCCATCTGGCTGAGCATTCTTAGATGCTCTTTAACTTGATTTATCAGGCCCAGAAGTAGTGTCCTTGATGGCTTCTGGGACTGCACGGAGACTGTCCATGCTTCTGCTTCACAGTTGTAGGGTCTTATGACCTTCAGTTACTAGCGGAAACACGGCCTGTGCCAGTGTCTCCTCAGTCGGGACAGCCTGATTTCACATTAGCGTGAGACTGCACTGTGACGGCGGGATTTAAAATTTGCCGTTGCGGATGAGGCCGAGGGGCCACCAGATGCTTCCAAGGAAAATGCGAGGAAGCCCCCAGGCAGCAGATCCCTGATAAGACACAGGCATCTTCTCCAGCACCTAAATCCTAATGGAGTCTGGCTGCAGCCCTGCGGCGTGAGATTGTGTATCCCCTTTAAATCTCCTCTGTGTATAAAATACACATTACATTAAAATGTGTCACTGTTCCGTTAAGGGGTAAGTCACTCTTCCTGGGTTCTCCCAAGCTGCCCCCTCCCCGTCTCGTTTCGGCGGGGGCCGCCAGGGCTGGGCGCAGCTGCAGGCTGCCCGCACTGACGAGCGGGCCCCAGCCAAGAGCCAAGCGCAGGGCATGAGCGGTGCTGCGAGGCAGGAGCGGCTAGAAGGAGGCTGGGCGTGATGTTTGCATCCTCAGAGTGCATTTCAAGGTGGAAAACAATTACTGTAGCATAAGTAAATTAAATCAATGGTGTAATATTTTAATTACTAAAAACTTCAGGCTAAATCCTACGTATTTTCTTCTGGGCTATCATCCAGCTTTACAGCACAAGTTCTTTAAAGGTAAATTATTAAATTAAATTAAGCTTTGGTTCCCACTTGCTGCTTTTTTTGATTTTAAAACCTAAAAATGCCACTTGGCAATGCTTTATTTTTCTTCCCTTTTTCCTTTCTTTAAGTGAGGATTGCAGCAAAGTTTGTATGTGAGTGCGTTTTGGACCAAGTAGAGTTATATATTTAATTTAATCCAAAACAGATTGTCTACTCAAGCACTGTTCATTAAATGAACTGTCTGCAAGTGTGATTTACAGTGCAACGTGGTCATGTGAATGTCTGTGTGTATTTAATAACGGCACTGTAATAGCTTAGTGGCAGGAGTGGTAATTCGATTTTGGAGTTTTATCTTATTTTTAAATTTCTGGACTGTGAAATCCTGCTGTCTGACACACTTTTCCATTGGTTAATCTCCTAAGATTTGTGTAAAGAACAACTTTCCTCCTTACTGAAGATCCAGTCCCCTGCTGTGTATTGTTTTATTGCTACCTCCCCAGTGCAGCTATTCACCTGTACCCATGTCAAATTTATAGGCTCCAAACCACAACACAAAATGGAGTAATAGACCAAAGTATTGGCATTTAATGAGCTAAGACCTCCAGCCTTGGAGAAGATAAAATCTTCTGGTATTGCGTAAGCGCAAGAATTTTCAAGGATCATTTTCTGCATAATCTGTTGTGGTTTGTATTTAACTTTCTAAGCTCTTCTATTGATTTAAAGTCAAAACCCTCATATTTAACGTACTTAAGGAACTAAATTAGTAATTCTTATTCCACACAGAGACTTGTAAGTGTGCTCCTCTGCTGATGGCTTGCAAGTTCAGCAGGTTAGCACCTGAACCAACCCAGATGATACTGCAGTCGTATTTGCTGAAGGCCTTGAGAACCAGGTTTAGACCAAAGTGTTGACATTTTCCCCTTGGAGCAATGTACAACGTCTGTACACTGCAGCTGTGCTCCCCAGACCGTTCAGCAGTCAGAGGGGCTCTCCTGTGCCCTGACAGAGCCTTGAGGCCTCCCAGCAGAGCACGATGAGGAACCCTTGGGGTGGCATCGAGGACACAACGCTTGTGGTGGCATCATCATTAAGGAGAAGGGGACCTTTCCTGCAGGCACAGGGGTGCTGTGGCCCCGCACTTAGGTGTGCCTGGCTGACGTGGTTATGGGGTAGGGTACATGCGGTATTGTCTGATAGGGAATTAGTATTAAACTGCATTTGTTTTTATCATCTGCCTTTGCCATAGCTGCAGAGAATGATGTCTCACAGCAAGTACAGCTCCTACCTTCCCACCCTTTCTTTCCTTTCTGGTGAAAAATGCACGGCACAATTGAACAAAATATTTTGAGTACCCCTAATGAACGATAATACCGCCTTCTGAGTCAGTCATCAGTGTAATGGCTTCATAAAGGGTTCCGGGGGCCCAAATAATAGCAAACCCCTCCTCTTGTGTGACAACAGAGGCATCAGCTGTCATCTCCTCACATCGGTAACGCAGGTTTTTGAATTCACTTGTCGTTATTTTAGTGTCTCTGCAACGCTATTGTCCCCGTAAATACATGCCTGAGTCAGCTAATTATTCATCCTGGCTTAGAGCTGAAATCCTTGCTTTTAAGGCTAGCTGTGCTGCTGAAATCATACTGAAATAAGATTTTAATTGTTTTAAATCATCTATAAGTTGTTTCCTTTAAGTGTTTGATCCTGTCAAATATGGTTGGGCAGCAGAAATCTGATGCTAATTTTTTTTTTCTTTTCTGAAAAATAGATCTTAGGTAATTCCTGAGCCTTTAACCAGCTTGATAGTGCAGAGGGAGGGTCACGAAGCAGCTACAAATGGGAAAGTCAGATGATGCATGAAGCTAACTAAAACTTGATTTATTTATGGGGAATTGCAGTTGGGAAAGAAAGTTTTACAGCATAGGGGGTTCCTCTACCCCTGCAGAAGTGACAGCCGAAGTTAAGGGGCTGATACAAAGCCTTTGGAAATCAACAAATAACTTTGAGTTAACAGTGCATAATAGTTTTACTTCTATTTCATATTTGTCATGAGGAAACAAACAGAAAAAGTAAAGAAAACAAAAATGGGAGAGGTTTGCATCAGCTTTTTAAGCAATAACCAGTACTGAGGGTCAGGACTTGGAGTGTCACTGGGTTTCACTTAAAGAATTTTGAAGGAATGGTTGAGCCTAGAAAGTTTGAAAGCTTTCTGAATAGGAAATCATGTTGAATAATTATGATTTCGTTGTTGTGTCTTGCAATATATTTTCACGTTACTGTTTTGTTCAGATACATTTTAGTGCTTCATATCATATTTAAGCATTAATCCTCATATATATTCATAGCACATACATACATGATCTTGTTTTATGATTTAATGTGATCAAAATTATCTTTCATTGTCTCAAGCTGAAGCACTTCCGCATTATTACTGGAAATCTTTTGATTGCTTGAAGTAAATTATTTCTCCATTTTTATTGTACTAGAAAGATTGAACTAGAAGAGGAGTTTGGTATTCAGGATGCAGGTAGCTCCTACTTGGAGCAACTCTGAAGTTTTGCAAAAACAACAACAAAGGAGCAGTAGAAGGTATTTCAAGAAGGTGTTTTAAAGTGGCTTTTGCTGGCCAGTCTTTCTGTCCTTGAAATCACTGGTGAGGCCCCAGCTACTTCCATGTGACTAAAACTAGCACCGAGCAGTTTTGAAAACCCTGTTTCAAAACCAGAGAGGATTATTAGAAAAGGCAAGGTGTTTTTCAGAGCCGAAAGAACTCACAGTCATCACTTAAATGCATGATTTTCTTCCTCTCTTCTCTTCGAAAGGAGGTTCATAAACACTTGTGTGTAGTTTAAGAAATACTAACATTCACCTTCCCTTCTCTTGACAAAGTATCTGCCTACACTTAAAGACCATATGCCATAAATGTAAACCCGTGCACAATGCAGATAACCTCCCATATACGGTATTCTTTTGGTAACCGGAAAACGAGGCAAGAAAGGGAAGAAACTGTAACTGGTGAAACTGGAGCAAAAGCAAGCTTGTGTGGACAACGGCAAGGGGAGCATGCAGCACTGATGGCTTGTGTGGAATTTGGTGACCTCCCTGTAACTGCCCAAGGATTTTAAAGATTTCATCTAAGTTTTGTGTGTTTTGTTGTTGTTGTTGTTGTTGTTGTCGTAGCAGAAAAATGTAGTAACAAGAGCCAAAGATGTTGGTGAGTCTTAAGCTGCTCACTGTGCTTGTGCAGTTTTGTCACTCAGCTTCTTTCCTTTGTAGGTGTGTATGTTCGTATCTCATCTCTAGACAATTACAGTACCTAGCATAGATAACTATACACTGCCCTTAAGTGTGTTACGTGTACGCTCAGAGCTTTTGTGTCAGTTAAGCTAATGCAAACTGTAAGAAGCTTTGTGAAATTGAGGTGTACAGTAGGGGAACGAAGAATCTGACTGCGTTCCTACTGCCTACCCCCCTACCATGTACTGAGTCCGTCTTTGGAGAGTTCTTGTCCCATTAACTCTTTTTTGTGACAGTCTTGGCTGCATGCATTCAAAGCTCCTGCAATATTAATTTCCCATTTTTACCTCTGGATTTCTGTGCTCCTTATTCTAAGGATCTGGTAACTAGAAGCATTTTGATGTGCTGACAGAAGATATCAATGTAATACTGCATGGTTTGTAGACCGAGCACTGCAAATCTGGGTTCACTGCTGTGAAATGGGAAATAAAAGTGAAAATTCAGAAATTTGGTTTCCTAAGTGCTGGGAGAAGTGCTGACTTGCTTTGCCTTCCTTTGCCTTCCTTGGCTGCGGGCTAGTGCAGACATGACATAGCAGAGGATATTAATATTGAAGGAGCTTCAGACGCATGCAGCTAAGACTGTCACAAAAATACCATCCTGGTACCACATGTGCAGGGGAATCTCAGCTGCTGTGCACCCCCCTTGCTGGGATCACCAGGATTTCTGGCCCTGGGGGCCTCTTCACTGGGCTAGCACACAATCTTGAAGCTCACACGTGCAGGTTGTGCTCTCCTTGCAGGTCCTGCTGCTGTTGGTGGGAATTTCTGACCCAGTGCTATACACTGGCTGGACAACTCTTAAAGGTGCTGTTTATTTTAGCAGCCAAATCAAAGCCTTTGCTTTCCTTTCTGTTTCCTTTTCTGCTCCTTTCAAAGCAGCATGCATCAGAAAACAGCTGGTAAAACCAACAGCTGCTCTTTGGGCTTGGAGAGGACCGTCTACCCACAGAGAAAGGTGTGCGGCAGGGGGGGGCAGGCAGCACTGGGGACTCTGCACTGCCTCTCCAAAATGAATTTTGGCATCCAAGGAGGAGGGTAAGACCATGTGCACAAGGCTTAATCATGCTAGTGTATGCTCAGCTGTGTCAGCCGTTGCAGTCTGTGTTCGCTTCTTCCCAATGTGTCATCCAGTCCTACAGAAGCTACTGAAATCATTCATTTGCTCCTCATCTTTGAGCTGGCAACTGTAACTTTGTTGACACTGCTGGGAAACCTGGACCTGCTTCTGGATACGTTGAGTGTAGTAGGTACCCGGTCCCAGCTAATACTTGATATTTGTTAGAGAGCACCTCTGTATCCCTCCTGCAGCCATCTATGCTGCTGTTGTTCCCTGTCAATCATCATGAGCAGCACCTCCCTCTTCTTCTGGGATCCAGGCACAGACCAGGTTTGTTTTTTAACTAGTCACAAAATTAATCCTGAAAAAAAGAAAAAAAAAAAAGCAGAACAAAATAAACTCAAAATGGATGGATTTTGCTCTTGTGCTGTTGATGAATGTGCTCTCTACTCATCCCCAAAAGGCTGTTGTACATACTTATGCTGTTGGTGCCATGCCACAACAAAACCCAAATCATTCCTCCCCACTTCTCCAATCTCATCTGTTTAGGCCTCTCACATGTTCTTATCTTAATGGAATTTTGCCTTACAATCCAGAAATTGTACCACAGGGCTCTTGCACATCCTAGGCATTGCTTTAGTATGCATATTATAGCACTGCATTGTCATATGTTACTATAAATAGCTCTCACAAAGAGTCCATATTTCTGCAGAGATTTGCCTGTCAGCTCATAACAATGGTAGTTGTTCACAATGGGAAAATAGAATACCAGCTCCATCAACCTTTGACAGACTAATAGGGGTTATTTGACTTTCAATTTTTCATTATCAGGTTTGGCAGCCACAATCGTCATGTTGAGAAATACAGACTGATCTGCACTCCAACAGGAGAGTGCGGAAGAAGCTCCTGTTCCTCTTCCAGCGGGTGCCTGTGATGCTGGGAGATGTGGCAACTGATAAGACATAAAACCAGCCTGTAACGTACCAGCAGTTCAGAGATCCCAGTATTAGCCTTTTTTTATTTTTATTTTTTCCCCCTTGTGATAGACGAAGTAGAGCAGAATGATCTTGTATTGCTGGAAACCCCCCATACCCCTGAAGCTGATAGAAAGATATAATGTAATGAAGGGTATAGACCACTGTTCAGGACTGTAGCACTGACCTGAGGCACATCACTTTCTTTATGGGCATTGCAGCCCTTCAGTAGGTCCCCTACATTCACTTGCCATGGTGTGCTGCAAGCTCATGTAGAAATTGCTTTTTTTGGGAAATGGCGTTGTCAGAAGGCAGCTGCTCTGGGCTGCGCAAAAGGTGAATCACTCAATAAACATTTCAAATTTAGCTCAAATCTGCTGCTGGCAAAAAATGCCACATGAGAGTTGGGAACACAGAAGCTTGTACTTTGTCTGTGATGTGGAAAGGCATCTTTTTACACCAGGAAAACTGTCTGGGTGTAAAATCAGGCAGCGATAAAGGGCAATGATCTACTTGAGGTCACTGTTTTTACCACAAAGCAATTAGTCAGGACCAGCTTTATAGCCCTTTAGAGGACCCAAACTGGCTGTTTAGAAGGAGAAATAAAACACTAACCTTTTTGCTGGAGAAGATGTAGGCTGCATGTCACACATTTCAGTAAGGTCCCCTGTGTGCACGGGTCGCTCTGCAGGTGTCCAAGCCCTGTCAAGCAGTTGGTTGTCAAAGCTGGGTCAGAGTTTGGACAAGAAAATATATCACAAATAGAGATGTCTTGCAGGTTTCAATAGTGTGGATGAAAGGGTTTAAACTGGAATCAAGCAATATATCTAGTTGCCCCTGCAGCAGATAAGAAATCTGATGTGTGCCGGTGATGTGTGTCAGCTTTTGAACGCTGGATGAGGGCTCCCCTGGAAAGTTGCCCACAAAGGCTCTCCAACCTCCCAGGGGGTATCTGCTGTCTCAAAAGACAGTGCCCTAGGAAAAAATCTGAAAAGCGATTTTCATGTAGACAGTGCTCCCCTAATTACTTAATTATAAGCACCAGCAGTAGGTAGGTCTTCTAGCATGAGTCTCCATGTAACTCAGCAAGGCTAAGAGGGGGCTGCCCCAAGGACCTTTATCCATTATCCAAAACTAAATCCTAGTGCCTTTGTATTTAAGGGCCATCCAACACATCTAAATGTAAACGACCACATAAGTCTGTTAGTTCAGAACACGGTCTGGCACTGGCTTACCTTGATAAATTACAAGGGCTTACCCTTAAAAATCACAAATTACAGGAAAACTTGCTTTAATGGGAACCACAGTCTAAGGTACTCAAAGGCCATGCTTGTCTACAGACAACAGTGGGGTAGCTTAGTCCCAAGGCTTAGAAAAGGAAAATGTCTTTGTTTCCTTCTGACTCTGGCACAGCAGCTGTGGGGATTAATTGAACTCATGAAATCTATTGATTTTCTGTAGCTGTTATTAAAAAAAAAAAAAACACTTTTGCACCTTGTGAAAGGTATGACTATCACTAAATTGTGTGCAATAAACCAACAAGGTTCCGCTCTGTTGAGAAACCCAGAGTCACATTAGTATCCTAATTTTATTTCAGAGCATACAGACTTCTATTATGTTACTGAGACTTCTAAGATAGCCCTGCTGTGCCATCAGCATCATTTCAAGGAAGAAGTCCTCCATGGGCCCCACAAAAAGCAGATCAGCAAGAGAGATGCTGACTTGTGGGAAGCAGTTGCTGGAGAAGCCACCCAGGCTTGCAGAAAGGAGGTTTTCACTTCTGCCACTAAAACCTGCTCAGATCAAGGCGTGTGCATTCTGCATGATCAAGTGTTTGAGGAATAAAAGTGACACTCATGTACTTCATCTCCATATAAACTCCCATGAGTACATCAGGAAAATGAATTTCGTTTCAGAAGATTTGAAGTATTCCACTTGAGAATCTGAAGTATTCCACAGGAAGTTTTTTATTACTGACCTCCCTGCTGATAGTTTAGTGAAAGGAAAGCTGCTTTCACTAAAGCAACACTCAGCAAAGTCCTCTCCACTCAGGCCTCAGATAGTTTCCAAGAGCTGCGTGTATTTACGACATGGAATAAATTACCTCTGCTAATAACAGGAATGTGACCAAAGAGCATGGTGCATTTGGGGCTCATTCTTCCTTATCACTTCAGTTAGTTGATAGTTGGAAGATCTATAGCACTTCAAATAGATTGGGACACAAGCATTAGTTTTCATTTTTAAGCACACTTACATTTATATAAAACCCAAGTTGTATTTTAAGACCAGACCAAAATCCAAAGACAGCAATATAATGTTTTTCATCTGAAAAGTAATTTGCTTATGTGTATTGTCATCTGAAGCGGTGCTTGGTGTTGGTGGTGATTGCAGCTTAGATACTGCTTGAAGGCAATCGTAGTTATTTCAGTGACAAGGTTATGGGTTGTGTCGTCTCTACTGAACAGGACAGTTGAATAAATCTCATACCCTGTTCTCTATAAACTAAAAACTTCTTGAGTCTTTTATTAGTCACGTGCATGATGATATATAATGAGCAAATTCCTTTCTGCCTTCTGCTTTAACTAGAAGGGATTTTAAAGCGTTAACTGTTAGATTTGATTTCCCAGATCATCATATGCATACCAGGTTTTGTTTTCTGCTTTTTGGTAGTTGTTAGGTACCTTAGCTACTGATTGGAAAGTGCTTTCCGAATGAAGAAGACAAAATACCTGATTGTGTGGTCATAACATGATGAACTTTTTAAAAACCATTACTACAATGCATGTGTCTCAGACACAAAGAAGAGAGGAGTTCCACAGCCAATCTGGGTGTTGTATGAAAAAATAATTCGGCTCTTTGTTTAAAGTTTTCCAGCTTGTATCTCCGTTGGTCTTGGTCAAAGAGTGCTATTTTATTTCATTTAATTTAATGAAAATCATAGGAAATGCTTCTATTCTATTCTATTCTAGTCTATGTTTATTAAGATTGAAGGCATTTGTTCTTGCAGTTCTCTAAAGACTCCTCTGAGTACAGGCTTATAACTCTCATTACAGACAGTAAGAAGTGTGCATGTACACAAAGAGGAACAAATAGACTTCACTAATGTTTTACTACTCCTGAGGGGATATGGGGGGGTGGGGTGTGTGTGTGTGTGTGTGTGTCCCCATCAGAGGAAGCACCAGCCTTTCAGAACTGCAGTAATTGGATTCTGTTTTTAAACATTCCCTCTTGGAGTCATTTAAACATATGGAGCCTTCCCCATTTTTCACTCTGCTATTGGCAGCAGTGCCTTTGCAGTTTTCAGAAGTTGCCCCTTTTCTAGCATGGCAGGTTGTGTCATAGTTGAAAAACACGACAATGGTGCGCAATTGTCTTGATTAGATGGATACCAGAGAGTCAAAGGCTTAATGAGGTGCTCTGGTGCGTAATCATCATCACTAATGGGTACTTGCTTAGAGTGCATTATTCAGCTAGGATCTATTGCGTTCTGCACTCCCTGCCTGTAAATAGTATTTGCAGCATTGCACAATTTGTTGACCAGCTGAACGAGTTTTCAGTGAAAACCTTTAAAATTGTGTTTATTTTAAATAAGAGTCTGCATCTTTCCATACAGTACCAATGAATGAGAGACGCTTTCTGAACCTGAGTGGGCTGAGTGTTGGAGCTGGTTTATTTTGCAACATCAAAAGGACTATGAGTGCTTCACCGAAGCCTGCACGAAGCTTGAATGGGCTCAGATCAGACTTGGGGCCAAGGGACAGGAGGGGGAGAACTGGGGAAAAACTTTTTCAGAAAAAGGAATGTTGGCCAAATGGTGTCACTGAGGAGGAAAACTGGATGTAGACAAGGGCAAGTCCTGCTCTGCCACGGGATGGGAGCCTGGGGGAAGCGTAGCTCAGTGGACAGAATTGTCATTTGGATGTCAGGACTCGATGAACGCTTTGTGCTGCCTCCTGGTATCTTTACTCCTTAGCTGCCCCCTGTTCTGGTGATCCTACGTGCCAAAAAAGGTTGCTAACACAGCCCTCTAAACTCCAGGCTGCAACTGTTCCATGGGGGAGAGTCAGCCGTGCTGGTGTCCGTGTCCCCTCCTGGGCAGCCTGGCCAGGTGGCAGCTCCAGCAGGCTGTGTCCAACTCTTCCTTCGCAATAGCGATTGGTTACAGAAAACACTAAGGCTGGCTCAGGTTTAATTACCATTAAATTAAAGCAGCAGTTATAGCTTTAAATTGCGTATTCTAAATGAAAGGAGAGTAGATGTTAAACTCAGTGACCTGAAGAAAGCACTCAAGGCCAGAGGTGAAGGAGCAGGGGTTGATCTACAGACCCGTGGTTTGGAAAGCCGGCAGGGACCAGGGTAATGGTCTCTTCTGACCTCCTGCGTAACACCTGCTGCAAGGCTACCCTGAATTAATCCAGCTGAACTGTGGCGTATCTTTCAGAAAACATCCACTTGTAAATTGCAGGTTTTCAGTGTTGAAGAATGCAGCTTAACTCCCGACAAATCATTTCCAGTTGTTAATTACTTTCACTATTAAGAGCCAGCATCTCATTTCAAGTCAGGACTTGCCTGGCTTAATTCCCAGCTATTAGATCGTGTTACAGCTCTGTTTGTTTCATAAAGATGCTTCAGTTATTGAGCTTCAGTGTCCCATGTAGGTATTAGTAAGCTGTGATAGCTCGTGCCCTCTCCTTCTTTCTGATAAACTGCATAGATCAAGCTCCTGATGTCCTGCGCTTAACACGTTTACTATTCCTTTAATCATTCTCGTGGCTGTTTCATGCAAGATCCACCATGGGGACAGCACTGCTGCAGTACTGTTGTGGTTGTACTGATTCACGTTAACAGTGTGATACAGTGTCTCTGTTCCTGTGTGACTTTATTTGGTTAACATGGTCAGGGAATGCATCAGCCCCTTTGCTACAAAAGCAACACCTGGTCGTGATTTCCAAGTCTTTCTGGTTTTCAGCTCCTGCTTTCCAAATCAGAGTTCAACCTGTAAAAGTGGCCTGTGTTCTTTGCTCCTAGGATTCAGTTTATCCTAAATCCTAATTAGGATTTAGGACACATTCAATATCTGTACTGTGGAGCACATAATGTTTGCTTGTGTTGATCTTATCAGGTTGCTTTGAATCAATACCTTCTCCACTTCATTATTTACCGTTCTCCTAATCTTTGTCAGTTATTTGACGTTTTTATCAAATAATGTTTCCGTATTTTCTTCTGGCTTGTTGATAAAAATGTTGTATAGCTTGGGGTCAATTACACAGGGTCCTTGCAGGATCTCATTAGAAACACACACCGCTCTGTGATTCCTGCATGGAGTGATTGAAGGGAAGCAAAATCAAATGAATTGATTAGCGAAGTGATATAGGAAACAGCGGCAATTAGGAAACTGCCACATTATACAGTGGTGTGATGACAGATTTTAATGGCAAACCATTTGGTGGCATTGTCTTTTAAAAGAATTTTGACTATCTCAACAGATAAATTAACATCTTGTTATAATACAATATATTGTATTGGGCTGCAATTTTTTTAGGCAAAATTTTTATGTTGGAAGAAGCTTCAATATTGACATGGCTATAGTTTTTAAAAGGTTGTGGTTCATATGAGTTTCTTTTCTTTCTGTCCTAGTTTTTTCCTTGAGGAGCCAGTATGTATTCACCTGCTTAGGCAGATGTATCTACAGCAGCAGGGTTACGTAAATAGCTGGTGCATTCTGATATGCCTTGTTTTTCTCTAATAGTTTGCATTGTTATTCAAGTGTAGTGGGTGAGGATGGTGAGTTACTGCCTAGAAATGGAGTTTTCCCAGTGCTGCTTTAAACAGCAGCAGGACAGGCATTGCAGGGGAAGCTCAGTGCATGCTGTTGGATGTTTGTTGAGTTTGGGGTAAGATAATGGTATTCTTTCTTCAAGTGTTAGCGTGCAAACAGTTTTATCTTTCATCTTTTGAGTAACTGGAGAAACAGCTTTAAAGCATTCTTCCATCCTCGCATGCCCAGCCAATGCATCTGCATGGCTTCTCCCTAGCCTGTCTGTGCTCCCCCTGCCCCACTCAGGTCCCTTTTGCATTTGGGCTCAGAGGAGTCCCAGCTCAGCTGCGCCTGCTCTGCTCCTGCGTGCCAGGATGGGCCCTTCTTGTGCAAGCTGGTTCCTTGCTGTAGCACAAACACCCATGTCCCTTGGCAAGTCCCTTCCTTCCCTGGTGAACCGAGGCTTGTCTGTGCTACCGAATCCTGCCCGATTAGCCTGGTGGGCTGAATCCCCAGTGGAGAAACAGTGGAAGAGGTATTCTGCCAGTGTAGCTGGCTGTACTGAGTATAACTGAAGCTGATGGGCAGGGTTTTGTCAACCTCATTGCATTTACATCAGAAATTTTGCCTATTTCAGTCATGTAGATTATGGGATGTGATTTTTCACGCTCTGTAATGTCAAGCCAAACCCCACCAACAAAGCTTTGTTGCTGCAAGACTAATGAGGTTGTAAAACTCTATCCATAAAATCAGAATAATAGTATTCCCTTGCATCACAAGATTGCTGTGAGTACGTATGTATATTCTGCACTCACATCGTCTAACATTACATGCTACACAAAGAACAAAACTTCATTTATTAATGTGAAGGACAAGTATCAATGTTGTGCAAGGTTACAGTTAAAATCCCCAGGTTTTCCAACTACATCTTACCATGTAAACGGAGAGGAACACTGATACTATTTATTTTATACAGTGAATAATGTAACATCAATTATTGGTGAAATCTTTATTTGTCTTTTCATGTAGTTATCTGCTATGGTTTCTTTCATATGTTCCCATTTGTTTAATTAAATTACATTTGGTCTTTTCGGAGCCCTTTCTGTCCCTGCTTGTTGTGGACATTAATTAATAGTGTCACTTGGTTGATAGTCTGCTAATTTTAATCTCGTCTGAATTTGATTATGTATTTACACTTCAGAGATTTTTTCCCTGAATTCAGAAGGACCTGCTCTTTCTTCACACTGTTATGCAAGGCAAGTTGTCATGTGTACTCCGTGTAGGTGCTGTAATGGCACTAATTAATTGAGGAGCAGTGCAACAGAGGAAGGAAAATATTACAGCTGAGTGCAGCTAATTTATATGCAGTGCCATGACTGACCCATACTGGTAGTCTGAAGGGGCAGTCCTGTCTCTGGCGTTACCCACTGAGCAAAATCAGAGTACTGCAGGAGTAAGGCAAGTGAGATCACGGATAAACATCTACTGGCTACTCCATGGCACCCATTCGTAACACTTTTTTGGGTTTTAGAGCACCAACCTCTAGGGCTGTGGGTTTCTGAAATCCCATGATAGTGGAGTATAAGTTCTTGGAGAAATCGAGTCACTTTTAGACACATTCAGTGCAGTTCAGTGTAACAGCATCACATCAATGTTTAAATGAGTTTTGTCAGCTCTCAGGTGTCTTATCTTTTTCTCTGGGTGTCAGGTCTCAATCTCTCAGCTTGCTTTGGTTTTAATTTTCTAGTGCTTGTAGTTAATAGAGAAAAACTTGAAGAACGCAAACTTGAAGTACTCAAAAAACTCGCTGCTAAACCAGAGATAAGTGTAAATGTAAACACTCAGATGCATTAATTTATAATTCCGTGATCTTAGATCATTCTCAAAAGGGCTGAGAAAGGGATGAAGGGAGCCAGGGAGCAAGCAGGAGAGCAGCTGAAGGTGGGCGAGTGAGCTGCCCATCGGTGAGATAACAGGCTCGCTTGCAAGGAGAGTTAGCTCTTGAGCTGGACTGTGAGCAGGAGAAGAGACGTCTCAGGGACCTGGCTTTGTTGGTCCTATATGGTAGGTGCTTCCAGGAGTAACTACAAGTTTGTCGGGGGGAGATGGAGCAGAGGATGTTTGAGTTTCATTTATCTGGAATTTGCTGGAGGGTGCCCTGGTGTAGGCACGACCCCTTGCACAACATGGAGAAGTTCCTCCAGGTAGAATTTGGCTTTCCAACACCCTGAGTGCTTTGGCCGCCAGGGAGCACAGGGAGAACAAGGGACACTTCCGGTAGCTGGTTTTGAACAAATAGAAACACCTCTCCTTGTTTATCTGTTTGTAATATAAATGACGCAGGCAGTAGACCCAAAGCAGGGCACGTCCAGTGGGGGCAGAGCCTCTTGTGCAGGAGAGGGATCGGACACAAGGCCCGTGCCTCTCTGACAGTTGTGTTGAGTGGCTTTTTGCCCTAGTAATTTCAGTTATCCTAAGATTCACTGTCAGTTCTGCTTGATCCAGATTGGAACATTAAATACCTCATTCTTAGCGCCGGATTCCTCTGTAGGGTTTAGGAGTTTAAGTATCTTATAGCCTAAAGTATTGTTGTCCAATTAATAAAAATGTTTTTTTGTACTGAGCCGGCGAACAGAGGGAGAAGAAAACAGATCTCTGTACCTCTATCTATTCAAACCAATGATGTGTAATTAATAAGAAACGCTGTTGCCGCGTGTCTCCTTTCCGTCGCACAATGGAAGAATGGGGCAAGGATCACACACAATCACCTTTCCTCATTTTCTCTAACAAGGGTGAAATTCTGCTGTCAGGCATATTTTCCAGTTTAAGTCGTGATGTACAGCAGTTTGTTATGCATGATTATGAAACCTAATAAATTTCTCACCATCTCATTTTTTCCAGGCTGGTAGAAGTCAGGGATTAAGTGCAGTCCTGATGGGTGGCAAGGTGAGGTGAGGTGGAAGGCTGCAGTCACAGCTCACAGCACGGGGCTGCATCTGCCCCTTAAACTCTGTGTTGGGGATATGTCACTCGTGTCAGGTAACGTGATGGAGGCAGCACATATTTCACAGCTTCCCTACCAGTTTGGGAGCTCACATGCCACAGGCACATGGATCACTGAGCTGGGCTTGTGGGGCTGAAGCAGGCAGATTGGGACTTGCTAAGCAGCCCAGGAGTGGGAGCTGAAGAACTCCTTGGCCCTGCCCAGGTGGAAACAGACTGATATGGGAGGGAGTTTCCAGATGCACTCATCTTGTCCAATGGGTAATCTCTGCCTCCGAGGCTCCGCCTGCTCACGTCATGGTCATTCAAGTGCATTTGGTTTGCTAAAATGCAAGATGAGTTTCTTTGGTGACTTCCTTCCATGGTTAGTTCTGATTTCACATAGGCATTTGATAATCTGTTGAACGTTAGTGTCTGTTTGGGTTATCTTGAATATCTGCTTGTGCCTTAGCCAGGGCCACATTACTCTCTAAAATTAATTTGAAATGAATTCTGATAGGAAAACGGATGAATTAAGATTTGTGAGTGCTCAATTAGCTGGCTTCTCCTTGAGTGGTGTAATCCATATTGATGTTGGTTTTCATCATGTGGAACAAAAGCTTTTGTAGTTATCAAATGGGTTTTCTTATAGGACCGGTCTGTCTGCATTCAGTGTTCTGGCTCCACAGTCCCTGTGGTGACTTTTTTGCTCATGAGAAGGCAGTGCGTGGTAGGAAGTGTTTAACGCAGTGATGATCAGAGTGAGCACGTCTGCCTGGAAATGTTAGAGACTGTTACATGACGAAGTTAAGAAGGGAAAATAGTAAGAAAAAAAGTATTGTGATCTTTATATAGCATAAACTGTTTCAAAGGCACTTGAGAGTTTTTGGCTCCTTTTAACTCCTTTGACTTGTGAAAATGTTAATTGAGTATCTCAGGGGGTGACTAATAAGTTTCTGGACTACAGCATATTGTTAAATTGCTTATCTTTGTTAAAGACAGAGATCCATAATGCTAACAAGGGACAGACTACAGCTGATACTTTTTTCTGCGAAGTTCTCAGCATGGACAACTAGCTTTCGTGATACCTCTGAGGAGGCTGGCTTGGCTCGACGCAGCGCTGTCAGATTGTTTATCTCAAGGGAACTGTCAGTGAGACAGGCATTTTCCATTATTGCTTTCCTAGTGTTAAATTTGATTTGTTCTCTTACCCAGTTCTTGCTACAGAGACTAATCATGCCCTGATTTATTTCCCTTTTTTTTGGTTACACAACCATTTGGAAAGAACACTCCACATGATCTATTCAGCTACAGGCTGGCACAACTCTGCTAAAAGGCTGGAGTCATTTAAACTACTTTTTTATCTTCTTCTCTCTCTGTTTTTCTCTTCAGGTTACTTAAAATATCAGCAAGAAAAATGCTGCTGCACCAGTAATGACTGGAAATAAAAGTTCTGTTTGAATAAATATATGCATCATACTATGCATTGATTTTTGAGAATTGTGTAGAACAAATCCACTGTAAATGGAAAAATTAGGGTGCAAAGTGGGACAGTGGCAGAACTGGGGTACAGCTGGTTGCAAAGATGATTCCTTGGGTCAACAGCTGAACTGGAAATGCAGTTGGAACAAAAATGATGGGAACGAAATAGAAACTGTGTTGTAATAAGGAAAAAAGAATACAACTAACAAGTCAAAATACCCATATTTATGGCCAATACTCACAAGCAGGAAGTTGCTGTTAGAATAATTTGAATGACCCCAGTGGAACAAGGTCACTCTTCCCATGACTTTCTGGTAATTGTATGCTACATGTGATTTTCTGAAATACAATTCCTTATCTCTACATATAAATTTCTTAAAACTATCCTCCCTTATTATTTCGTGTCCTTATTAGTTCAAATCAGTTTCTGGTCACTTAGGTTTTCTTCTGTACATATTTTCTTGCTGAGATGTGTTCTCACTTGAACCACCTTTTTTGAAAGATCCTGTGTGTCTGAGATTCTCCCTAGTTAAAACAGTGAGTGCTGCAGAAATTACTAAAATACAAATTCGTAAATGTGAATGTCCTAAATGCATTTTGCATAGCCTTTAGTATGGGTCATTTTTTGTTTTTAAGGGCTCAGGATGGAACAGGGAGTGGTTTAAGGCAAATCATGAAATGGTTTGTAAAGTAACATCATTAACAAAGGAAGCCTGGTAATTCATAGGTTTGAGAGGGAGTAGCTATTTTGGTTCACTGATCCCTATAGATTTATTGGCAGATGCCATCTAATCATTGCTTGCAGTGCAGTTCCAAAAGGGAAAAAAAAAAAAAAAAAAGAAGCTTTTCTGAGATAAACTTTATTTTAATAGGTTACACCAGTGGAAACCTGTGTGATAGTGTTTCAGATGACAGGACTTAGATCTAAGAAGTCTCCTTTCTGTCAAACTAGAAAGGACATGAACTATTATCTTTGACACAGAGGGGAAGTAATCAAATATTTAGGTCTTTTGTTTTCATTAACGAGAACAGGAGAATAAAAAATAGATACCAGAATATTCCTTTTGATTTGCTTGAAGAGTAAGTGAGGCATAGCTATTCATTCTTCTTCATTTTCTTTAAAAGATGAAAATCAAGAGTAGTGCTGTCCTCCCAGAGTGTGCTCCGGTTTGTTGGGGTAGCAACATTTTCTTTGTCAGCGTAAAGTGCCCATACAGAGCACTTTGTCTCTCTCTGTCTCTCTTTTATTTATACGAATGGTTTTTCAGCAGAAGTAAGTGCTTAAGTGCTAACTTTTTTTCCCCTTGAAGATAAGATGAACTGCATGTCAGTGTATACAGACAGCGGATGAAAAACAAACAGAATTTGTTTTAGAGGTATTTTCATTTACACATTCTCAGAGCTTGATGTGAAAGCGCCTTTAAAAATGCTGTAGACACACCAGCTTTTGTACTCTACATGAAGACTGAAATTCTTTGCTTTCCAAGAGAGACATTTGAAAGGGTGAAACAACAATTATACATTGATCCCTCTATCGGAGGGTGTTTTGTGAAGATAGCCTGATCCTTGTCCTAGAAGTGGAGGAACAGAGACAGGCAAAGAGATTTTTGCAGGGCAACATGCTGGAGGGCAATGGCAAAGCGAGGCGCGTAACCCAGGTCTCCTGAGTCACAAAAGAGAGACAGTCAAATTCTCTGCAGCAGTCTGGACTATAATGTAAGGGTTTATTCAGGGATTGCTGGGATGTATATTGCAGTGTGATAATCATTTGCATGGACAATTGTCCCACAGGCTGTCATTGAATGATCCTAAAGTATGGCTTGTCTGCTCAGCAGAGAATCTGTAAATGAACTCTTTTTTTTTATTCCTTTTGTTCTGAAGACCTTTTTTAAGTGGAGAAATCATCCTTATGATGTCAGCAGGGAAAGATTAACCCAGTACGTTCTTTCCAAGGGTGAAAAAAGCACTGAAAATTGCCTTCAGAAAATTATATACCATGTCCTGTTAAAAAGCTATTGATGCCTAAGGGGTTGGGAAAAAAAAAGGCATTGAAATTTCAAACATATTGGACAATTTTTTCCTGACATTTAAAAGAATGAGTGTACGCTAATTATTCTTTCTTAGATTGACTTTCATAGGTTTGGTCCAAAATTTCTTGCTTGTGTCAGAATTTAAGCATTGCAGAAACATACCACTTTTTTATTTCTGCAAGATATCCTGGACAATTTCTCATGACCAGAGAATTCAGTAGCTTACAAATCATGTAATTAGAGGATTAAAATCTAAGTGTAAAAGGAATTCTGAGACTCAGGTCACAGCTGGAATGAGCAGTTTTTCTTTACAATGTCTGTAGGGGGTTGTCAGAATTCGGATCTGTCTTGCAAAAAAAGGTGTAAGTGCTGGAGCCAAGGGTTTTTCTTTCTGCATGCCAGTGGAGGGGACCCCTTTGATTTAAATCTTGGTGACGTGAATATTGCAGTGGAAGAAAGTTTCTAATAGATTCAAAGTGTATTTCGTATATGACTTCGTGATTCATATCAACACTCTGACTTGCACTCAGAAGCAAATCGGATGCATTGCATTAAAAGACTGACCAGAAGAGCCCATTATCGGTTTGGAAAAGCTGGGCTATTTGGTAGAAGTTTTAAATCTACTATTCATGGGACAGGGTGGGAGAAACCATGGAATAAATGTATTTTAAATGTCTGCTACTGATGTTATTTTCTGATAAGCTGACCTTCATGCTAAGAAATGGTGGAAGATTGGCAGCCCTTTGCTTTCTCTCGGACTGAAACAAATATCACCAAGATGGAGGTTGATGCATTTGAAATGCATTTGACAACAAAGTTGATGAAGAAGGTTTTTTTCTCCTTTAAATTCTGAACCCTTGCACCATGAAAAACATGCTTCCCTTGGTGAGGAGAAACAGCCTTTTGATAGCTAGTAGCATGTAAGAATGAAGGATCAAATCTGCTGTTCCTTGGACCAGATTTACCAGGTTGCTTCTCCTCAGACCCTGTTGGATCCAGAGCAAGAAAGTGCAACCAGCTGCCAGCGGATCACTTCCATTGCTTTAAAAGCTGCTGTGCCCTCAGCTGAGATGCACTGACTGGTCGTGTGCATCCTTCTTGTCCTCTGCAAAGCCACGTGAAACAGCTCAGCTCGGCCTGCCACTGGGCTGAAGTCTGTTTTACTGCATCTTGTGGTAGACGAGGAGCATGAGCATCACTGCCTCTCCAATTGCTTCTTGCAGAGGAGGCAGTAACTTAAGCTGCTCTAACTGCAGCTGATGCCTTTAGGCAGGTCTCTGTCTAGACCCATAATTGTTATGGACGTGATTCTAGTCTTCAGACCCTTCTCTGCAAGTTCT
Organism: Chauna torquata; assembly: GCA_013399475.1. NCBI lineage: Eukaryota > Metazoa > Chordata > Aves > Anseriformes > Anhimidae > Chauna > Chauna torquata. The sequence continues at coordinate 1,185,438 of VXAL01010845.1, forward strand.
GCAGTAAAAGGAGACACGGGAGTATAATGATCTACATGTCTAGATAGCCAAATTCATTCTTTAATTGTGTTAGTACAACCCATCCATTGAGTTCAGCAAATGCAGGGTGAGCTCTGCCCCAGCACATTTTGATGTGGACTGCTGATTAGCCCACGATACATATTTCACTTTACCACCGATAGCACCTTAACCTCACTTAAAAAGAATAATGACAAAACAGCCCAATTATCTGTTCCCAGAGAAAAAGTCCATTACTGAGGGGGAACCAAAATTACCCTTTCTGTTCAAACAGCCCAGTTCTCTATTACATTTGCATTAAAAAAGGGCCTGAGATTAGGTTGCCTTTGTGCTAGGCATTGTATGAACACGTAACAAGAAATAGGTCCTGGCCCAAAGAGGTTACAGTGTAAATTAGTCAGAAGAGAAGAGAAAGGCAGTGGCTTTTTTTTTTTTTTTTTTTTCCGAGGGGGAAATGAGGCATGGAGTGTGTTATATAGCAGAAGTGCACGGACTTCACTGTGAATGGGCTGGGAAAGTCCAGGTCCACGTATTATACTGCCACAAGGTGAGGTACACAGCGATCCAGTTATTTTGCTCCTGGAATCAGGACTCTGGCACACTCGAGTGATATGGAAGCACAAGCATGCATTTGAAGCTTACTGGAGTTTCTACATGGAGGTAGCATTTTAAAAACCATAAAGCAGAATGTGGCACCAGCAGTGTTTCTTCTATCCCAGCCTTCCTTACTGGGAAGCACTGAGCCCCAAAACCTCGGGGACCATGGTGGTGAGTCCAGCACCCCTGCACTGCTGTCCCTGGTTGTAGGACAGCCCGAGGCGGTGGACACTGGAAGTGTTGATTCCCAATCAAGACAACAAAGGAGCTTTTGGGAAACAAGAGTACTGAAGTTTGAAGCATATTAGTGTCAATAAATCAATGTTTTTCCCTGAAAATCTGTTTTGTCAGAAATTTGCTGTTGAACACTGCTAAAAGCCACCTCTGTCTCTGTTTATCAAGGGAAGTTCCTAAGGGGTAGGCAGTAAAGTGAAGGTAGGAAGAAGTCAAGGATGGTTTTGGCCTCTCAGCTGTGTCCTGCTCCCCCTGCCAGGGCTTCTTCTGGCTCCTCTTGTGTTGGGCAGTTCAAAGGAGAGCTGCCTTCAGCTCCTGGTTGTGCCTTCTGCATCCCTGCTTTGCTTTCCACAGAGAGGGTGAAGCTGAAAAATAGCACTTTGTGCTAAAAGAACAGCACTGCTCCTCCTTCCCTCCCTCCCTCCCTCCATCCTTTTTTCCCTGTTACTCTTTTCTCTCCCCTTTTCTCTCCTTTCCGTTTTCTGGCTGAATTTTCATGCCTTACATTGGCTTCCTATTGCAGGGAGGATAATAAAGCCCTGAAGTAATCATTCATTTCAACACCTCCATATCTTTGTCTGTAGTTAGAGGTCATTTTTCTGACCCTCAAGAATGAATTCTGCATCCTCATCGAATCTCACTTTTTACTTAAAGTACAGTTGTAGGTCTCATCTTTTCTTTTTGACTATTCATATTTTTTCCCTTGCAAAATCCATGAGCAGAATCCTGTGTCTATGAATTTATTGGCAAACAGGCCAACATCTCACCTCACATGTTTGGGAAAGGACCTTTCACAACTGCTGCAGGATGAACTGCCCTCAAACAAGAGCTCTGAAGAGTTTGGAGCACAGCCAAATGGGGAAACAAGGTTGTTATTGGCATGATTTTAATCATGGTAGACAATTAGCAAAGCTTAATTATATTGAGAAAGAAAATCAGAGCAAGTGGCAGTAATGAATTTTTCCAGTAAATCTCTTGTGCTTCAAAATAAAACTAGCTGACCTATAAATACAATGAAATTAGAAGAGGTGCTTGCCCTTACGGCTTAGCTCTGTGCCGCTCACTGATCATTCTGTGAGTGCAGATTTTGCTATGAGTCCCTCCTTAAATATCTTTCTCTTGTGCAGTAATAATCCTAGGAACAGTATTGCGTATTAGCCATTTAGATGACAGCCGGTGTCAATAAGTGGCAAGAGGAAGCTTTTTTTTTTTTTCTGTAGCTGAACTTAGTAGTGTTACAAGTTAATAGGATTACAGAGGCAATGATTTTTAAAATACTGCTGCTAGCTAAAATAAATATTATTTAGAACTTAATAAGTGGGTTATTTTTTAAGGTTGTGGAAATCTGGAATATTTCCAGAGGAATTTCTGGCTAAAATAAAAATACTAAATTGAGTGCTATCAGCCTTAAAAGATTTCAGAGAGGATTTCTCATGTTTGTTTTAGCAGCCTATGGGTCTGGTACTTGGTGGAGAGTGAAAACGTGTGGCTTAAATCAAGGGTGCTATTTAAATCATTACATCTTTTAATAGTTCTGTAATAATGGAGCTTATAAAACAAAGAAACTTCTGATGAAAGCAAAGAAACCCCTGTGAGTAGTTTTATGTTGCACATCTTCTTTAAATGAAAGCTGTACTTTATGGTGGTGTGAGTGGTTCTTTCTCTTACTTGGAGACCAAAATGCATCTCACTGGCCAAAGATAGCCAGTAAGTCCCACTGCCTGTGCGCAGTGCTGTGAGACTGAAGTGACGTCAAGAAAGTCAAACCTGCTCATCTAGACTGGTATGATGGCAGATGACCAAGGATGGAGCTCGTCTCTGCTCGTTGCCCTGTAGTATGAACACTGGAGGCTTCTGGTCCAGTGATATATCTAAGTCTGGGTAGCCTGAATGCATCTCATGTAAGGACCCATCTGTTCCGCGGGTGGCAGTGCTGTTTTGAAGTTGGAAGCCCTAACAACTCTCTCCAACTGCACAAATGAGATTTACTATTTTGCAAGTATTTACATATGTGCAGAACTACGATTTCAGTGGGATTAATTGAATGAGTGGAGTTCAGTGGGGTGCATTTGCAGCATCTATGCCCCAAGCTCTCTCTTCCATTCTCTCATTTGTGAGCCACACTTCTCCAGCCTGAAAGATGAGACGAGATTCCTGTCACTGCCAGGCTAATTTGCACTGCTCTGCATGCTCCTTGGCAGTTTGCAACACAGCTGGATGCATAGAGGAGGGGTGTGCTGGTCCCAACTGGCATCCAGCATGAACACACCTGGTCTGGGATCGCACAATGCCGTGTTCTGCAAATTGTCTTCATGTTGGTGTCCCCAGGGAGGGTACCAAGTGCTCAACTTGGTTGAAACCAGAGAAGAAGCAGGAAAAGTATGTTTGTGTTTTTCTGGCAATCATGAAGATGTGCTGCCTTGTTTTTACCTCTTCAGATTGGCTTTTCTGTTAAACTTGGATACAGGTCTCCATGGCAAGTCACCTGCGACAAGGTCAGCACAAATTCAGATTGAACTTAGATATTCAAATCCAAGAAAGTTCACATCCAAGGCTTTAGTGTGGAACTCTTCTCAATTTGGCTTTTTTAGTCTCATAGCCAGACTATTAAAGCAGATGTGACTGAAGATCTGCTTTTGCAGTCTTTCATAGCAGAGATTGTAATTTTGACTGGCAAATCATATTTCCCCAAACACATGAGAAAACCTGAGAGAGCGTCTCTTTTCAAACCATTTCCAAAACCCAATTAACTCACTGGATAATCTGTAACTATTTAGTCAGACACTCCAGAGCCTAAGCAAGGATGCAGAGTGGGATTTTTGTGGAAAGGCTGCAGTGTGAGTAGTGACAAACAAGTTATTGCCTGTGGAAAAATCTTTTAAAACTGAAAGAAAAGTGTTTTAGCATTTCAAATAGCTAATGCTCTGAGATCAAGTGAAGTTCTTTGCTTTAGGAAGTGAAATGAATCTGTTTGATGGGATATTTTATTAATCGGTTTTAAGTTTTAGCAGTTTAGTTTTACATTTCCATTAATATTGTAGTATCATAGGAATTTGAGATAATATTATGGGGATTATTACATGCAAGTCAGTAATAGCAGAGAAAACGTAAAAGTTCATTACCGTCATTGAATTTTAGAGCGAAGTTAAGTCAACCTAGTTATGTGTGATTTGTGTGTAGAACTACATAATCTGAAGGAGCTCAGAGCCTTTCATGTGCATTTTGTTGTGTTACTGAGCCAGCAGGATTCCAGTTCTGCCAGCATTTGGCCAGCTTCTGCTCTGTATTACACCATTGTAAATCCTGTGGATCTACCTAAGATTGAAAATGGACTGGAAGCTAACTTGTCATATGCAGTGTATTACAAGTGATTTCTGTCTGGAATTAAGAACACAGAGAAAATGAACAAAGTCCCATTTTTATTATTTGCTTGGGGCAATATCATGCAATTAGTGGAAGAACACGTTGATATGCAAAAAGGAGCAGCTCATGTTGCTATATTTTTTGCAATCTCTGTTCAAGGGTTGAATTTCTGGAACCGGAATTAATGCTGAAATTATGAAAGCAAGAAAGGGGAAAATATGCACATGGTTCTGGACATCATCCTTAGCTGGACTGGTACAGCTTCATTGATGTCTGTGCAGCTATGTTGCTGTTTCACCAGCTGAACGATTACACATCAGGGTGTACTAAAAGCACACAAATATCTGGAATAGCACCTAATAAAGTCATCATTTGCTCTGGCTGCTGAATTTAGCCCCTCCGAATTAAATTACTGTATGGGCACCAATTATCTTTCCTTCTGTTAAGTTTCCTCGCTGATACAAAGCTGTATTATATAATTGCAAAGAAAACATTTACTCACTGGGAAGTCTGTGCCCTGGTTCTGCCATTGTGCAATCGGTGAAGTGCATTTTCCCTCTATAGATTCAATGATATGAGCAATTGAAAACAAGGTCTTCACATATCCTGTCTTTTAATGGCCAGACTGATGTATCTGTGGTGAGTGTCAGCTTCCAGCTGACTTTATGGAGCGGGGAAATTTTTTGAGCAGCCCAGAGAGAGGCTTTTGAGACTGAGGTGAAGGAGGAAAATGTTTTTTGTTTGTTTTGTAGTAAGTATCCAAAAATATTCATGACCTTTTCTCTGTAGATTCTAGCACCTTTGTGCTTTGGACTGCACACTTAAGAGCTAGTCACTGATTTGGAATGCCCAAGTCAACCTTTTTATCGGCTTCTCATCTATAAAAGGGGATAACACATTCTCTTCTATGGAGGTTAATAAACACTTGTGGGAAGCTTGTATTCCGTAATGCTGAGTGCCTGGAACAGTCTGTAAATAAAGGAGCAGTCTCTCTTCACAGGCAGTCGTGAATGGCGTGCAGTAAGTACAGCGTGGGATTGCACAGTGGCCAGGCAGATGAAGTACTCTTGCATAGCTGCTTGCTGTGCAAACAGCCCTCGTGGCTTCTCCTTGTATAACCGGCCTGTGACCATGAAACGAGAAGCTGTATCGAGCAGCAGCTCGGAACGTGGCAGGATTAAAACTGTGTGGGAAAATGTTCCCAAAGGTCTCGGTCTTTCTAATGCAGTGTGGGAGCTGCAGCTCTGGGTCTGGCTTGAACCTGCATTTCCCTCATGTCTTTTGGCTCCCCTGCGGACACGAGACTATTTCAGGTTTCCATGTTAGGTTTTGTTTTGTTTCCTTTTTCTACTTGTGGTGTGGAAGACCCAAGAGCAAGGGAAGGTGCATGTAGTTGTTTGCTAGCCTGGATTTATGCAAGTGCACATAGGGGAAAAAAATGTACTACTTACATATGCTTAAAGTCACCCAGCTTCCTGTGGTAGAACCAGACTGTGTGAGTGATCAGACCTGCAGCTGTGCGGGCAGATTGGCATGGATGGCATCTCTGGTGATGGAGAAAGGAGTGACGTGGGTGCCGCAGCATAACTCGGCTTCACTCATAATTAGGTAGCCAAGACAGAGGTGACAGTCAGAAGTGTTTCTGCGAGTGTATGATGGCAGATTTTGTGCTAAGCATTACTCTAGTCTGCATTGAGAGGTCTAAGTTTTAATAAGCCTTTCATCTGGAGGCAGAAAAGAGACTTCTGCTTGTATCTGTAATAGTTAAGGAAATGAATGCAAAAGCATCATTGCGTTTAAAGGAAGATCAATGGTGGGTGGAGGGAATGGACCATCTATTCTTTTATTCTGTTTCTGTCAGTGGCTGGTGACTTTAATTCAGATAGAGGAAACTCACTGTGAAATACTATGCCTGTAAGTGCCAGACTCCTGTCAGGTTGTGGTTAGCACCTCAGGATTTCCATTTTTAGGAAAAGAAAGAACCCTAGCAAATGTAAGAACAGTAGCAAACCCATATTATACTACTATGCTTTAATGTTTATCGGGGGCTGTGGAAAAGAGGTCCATGGGTTAATTATGCATTGCACAAAAAAGGAATTTCCTTTCAAGTTTTTTTTTCTGAATTCCACAGGTCTTATTAAATAAATGGCTATATGCCTGCATTGTACCATTCATTTCCTGCCCTCTCATTTCCTCTCTAAACTAGACAGGCTCAATAACACAAGCTCAGCATTTTAAGAGTGCTCTTTGTGCCACTAACCCCACAGAGCAAGTGTATGCTGTCCTGGCAGTCGCAGGCAAAGATGCCACCAAGTGATAGCAGTGATTTGGAGCTGTTTCAGGCTGACCCAAAAGGTGACCGCACCTTTGGATGTCTTGCCCTGGCTCATGTCAGTGCCTACCTGGGCATCCATCCGCCGTGTCTCACGGCATGGTATCTTTCCCTTGCCTCTGTGGACGTGGTTCCCCGTTGCGTTCCTTCTGGTCTGTCAAAATAAATGTGAGTTAGTACAGCCTGTAACTGGGTTCACCCATGGCAGACGGCGCAGGCATGGCGTGCGCGGGTCAGAACCACTGGCACGATACGTCTGCGAGAGCAGTCCTGCAAGCTGCAAAACCGGGCAACTTATTTTTAGCATATTCCCAGCCTGACTTATCAGTAAAGCACTTTGAGGTAATGACTTCGGCGTATTTGATGATTGTTCATTTTGAAAGATGTCATTTCAAGAATTTCTGGAAGTTTCAGAGCTGCCCCCTGGGAGATCTGTTCCATGCCAAAATGTCATTTCAGATTCTGAACTACATACTCCCTCGTACTTTCACTTTATAAATGTTTCACAGCACCTGCATTTTTTATCATTGCACTTTTATGTGACCTATGAGTTCCTTGTAGCTAACCTCTAAGGGGAGTAAGTAATACATTTTTTTCAAATTGGCTTTTTCCTCTGTCAGGAGATAAAACCACCGCCCAATTATTTCTTCCCTGTGCATAGGTATTTGTATTAATATTTTAGCAAATGGAATGTTTATAGTGTCACTCAGGTCTGTGTTAAAATTAAAACAAGTATGTCCTGGAAAGTGAATGCCTTGTTTCTTTCCTAACAGTTGTTAGAATCAGGCCTTATTTCTTCAGTAGTAGATCAATTTCCTGATACTTTCTGCAAGTCACCAAACTTCATCCTCAGACTGTAATTACGTATGAAATCCTGCTTGATCACTTTGCTGGCAACACAACTGCTCAGTGCATAAAGCCAACTTAAAAATTACCCAAGCCAATTTTTGCGTTGCTATCCTGTGTACAGTGAGCACCACTGAACCATTAATGGGTTTTCCTTTCAATGAGCTGTCATTAGGGGGAAGAGTAGTGAATACTTTAAACATTCCTACAAAGGCTTGTAGCACAGGGAGGAGGTAAGTGTGAAGTGCAGACATGCAGCTCTAAAAATGGAAATGTTTATTAATAATAACATGAAATGACATGAACAGCATGCGTAATAACCTAGATCGAGCAGCTGTTTTCAATTCCCAGCCCTCCCAGGGGCTGTGAGATGGTGGCGAGGATGGGCTGTGACTCGGCGCGGGAGTTTTAACCTGCCCTCCTGCAGTCTGCGCGGAGGAGGGCTCCGCCACGGGGCTGCGGATTTGCTCCCTTGCTTTTGATCTCTTCTGTTTAAAGCTCTTCCACTTGGTAAGAATAAATATTCATGGAGCTAAAGGGGAGGGGAATGAGAGACTGAGTACTTGGGCTTGAATGAGGGAGGGCATGAACTTAAGCCCGGATTCCTCTTATCAGTCTCTTTCATGGATTTTGATCAGAAATTTCATCCTAAATCTTTGCCAAAAAAAAAAGTTTTAGGCAAACTGATTTCTCCCCAGCCTCCCACAAATGCAATGTTATTAATGAACCGAGTTGTGCTGGTCAGGGTGCACAGTTGCAAACTGGGAGAGAGGGCAAGCCTGATGGGACTTTTCCCATAAATGTGCCAATCACACAACAACCGTAAGGTTGTAAATTCTCCAGTTTTCTGTGGAGGTGTCTGTACTACACAGCAGGAAACTTAAATCTGCTCCTTCCATTTGTTTGGGTTTTTGCTTTTTTCTTTCCCCCCCCCTCCATGAATAACTTTTCTAGGATTTATTGGTTCGCAGAGTTCTGTATTGGATTTTCCCTTTCTACTGAGTTGTGCATATGATGCTAATAATAAGATCTGATGATTATATCTTTTCTTACAGCCACAAAGTCATGAACTCCAGGGTAGTATTTCCACCTCACAGCAGGCTTCAATGCAGCAATGGTAATGCCTCTGGCAGCCCTGGGCTGCTGTGTTAGGAGGAACACTGGGTGCCCCCCGCGGTGCTGATTTAAGCTCTAAAGTTAAAATTATTTTTAAGGACTCGAAACATAGAAAACCGGTGAGAATAACTGGTTGCTTCTGTGATCTTCCCACAGAGCTGACACTGAGTATCAGATGTCCCAGCAAACTTTTTCAGGCAATACTGGCTAAAATTGTTCAGAGGTGTCCCGAAGAGGAAATAACTGTTTAGTTAAAATCAAAGATAAGTCCTGGAAGATACTTCTCTGTAATTTAACTGCCAGGAGGAAAAGCCCCTGGTCTCAGAGGTAAATAGGGCCTGTGGAAGAATATGTTATTTTTATGCTGAATATGTTATTTTTATGATGCTGATGGAAACTATAATCCTGTAATGTCACCCCTGCTTCCATTTCCTTTCATTGCCGGCTGATGTAGACGCGTGCCCTGTCCCACCGCGCCCTGCACGCCTGTTTCCCCAGCTCCCCTCTGCTCCCATAAAGGTGTTTTCACGACCAGGCACGCCAGTTGCTTTCCAATAGCGGCGCGGTTAAAGAGCAATTGGCTCAGGTTGCCCTTGTCCGGGCCTGTGAAGCAGGGGTGCCATGGGGATCAGGGACACCTCCCAGCCGTCCTCCGCGGGGATGTGAGGGGACACTGCCCACACAGCAAGGGGCTGGAGTCACTTAGCTTGCAAGCAGCGCTCCTGACTCCACTGCTTTTCTGGGCCGGGCTGCCAGTGCTGGAGTGTGGAAAGGAATTAATTGCAAAAACTAGTCTCCCTGTAGCTCTGTATGAGGAAAAAAACTTCTGCGGTTAAAACAAGCTTTTAACAAAGTCAAGGGAATCAAGAAATGTGTTTGCTAATACCTGGAAGTAGGCCCCCAACAGTAGTGAAGTGGACAGCGGTACACCGAAAGGTAGAATATTATTTCCGGCGCCTTGGAAGGCTTTGTGTAAGCTCGTAGCAAGAGCACTGACTGGAAAACAATGAGGTTGTCATGATGACGTCCCTCCATCAAGAACAGATCTGGAATACCAAAAGACAACAGGGCTTGTTCTGAGGTTAATGAGCAGTTTTGTTTACTTTAAGTTTAAAATATGGCTTTTTGACAGTGAACACATTTTGCATGACACAAGCACTGAGGGAAGTGACAAGTTATGGTTTCTGTTGAAAGATTAATTTAATTTGCATTCTTTTTGAAATTAAAACATTTAGTTAATATATATGTTTAAAATGCACTGTCTCCAGGAACTGGCTCAGAGGCTGTGCTTTGCTAGGTTTGTATAAAGTGTTTAGACTCTAATTAAGAAATAATTAAAAATACACAACGCAAGAAAACTAGAGGGAAAGGGGCAACAGGAACAGACAAAATTTCCTACTGGGTTTGCAGTGAACTTGTGACTGCAAGGGGAAGTTTGGGGAACTGAGGGTAATTACTATATACACTTGTCCTACTCGTACTCTTTCCTACAAACCTGCTTCTGGCCAAAGTTGGTCCAACCTGCTATGGCCTTTTTTTTTAACTCTTCAAAATAAAGTCTGCATAATGCTAACAAACCGTAGGTCTTAGAAGCCCCTTAACTGTGTGAGTCAGGAATGTGGCCAGAACAAATCCAAAGTTGGTTTTGACATGCTTGCTTTTAAAAACAATAATGAATTTGTTGTGCATAGGCCTGTGCGTACAAAGACCGCTTTTGGATGCGTTTGTGCTGCTTGCCCACCCACAAGCCATGGTTGCAGGCTTGCTCTGGCCCAGCTTTCCTGTGGCACTGTGTCCCCATTTCAGCTTTCCTTCGCATGGGCCTTGCTCACCGTGCTTTTCTCTACAAACATTTGCACGTGTACTATGAAGTCCTTTCCAGCAACATGTAATTGAATAATTGACAAAATTGATTTTACAAAAAACCACAAGATCATTTTTATCATTTTTGTGTAAGAGACATTCATCTGAAACCCTAATTCCGTACCCCATCTCCTTTTGTTTTCATCTCATTAGATTACCTAGTAACACTCTTTTTCCACATTCAGAAATCACAAACTTGAATAATAAACTTGTTGCTACCAAAATACGTGTTCCAGGCACTCTTTCAGCCAAAGACTGTGCTGACTATGTGTGTGATCGATAGGTTCCTCAGGGCAGAGGTCCTCCTGACCTGTCTTTTTGCGGTAGTGTGTCCTGAGGGTAACATGTTTAAAAGGGAACAGTAACATCAAATTCATCAACGCGAGCATTTAGAAAGCATATGCACAGGTGAAGAAAGTTAGCCCAGAACCTCTGCCATTGATTTGATAGCAAATATTTGAGAATGTGAGCTATGTGAAGACTTTCTTTCCAAATACTTAAAGGGATACAGAATATCTGAAGTGGTGGTTAATACGTAAATGAGTAATAAATCCAGCACTATGGATAAGACCCCTTTTTTTTTCACTTTAATAAAGACATCATAAGCTAATAATTCCTGTTACTGATATGTAAACATATTTAAGGAGTTCTTATTCAGATGGTTTTATAGCTTCTAACTTCATGAGTTTTGAAAGTCTTTTAAGTAGATTCAGATTCCATTCTTTATGAACCACAGCTCCTCAAGTCCTAAGAAGAAGCCTAAGAGACAACACCGATCGCATGATCTGTAAGGATTCAGGTGGAAAAGCTGAGAAAAGGGTAGTATGACCCTTGCAGCTGCAAGAAGTAATGCCCATTTAATTTTCAAAAGGGGGAAAAAAATTGGCAGGCTTCACTACAATAAGTCACTTGAAAGCTGTTACAGAACTATCTCACCAAAAGGACTATTTTTAATTATGCTTGTGGGATAAAGTAATATAAACAAGAAAACACTGATCAGATTGCGCTGATTCTTACACAGCTGATTCTGTTGTGAGATGATCTAATGGGAACTCATTTTCCTGCAGCGTAAGTTATGTTTATTGTACATTATCCCCATGCCGTATCATGTACCTCATATATTTTGCTTTATGAGACAAATCAGATAACAGTTTAAGGCTGAGTGGTAGCTGACTATATATATTCCTAGCTAGTTAAACTGCTGGTTGTCAATGGGCATCTTTCATGTGAAAGGCAATTTCAAGGGGATGAGATTCTATCTAACAGAAGTACTTCAAGTACGTTTTTATACTTGCTCACACACAGTATTTATTTCATAGCTATCTATGCAGAAGATAGATGTGAAAGATACAATTACTGAAAATCCCTCAACTTGCTTGTGTCATGTGATTTTTTTTGCTCAAAGAAGGGTTTCAGATGATTGTCGCTTACACAAAGATGATAAAAATGATCTTGTGTTTTTCTGTAAAAGCAATTTTGTCTATTCTTCAATTTCATGTTGCTGGAAAGGATTTCATAGTACATGTGCAAATGTTTGTTTATATTTGATACCCCACAAGCAGTGTGACAATTACCAATTTTTGCGGGATCAATTCCAGCAAAGAGATAATAATAGATTTTGGTTACTTGTGGCTTTTAAATTTAAAATAATTCATTGAAAGTCAAAAATACAAATCTAATATCTTTATGGCTTTTCTGTACATGTTTAATTGGATATTGAGAAACCAACAAATGTATTTACAGAATAAAAAGGTCTCATGAAGAGAAAATTGGCTGAAAGAACTTAATCTTTTAATCCATGTCTGTTGTGACTTAGAAAGTGTGAGGCTGTGATGTTTCAAGAGTGATTTTGTTTACTCCGTTATATTGATATGAAATTATATTGATCGTATTAACTTCTGTGTTTAAAATGTTCTCCTTCCTGGCTGTTGATATATGTAATGTCTTTCCTTTCTTTTTATTTTCTGTTCTTCACATTAAGGGGTGAAAATGGGGCAATGTCTATTCCAGCTCAACTGTCTTGAGACACTGCTGTGTGGATTTTGCTTGCCTTCCAGAATAATAATAGTAACAAACTTGCCACCAGATCTGTAAGGGCAAGATACTTTATAATTATTAACTGCACACTCCTGTGGAGTTTCCCCATGTGCTGTACCAACACTGACACTTCAAAGCTTACAGGGTGTCTTGTGTGGCTGGAAACACTCCCATACCCAACAGAATAACAGAGACACATGATGGTAAGAGAGAGAGCGCAGTTTTTAGGTACTTAAAGCATGCTGATTTTGGAAAGTTAAGCCTTACTGTATTTTTCCAGGGTCCTTTGCAGTGAGGCATACAGCCTAGATCTTCCATGGGGACTTTGTTTATAATTTCCTACGGTCCTTTCGTGCAATGGAAGAAAAATTCACTGCAGCACGAGTGTAACTAGGATGTTCTGGCCTGCAAACCACTTTTCAAAAACAGGGCTGTTTCAAAGCTGCCCAAGTATGAAAAAAGAGACCATGAATTGAAAATGTGACATTCTCCTCTGTTTCCTTCGAAAAAGACTTTATAGTAACATAAACAATATCTATTTTTGTACTACTGGAAGGTGTTAGGTATGTTGGTCCGTAAGCAATAGTTTACTGCATGCATATCCAATACTGCAGATATGTTTTCCTCGTGAACTTTTCGTATAACCCTGTGCTACTCTGCATTCTGTAATTGTACTGATCCATAGTGTACTGTTTTTTCCCAGCTGACCTTTGCTTTTCACTGACATTTGCAAAAGGTGACTAAATGAAACTAGACTAAATAGACATTAACAGCAAAATCTTTTTGCTTCTCTTCTATTTAAAAAAAAAAAACTATTTTCTGAAACTGCAGAATGGGAGGAAAGATGCAAAAGTTCAGATATTTGCTATTAGTACACTACTTCTAAATGCAAATAAAGGCATTGACCACTTGCTTATTTTTATGTGCTGATTTACACAAATCTATTCTAAGTAATTTGGGGCCCAGCTGGTACAAATCATTACCAAATGCCTTTCATAGCCACCTTTAGCTGGAGAACATTTGTTCTATTTTAACCGAGAACAAATTGTTTCAAATCATGCCGGAGTCTCTCCAAAGTGTTGAACACAAGTTTATCAACTGTTTGGGAAGGAGAAATTAATTTACGTGCTTCTCTACTGCCAGATGTGTGTTCAGAGAGGCTGTGGTACAACAGATCCCAGTTTCTCAGTGCAGTACCCCCAGCTTTTGGGTGGAGGCGGCATTTCCTTGCTAGGTAAAGCAATCTTGGCAGCAAAAGCTGCTCAACAACCTATTTATTAGTATCTGTACTCCTCCCCTGCTGTTATATTAAAATAATGAATTGTTCACAGGTGCTTCAAATGAGGTTTAGATGATCACTGGGAGCTTCGTTACTCAAACAAGCCAAATTGAAAGGAGCAGATGCAGTAGCAACAGTCCCCCAGCAAAAGTACCAAGTATGACTTAATGAAGGTCATTTTGCGCATTTTGGCCTTGATGACCCTAAGAACAATAAGACTGTCATTATTTTACTGTTTCTAGACAGAAAGGTGATTGCTTCCTGCCCAGTTGCCTTGGTTTTTTTTATGTGTCTTTATTACATCATTGGGAGCCCTTAATTGCGTTTAATCCTACTCCCTTTTAGCTGAAATGAGATAGTTCCCAAAAGATTGTTGTTAAACTGTGCTCTAAGTCACGTTTGAGCTTTAATTTTCTTTTGTGTGGTGATGTTTAAATCACAATGAGCATTCAAACATTAGCATAGGTGAATATATAGTAAAATGGACATTCTCGGCTGGAAATGCAGACCACGTAAAAGAGAAGAGTTAGAGGTCGTGCCAGATGTCTGGCCTGAATGCTTCCTACAGCTAATATTTGCACTGTCCAAAACTCGTGTTTTTCTTCTGTTCCCTTGCTTTGTGACAAACACAGAGAAACTAACAAACTGCCAATATCCCAGAAAGGCCTGTGTATGCAATTGGCTTTGTGAATGCTGATTAACTGGTCTACAAGGTCTCTGCAAAGGCTATGCGCAATGCGAAAGAGCTGCAGTCTCTGGAAGATGAGCTCTGCGGCATAGATGAGTGGTTCTAAAGTGAAGGTGTCAGACCAGCAGTTGGCAGAGACCTGCGTCCTTCCTCCTGGCTTTGCCACAGATTTCACTGTGATTTTGGGGGGAAAGCTCACTTATTCTCTAAGCCTCCTTTCCTTATTATGGACACAGGAATAAAGATGTTTTGTTACTAGCCTTTTTATCTGTGTTTAGTTTATGCATTTTTTGAGATAAGGCTCTTCTCTTGCTTTATGTCTTTCACTGCTCATCATAAAGGGATTCCGGTCTCAGCTGAAGCCTCTAGGGTCTATAATAATTGCAATAAACGCGAAGGCTACTGTACGCAAGGAGCCACTTAGCTCCCTCCTCCCCCAAACAGAAAAGAGAAGAGGCTCTTTTCCTTCCATTTCTTTTTAGATGTTTAAAGGGAATGCAGTAAGGTCATAATGGGCATCAAAGGCCTGTCTTTGCCTCGCTTGACTATCTACATGCCAAGCTCTCTGACACATACACTTTGATAGTTCAGTGACAGATATCACCAAGGAGAAAGGACAGCATTTTAACCTTGAGTACACATTGCAGGAGAAAATTACACAGAAAAGCCATGTACAACTCCTGTGCAATGAGCCGAAGAAAAGCATCTTCATCGGACTTTTCATCTAGAGAGGGTTTTGGAAGGAGCTGCCAAATGCTGTTGTTTTGTAAGAGAGGGTTTACAGCGTGTGCATACTGGCGGCAAGTGGGCCGTGATGGAAGTACCAACAAGATACCATTCCTGCCAGGAAATATTATCGATGAGAGTTGAAATTATACTGTACAATATGGGCACAATAGTCTTTGCTTTTCCCAGAAGACCATAATTTTGTTCTTTCTGCAGCAGTGCACCTCCCTCTTTGCTCCAGCAGGACATAGTATATTCATGGAGTTCAAGATTAGATATTTCCTAACTCTTGGGTGGGTTTTAGTGTGAAAGATGTGTATTTGGATGGTTTTCTGATTTGTGTGTCACTAGACTTTGTTTATAAGAATTTACATTGGATTCCTGGGGTAGGTGTCTCTTTCATGCTTATTGGGCTTTATGGCAGAGTCCATAGAGTGGAGCACAGAGGTTATTGTTGAATTCAACCATGAGAACAACTATTACTTGGTCTGTCTGTGACACGTGTTATATCCTGTTGTGCATGTGATGAGAGGTAGATTTTGTTTCATTTTGAAATCTGTTGGTGAGTTTGAGTAGTATATAAAATGGTGGGTGGTTCATCAAAACACATACAAAATACTTGCTTCCTGAGCTCAGTGCAAAATCATCTTCTAAAGGTGTAGCGAATTAGCATTCTATAGAGAGAGGGATTCAATTTCCAGAGTATCTTAGAGGCCAAGCAGTGAGTAGCTGTGTCAGCTGTGCTGGCAAAAAGCCCCATGGATTAGGAAAAGGAAGATGTTAATAGAATAGGAAAAGTGGGAAGGTAGATTTATGGCTACCTGTATACAAATGTTAGCAACTTCTAGTTTTGTTTTCTGGTACTATTTAATTTCAGCAGATTTTCCCATGAGCTTAACTTTCTCTGATCCAAGGCATCCTCCTCTCCTCGTGGGAAATTACATACCACACACAAATACAGATGACGATAAGCCGGACTGGAGCATACGTTACTACAGATCTGAAGTTAGCAGGAGGTCATGAGGCTGAGGAAGCTATATGCTTCCATTTTCTCATCCAATATGCACCCTTGCATATGTGTTCCTGGTCATGCTGTGAGTTTTACAGTGCTCTTTCTTCCTCATCAACAGGCCAGATGGATCTAGTCTTGCTTACCACCCACTCCTGAGCTGTATTATTTATTGACATTTGTCAGTCCCAAACACTTATATTTCAGCAGACGGTAACTATTCAGTTGAGTGCTATAGATCTTTGGTAATCCATTATCTATTTAATCAAATTCGGAAAGTTTCTATTCCTTGTTAAAGACCATGTCTATGGTGTATTTGAAGTACAAAGTGAACGTACTTACATGTTAAAAAACCTTGTTTTTTAAACAATATGGATTTTTCCTTGCTCTGAAATCTGACGTACATCTTGGTGGTTTTTTTTCAAATTTATTTTTATGTTGAGGAAATAAACTCCACTGTAAAGGAAGATATGCTTAGGCAGATGTTAATGAGAAATGAAGGAATCAGAAAGGAATGGGTTATTCAGCTTAACAGTAACTTGGATTTCTTTTCAGTCTGTTCGTAACTTCAATTCGATGTAACTTCTCTGGATACTGATGCTTCTGTTTCTGTCACTTTTGCTAGAGGCTGGCATACAGATTCAAATCTTTAATGCACAATATATGTGAAAGTAAGCCTTCCAAAAGTTGCAATAGTGCCTGCTTATCATCTAAAATTGGAATTTGATCCTCAGATTGAGTTGAAGGGGTGCCACCCTATTTTCTGATTTGTTGAGTGTTACTCTGATTTGGAGATATACCACCTTAGTTTAAAATCTGTAGTACTGTAGAAATGCCAGAGGGATTGCAAATCTGGAAAACTGTCGTCTCTTCTCTGTATATGCTGCATAGTCTCAAACTGAGCCTTAAGCATATGACAATTATCAGTCTTTTAAAAATCCTGGTTGTTAATGATCTTTTAAAATGTCATGTTTTTGCAGCAGTGGATGAAGACTCCAAAACTGGGTTGTATAGGTTCTGTCCTGGTTCTGTCATAATTTCCTAATGACTGTAAATAAGAAAACTAGGAACAAAAAGTGACATAGACCTTTAGGAACCTAAACGGTGTCGCTAAGCAATTTTTTAATATCAATAAATAACGTGCATTTGAGGTGTTTTGTTAAACCTCTGTGTTTTTTCTCAAGCTAACATAATAATCTCTTTCAAGTGAAGGATTGTATTTTCAGGTAAACAGTAAAACCCCTTTAGAAATGAAGCCCTGATCTAGTTGACATCTATAAATTTATTATAAAATGAAAGTACTTAAAATATCCCTCATTTAAATTGTGATTTTAAGATTTATATTATTGCATTGAGTTGCTAAGCTGGTACTTGTAATTTACATTTCTACCTGGAAAGCCTGAAGAGTAAAAAAATACAAATACCAAACGTCAGAAAGAAATGATTTGTCAAGTGTTGAAATGTACTACAGAAACATCAACTTAGGCAAATATGTTTGGATGAACCCTGGCATGCTGCCTAGAGCTGGGGTTCCCCCAGACCTTTTACAGACCTTCACTGTGCAAAGTGCCTGGGGATTAGGAGCTCCAGGGACCAGCCTCCTTGCTGGACAAAGAGAAAATTGACATCCCAGGGGCTACTTTTACCAGAGCATTAACTCCTCGATGTGTTGGAGGGTACCAGAAGCCCAGAGATCTCTCATTTGAACCGCAGGTGTTAGCCCTGACCATTGCTTACGGCAGAGCCACATGCAATGGAAGTCCTGAGTTTGTAAGGGAAGCAGCCACACTTCTCTAGTTCCTCGGTCCTTGGCTGCAACGCACTCCACACCCTGCAGGGCCGGTGAGGCTTGGGGATGATCCTGTAGAGTCAGCTCCACTGCTGCTCATCACGAAGGAGCAGTGGCAGAACAGTCAATAATCAACAGCTGTTAAAGAGGCAATGTATCTGGGCTTGGAAGTGCCAATGTTGGTTCTGAAGTGGCAGAAGGAAATGTCTTTGCTTTGGTAGCCATGAGCTGAGCTGGGAGGCTGAACACTCGGGAACGTAATGACAGGCTAAAAGGAAAGGTCGGAAATGTAGACAATAAAGGCAAAAAAATGTAGAAACGTACCAGTTACTGTTTAAACAATAGATTTTTAAATGTATTGTTCTTAAAAGGAAAGTGATTAAGAATTGATTTCATAGTTTCAAAGATAGTTTTACATAGTAGTGAGCTCGACTAACTTGGAAATGGGCTAAGCAGGTATTAAAGAAAATTGTTAGGAATCTTTTCTAGAGCCTAACAGAAATAACACATTAAATCTTATTTGAAAATGCCTTGTTCAGCTAGTGCACATAATACATGCTGAGGACATTTTTCAGGATGAGTCTGAGGTTAAGAAAACACCTATTGAATAACTAGTGCCACTTACTTCAGCACTCGAGTTTTCCTCAGAGGTCTTCCATCCAATTACTGACCAGATCCAGTGATATTTAACTTATCAGATCTGACAAGAGCTGAACCCAAGGTAGAATGACTGCTTAAACATTTATTTGTGTCAATGACACGTTTAAAACTCTCTGCTCTGTCTAAATATTTAAAGGAAAACATAAAGAGGAAAATGTAATGTGACATAAGAGGAAATGAAAAACAACCTTACTTGTTGAGGACATTCACTACGCACAATTGCTGGTTTTTGAATAGCTGTTATTTTGGCAGAAATTGAGGGGAATGCAGTCCTAAATATCATGTTTGTCTGTCTCTTTTTAACAAAAAAATGATTTTTACAATGGCAAGCAGATCTTTTGCTGTCAAAATCACAGAATATGACAACAGCTGAGATCTTTAGGAACCTCAAAGACTGAAGTTTTTGATTGTAAAGCTAACATCTGAATATAAAGAAATGATGAAGATAAACGTATGCTTAGGAAAAAGAAGTTTCAGTATTGTTCAAATTCAGAGAGCTTAAGTGTGTTGACTGGTTGTTAAAATAGACTACATCTTAAAAAAAAGCTGCAATAAGCTTTCTTGTTGGAGAAGCACAGGGTGCAAGTTGTGCAGCTGTGTGGACAGAGTAAAGAGTGAAGAGAATCTTCCACAGCTTAGAAAACAGGCAACTGCTAAATGTTAGGACCAAGATGTTGTGAGAACTAACTAATGGACTGCATAGTTTTGACATGAAAATAGGGTGAACTAATGCTTAGTTAATATTCAGCGCTGTGTTGGTCTTTAGAAAGCCTTTTAATAATTACCTGATGTATGCAGTCAGATGTTCACATAAGCAACTGTGTACACCTGGGAATACATAGGCCTGATTTTGTTGTTTGTATCCTGTGCGAGGCATTTTAACATACTTTCATCGCAGGGCCCTTAGGGGCATCCAGACCAAGCTCTGTGTGTGTGCTGTGGTGGGGATCTCCACCACATGTTATGGATCCTTTCCATGTTCCTTTCCTGTAGGAATGGATGTCAGGGAGGGGGAAACTGCAGAGGGGAACTGGCAGGCACCCAAGGCTCTCTCTGATGCAGAATGCAGTTGCCACTAAATGATGTGCATCGGCTCCTTGCGTCTGTACAGAAAATGGAAATCTCTACAAGATTTGGATTACAATTGCTAGAAATTTACTTGGGAGGAAGGGAAAAATATCATGAATTAGTTAGGTTGTTCACTTCGTATGTTCCATTTTGTACATGAATTTTAATTTTATATAACGCAAAAATAAATTTTAAGTATTGCAACTGAATGTACAGAACAACACAAAGGGGAAAAATTCCTGGTGGAGAGTTTCAAGCAAAATTATCAACCCCTCTTTTACTCTCTAATTCAGAATCGAGCCAAATTTCAAAATTCTTTTTAAAGCAGATCTGTATTTTTCATGGGTAGATGGATTTTCCATAGTAGATATCCTTTACTGTTAGTAACACACTGTTAGTGTGTTAAACTATTGTTAGCACTTTCCAAAGTAATACAGAACATGTGGGCTTTCAGTATTTAAAGGATGCTGAAAATTTTCTTCATCCTTGAACTTCTGCTAGAGAGGAGATTAAATTCAGAGGTTTCTCTGTGTGGATCATCAGCGATGTCTGGAGGGGATGAGAGAACAACGGAAACTTAGAATGCATGCGTCTATCATGTTCTTAGCGACATGCTCTCTGTTGGAATCTGACACAATGTTTGCAAAAGCAAACCCATTCTAAATTAGTTTGCAGTTAATTGGCTGTGAAGGGAAATGCACCTTGCCAAAGAGGATTTGAAATATGAAGCACTTTGGATTTGTGAAGAATTTGATCTCTCTACCTGAAGAATCACAGGCTCTTTCATGGGCATCTGGGAAATAATATGGTTCATAATCTGCAATGCCTTTGCAAATTCCATTATTTGGCAAAATGGGCATCCATTTGCTGCCATTTGCTTGAAGATTGATTTTATAGGGGTAGTCTTAGACTGTATGTTGGAGCTGTTCATTTGCAGTTGAGGGAAGAGGTTTCATTATGGTGATTTCAGTAATGTTTTGAATATGTGGTGGAGAATGACAGGAACTGGCAGATATAATCTAAAGATCCTTTTTCTATTTTTCCTCCTGGGACTCAAAATGGAATGAAGGGTCTCATCCATAGCAATGGTTAGTATCTATGTAGTGTTGTGTGTCCTTGCATGTCTCTGTGGTCTTTCCAAACATAAGTGGAGAAACTCTCACGGTAGACCTGGGAAATAGGAGTGGTACAGGTGACCATAGACAAAGCATAGGTGGTCTTACCCAAGGTTGCAGAAATAGAGGCAGAGCTCAGATTTGAATAGGGTTCCTGAAACCTTTTTGCATGTCTAACTACATGATCATATAAGCTTTGTTGTGATGCATGAAATGAGGAGTTCCTTCAGTGACTGACCTGTAACACAGTAGGAGTGTGCACTATTCCATCTTCAGAAGCCAGTGGTGGGCGTCTGGGTCTTTCAGGACTCAAATTTCATTTTCAATATGTTCATGTGCTGGCTTTTAATAGATGTCTGCGGCTTTTCAGGATAATATATCTGTTTCACAAGTTTGCACTGTATAGTCAAGAATTGTCGTAACCTCTCTGATATGCTACTGCCAGAAGATAGAGGGCTTCTCATTTTCTGTGAGGGAGCACTGCCATTTTTCTACATAAATCTTTTTGAAGGGCAAGAGTAGTGTTCAGCAACATACTCTCTTCAGTCACCCATTAGCCATGTAGGTATATTTAAGAAAATATACCTAACAGGAGTTCTTTAGTGGAATGAGAGAGCTGAAATAGAGAATTTGAGAAAATACAGGATGAATACCAAATCACGACTAATTCTTCTGCTAAATGGCTAAGGAACTAATTGTGTGCCTACAATGGTAAGAGGGGCTACTGTAACTACTGATAATGCAGCAGGTATTACATTTTCAGTCAGTGTGTAATTGCCTTAGAGGAGCTTATTAAACTGGAACCACTGTTGTGTCAGGAACTATTCACACAGGGTATCTCCAGAGTGGTCAAGATGATCCTGCTGTGGGCTACAATACATATATCAGTAAACGTAAAGAGTGGTTTTGTGAGGAAGCTGACATTTTGAAAACTCAATTGGCAAGGGATGGTCTGCACACTGTTCTGTATCTTAGTGAGATGCTAATAACAGAAATAATGGCTGATTCTCTTGTCACATATTTCAATACCCAGTGCAAAAATCACACTTTGTAAAGTATAAAGTGTAACAAATATCTTTAATTCCTAGATTCTTTGAAAGCGTGATCTAAAGCTCCTTCTCTAACATCTCTCAAAACTTCTCTGTAATATCGTTTGGTAGCCCTTTGTAATCAACACAACTCAAGATACATGAATTAGTTTAATGAAAATAACACCCATTTTCTGTCTCAGAGAATGTCTAATTCTCATTAATACTAATGGTTGTTACACATATGCACTGACAATAACCTTACAGGTTTTATGGCCTAGTGATTTACCAACTATGCAGGCTGATACTAGTTTTATGGTGTGGGTAGTGGATACTATCTTAACATTTCACACGGTAAACACACAGGCTTGCAACTGAACAAAACACAGTGGATTAAATAAAAGAAAACTTTCTTCTCCTTGCCCAGCAGAATGCTGAAGATTTGCATCACCAGAGCAGATTTTAGGAAGGGATGCTCTGGGGACCCATCTTTCAGCAAATGGTCCTTATTTGGGTCTGATCTGGAAGGAAACCAGCTCCTTCCTTAGCTTCTGCGGCTGCCTAGGGTTACCTGATGCTAATTAACTAAATATGAGGTGAAAGCTGGAAGTTTTTTGAGTACCCTTTTCTTAGGGAGTCAGAAAACTTGATTAGGAAGTTCTGTTGTGAATTCTCTCTTATCACCAGGTAAATGTTCTTGCTTGGTGCAGTCCTCCTTGCTGCAGTTTACTAGCAACTGCAGATCTTGCTGTAAATTGGATAATAAAACAAATTACTTAAAATCCAAGCGTATGGGTATCAGTAGTGGGTATTTTAGTTTTTTTTTTTTTTTTGAGGTAATTCTTTAAATAATGTATGCAGTGCTCTTGGTTTTAACACTGAACTCATCTCTACCTCAACTAACATGTACCAGAACATTGCATAGCTTATCATCACTGTCCTGCTAGCTCAAATCTAATCGAGAACTAAGAAGGTGATACTACTTTCCCTTCAGTTATTTTAGGAAGTGCTAAGGGACCAAGTGCTGCAGAGGTAACTATTCAACACATTGGAAGATAGTTTAGAGAACCATTTTTTAAGGTTCCTACCTTTAACTCTTCCAGCTAGTCAGTGGTTGCTGTAAACGATGTATTTAGCCTACAGTTAGTGGTTTATCACTTCATCTGTGATGGTATGTACATCATCAGACTGGAGAATATAGGAACATTGAGTTTAAATGAGATTCACAGATGAAGACAAAAGAAGACTGCGCAGACCTCTATACCACATTTCTTGCTCCTTTGCCTCTTGGTCATGTTTTTCAGTAGAGAGGTGCAACTCTGACCATATAAATGTTCTCATATGAGAATCTATGTTGCAAAGTTATAGCCTAAAAATATTGTACTTGAAAACAGAGCAGATTGCTTATGGCAACTCCTGCATAATGAAGGAACGCAATGAAGAACTGCAGTTCATATTACTCTTCAGGTCTGTTCTATTTTCATAGTTTTTTTTTTTTTTTTTTTAAAGTAGGAAATTGCATAGTATAATTACAAGTTCATTTGCATTCATATTACAAACTGTGAGCTAGTACATACTTTTATATTTAAAAAATATTGTTAGCAAGTGTGACTTGCATCCATAAATTTCAGAGAAGGGAATGGAATTTACACTTATTCGAAGTTCCTTCTCTTGTTAGTCAGCAACCAGCACCCTTTCTGTAAAAAGGAGGACTTCAGGGAGGTCAACAACATGGTAAATGCAACTTCTTTATAAAAACGGGCCTGTGTAACAGGCAAGGGTGTAGAGCAGTTCAATATACCTTTTGAAAACTGAGGATCACAAACATATTATGGGACTTAATACTTGTAGACAAGCATAGCCAAATGACATGTACAGGATGCTGTTATTTCCTAATGGAAAGTTGTCTTCTGTTGCTTGATTTTTTTCCTCAGGCCTGTGTCATCTTGAGATGATAAAATTCTCTCCAATGGGAAATTCTGCTGCAGTTAAGTTCATTACTAGGGCTTACATTTTTTTAAATCCATATTAGAATAAATGGATTCAATTGATAATCCCACCTTTCGTTTCTGTAATAAATGGAAATGAAGAAAACAGTTCTGTAGTAAAAGTCTCCATTCCACCAACTACTTCTATAAATGTAGTATGACTTTTGAAATGCATTTTTGTTATGTTGTAAAGGTTATTAGATGACTATATCTTTTGTGCTTAATACCTAATGTGCTATGGAAAGAATAACTGAGGAAGGTGAAACAGAAAATATTTGAGAGCGTTATCAGATCTCTGTGCATTTTCAATCCATCTGTTCGCTCAGCCTCTCCCTCTGCTCTTAGATGGGCGCTCTCTGCCCTGCTAAGCAGGTTGCTGCATTGGTTCAGACCTCTGCCTGTCAGTTGGAGGGAAAAT
Organism: Chauna torquata; assembly: GCA_013399475.1. NCBI lineage: Eukaryota > Metazoa > Chordata > Aves > Anseriformes > Anhimidae > Chauna > Chauna torquata. The sequence continues at coordinate 1,209,612 of VXAL01010845.1, forward strand.
AACCCGTAGACATCCTTCTGCCATGTGAGCATCTTGGTAATCACTCGACTGCTGTCTCGAAGAGCGCACATCCGCAGCTGGGTACAGATGTGCCTGGCGCAGCGTCTTGCTCCTGACTTCTGACCAGGTCGGGTGCCCTGTGATGGCCTGAGCCCTGTTCCCTGTCAGCTGGAGGAGCCCAGCAGGTGAATCGCATCTATCTGGCGGCTACGAAGAGCTTTTATTTTAGTGATTTACCTCAGTTAGCTAGAGTTGAGCTGCTTTTATGCCTTGATTGGAGATAATACTAGCGAAATAGCAGTAACCTCATGAATGTTCTCTTCTGTATGTAAATCCTTTCAGGAAGTGCATGACAGCCTCCGTTTTCTATGGGTCTCCGTTTGTAAAGAAGCTGTTATCACAGAATAAGTTTAATGGGTCGTGAATTTCGTGTTGAAAGGAGAGTCTCTCCATGACTTCTGATCCGCCTGCAATAGACCTACTGGCTCGGCAGCAAGTGCATTAGGCTAAATATGCTTCCTCCATTGACTCTGAAGGTAACAGCCCTAAATGCCTCATTAAATTTTCACGGGTGACTGAGAGAAGCCATGAGAAAAACACCACGTTAGCAGCGGTGTGACGGCGGCGCCTGCCGGCCCCCCCGTCTCGGCGAGCCCCACGCGGGCCGTGGGCCAGCATCTCCCGGGGCGGGAGTGGGGGGCAGCCCGGCCGCGGGCTGTGCGGGCACGGAGCCCCGCGGCCCTAAGGAAGGGCCGGGAGACCGTGTTCGCGGCGCCGCGGCCAGGTTTCACGCGTTGGCAGGGGCCGGCGGGCAGCCCTCCCGCCCTGACTGACTGACCGACCGCTCGCCCCCCGACTGACCGAGTGACT